>CM067369.1:246759615-247123279 GCA_034401795.1 Chaetoderma sp. LZ-2023a | reverse complement strand
CTTTTCTTAGTCATAATTTGACAAATAACACAAAGATAGGGTACTGTCATACGTCATCTAATAACTGTATAAATATTGGGTTCATAAAAGGGTTAACCAATATGAACTGTAGAAAAATTAAAGGGGAATTTATGACATAAAGTTCCTGAATGTGGACGGTATCATTATCTAATTAATTTTTTTCTTTTAAATTGAAACAAAATTTTGGTAATGTTTAGTCACATTTTTCTCAGACATATTTTTCCTCTGCACATGACATTTGGAGAACCTTTCAGATAATATACCCGGTACTCAGAATTTCAATTTACTTTTGCGTCAAAAAAGCATGTCTTAAACACACCGGTTAAATAAGCCACAAATTATATACCCAGTTTTCGTAATTTTATCTTTTGACTTCATCTCAAATTTCTCACTACTTTGATTATGTATGATTATTGTATTCTGCGGCTGTAGTAGTAGAAACATCCTACAGCTGCAATCAGTCCTTCTTCACTACTGCCCGCTGTGTCTTGTCCTCAGCCGAAATCCTTAGCTTCCTTAGGTCCATTTTTGACTTGAGTGTACCGAGTCCTGCTTTCTTGAGGTCACCTCGTAGCATGCTTAGCAGATTTATGCAATGACGTCCTCTCCTGGCTTTGTATTTGCTGGCTCCGAGTAGGGTGAATTCCAAGGCTCTCTGTGCTGGTGTCTCTTCTGGTATCCTTAGCACATGGCAAAACATGGACCATCTTTGCTGGGCGACTTTTATAGACAGCGGCGACGTATTACACATCTTGTATAGTGCATCGTTGGAAATTATGTTGTCTGGCCATCAGTGTCCAGTGATGGTGCGTAAGTGTTTGCGGTGGCAGGCATCGAGTTTGTCTAGAGCTGACTTTGGAGCTGCCCAGCTGTTACAGTTATACAGCATCAAGGATACGCAGGTTCCATTGTATAAACGTAGCCTCTTTATCAAGGGCATCTTTGATCTACGAATACATAGCTTCCAGAAGGACTGCAAAGCTATGTTCCCCATGACGCAGCATGCAGAAATGTCAGCAGTACTGCAAAGCAGTGAGCCCAGGATTTTACTTTTCCTCCATGGTTCGCCGCCACGAAGTGGGTTGTCATTTTCTATAGTTTCACACTTTGTTGATAGGTATATGTGGGTGAACTCTGTTTTGGATTCATTCATAAAGAGATACTCAATTTTTAGTTTTCTTGCAGCTATTGGGGGAAGTTCGTCAAGGGGTTTCATTTCCTCGTCTATGAAGTCCACATCGTCGGTATATTCCATCTCTAGCGGCATGCCCAGTATTGACACTGGGGTGGGGGTGGGTGGGTTTGGTCTTGTGGAACTTTCCCACACAGATTTCAATGCGGCAGCAAGGTAGCAGGTGAAAAACACCGGAGATAGATTATCTCCCTGTGGGGAACCGATTGATGCCTCAAACTCTCCAGACTTCACTGACTTGACTCGTACTCTCAGCTTGGTGTCTGCAAGCAGTAGTCTCACTAGTCGTAGCTCATCTTCATTGCAACTGGCTTGGCGTTGTACATCTAGGATCTTTGAGCGTTTAATTGTGTCGAAGGCTCGTGACATGTCGATGCCCATTTTGTGGAAGTCCCAGTGTTTGGACATGACTACTACCGACACAAGCATGCATTGAGCCCATACAATGTCTGCGCAGCTGCGTCCACGTTTGAAGCCACTTTGACATGATCCGGTGAAGTAATCGATCTTGTCTCGGATGCGGTATAGAGGAACATTGGATAGGATTTTCCGTATGCTGTTGAGGAGCACAATGGGCCACAGATTGGCTGGGGGGCCAGGTGGCTTCTTGGGCTTGGGTAGTGCGATAAGAGTGCCTTGGCCTACAGCATCGATGGGAAGGTGGTGCATAAAAGCTGCATTGATTAGGTGCGTGATCAGTTTTGAGATACAGTCCATTTTTCAGGACTTTAAGTGCTTTCTCAACTTCTGCTGTTTTAACTGGTGTTAGTAATGGCCTGGGGTCTCCTGAGAACGGGTGCAAGGGCTCATCATTGTTGTCAGTGAACTGTTCCTTGAACCATTCCCGGATCGCCTTGGCCTTTCCCTGGTCAGTCCCAATAAAGTGTCCTTCAGAGTTGTGTACAGTGAGTGGTGGTGTGTAGTCAGTAACTCTCAGGGCTCAGGTTGCCCGAAACATTTTGTGACAGTCATCCGTGGCAGTGATTTCATCTGCTAGGGAGTTTGCCTGTTGAATAGCAAGATCTTTTAAGCGTTCATTAATGTGGTGCAGAATAATATTGCGCTCCCGGCGTAGTTTGGTGCGGTCTTCACTTTGACTACTTTGATAGATGCGCAGCCGTAATGCTTTCTGCTCTGCTGACAGTTTTACTCCTAGAGGGTCGTCAATATACCTAGTTTGGTTGTTTTTAAGAACACCTATGGTGCTGGTAGTGGATGATTCCATAGAATTCAGTATTTTGGTTAGGGCTTCATTTGGATCGGAGCTGACATCGATGTTAGCTATCTGCCTCCTGAGGGATTTTTTGTATGACATTTGAGTGTCTGTGTCGCTGATGAGCTTGGGTAGGTTGTAGGTAACTCTACCCTCTTGCCTGGTATGGTGTTTATATATTAGGTAGAGATCGTTCATCTGAAGGCGCGTAATGACTAGCTTATCGTCAGAATTGAGGTCTGTGCCTCCATACAAACGAGCTTTCTGGAGTAAGGGTTTTGCTTTTGTCTTGCATAGTATGAAGTCTATTTGGTTGAAGACAGCTGTTGTAGCCTTAGAGCTTTTTGGGGCTTTGCGATCATTAATGTGTCCAGTCCATGTTGTCCGGTGATGACATGGGTGTTAGAAAGCTATACCTACGTGAAAACACACCACCACTAAGTGTCGAATTGTCAACGAGGATTGCCCAGTTACCGAAAAAGCCAGAGAATCCAGCAATATTAGATTCCTTCTATGCAGAACTGAGCTCCGCCATTACAATCCCAGCTAGATGGCAACTACTTTGATTAGAAGTTAAAATTGTTGATATTGCGGAAGTCAACAATGATTTTAATATATCTGGCTGACATTTGAAGCACTGAATCAGAAGATACATATAGTACACGGTACATCAAGATTCAATCAATCAGCTACAAACAACTACAATTTACAAAAAGTCTGAACACAATTGGATTCCATTTATCAATTTTTAATCTGAGAAGACTGTATGAAATCTGCAGAGGTTTATCTATGTTGAGATAGTATTTAAAGGAGAATTTGCCACCAACAATCCATCCATGACATTTTTAGCTTTTTATCATGCCGACTACAGAAAATATTCAGGCTTTAGTAGTTAAATGTTGACACATTTCTCCAGCCTATGATGGCTGTCATGATTTACTTTTTAACCAATTAGAAAATACCCAGCGTGTCTGCCCCGGTATATACGCTTTGGCAATCTGGTATAAAACCAATCATACAGGTAAGCTGTCGAATATCTTGAAACTAATTTGACTGGTGGTTGTTGCTGCCATAGGCAGCAACAACCTCCAGTGAAATTAGTTTCAAAATATTCAACGGGATGAGTATTTCATAATAAAGAATGCAATGCATTGGGACTTAGATGACATAACACTCTATCGCTGGACGAGACAAAATAGTGGCAATCGCTGTTCAACATTTACACGATATTACAAAACAGATAATTGTGATACAGATAAGGGAATATGACAGGATATGAAGGATATAGACTCTATAAACCATAATATATCGGTACAATACAACATTTTAAACGAAATCACGGATTTCCTTTTTCACGAGAGAGTTGTTATACTTACCTCCCTAACACTCTATGATATTTCCCAAGGTAGGTGTCCTTAATGGGCAGGTAGACAGGTGACAGTCAGCCAGATGCCGGCCCCAACCTTGTGCATGCGCAGTCTGTCACTGCCTCAGCTTAACTATTGGCTAACACATGCAACTTAAAGCCTGAAGACCGAGCCTCTGTGGGGCGGCGAGGCTGGGTCCGTGTTAGGGAGGTAAGTATAACAACTCTCTCGTGAAAAAAGTAATCCGTGATTTCATTTATTTCACTTTAAGAGATATACTTACCTCCCTAACACTCTATGATATTGCCAGAATTCATAAGCGAATTTGGTGGGAGGGAGGCGAGGTCAAAAGACCAGCTCATCCCTTGCGTGTTTTGCAAACATGAAGCACTAACATCTGAAATTGTGTGACACACACAATCAGGCAATGATTTGAACATCGGATAACGCAACCGATGGTGAGAGTAATGACCGTATGTCAAATGCGCTCCCCCCCTCCTTTTGGGAAAGGAGAAGCTATGACCTCCATGTCCCATATGCTCTCTAAGTACTGGTGCTAAGTACTACAGGACAAGAGATGAAAGGCCTCATTTCGTATACTCTCAATAAATGAACCACATAATACATAGGTACCATTTACCTTATTAATAAATAAGTGCAACACATTGTGACATTAAATTATGTAACAACAAAAGGCAGTACTGACCGTATGCATGAAAGCTGTATCCATCCAGTCCACATCATTGAATGAAAATGATACACGAATATGCGGTTGTTTCCACAATTAAAATGTGTTGTCTGAAGACAGCAAGTGCAACTTATCTACAATATATACACCTGATCATCTTTTGAATATTGACAAGGCAACAGGATTAGTGGTGTCACGGAGGTAATGGTCGGTAAAACTGGACTCAGTGCCACTGAGCTACCGACATAATGTCATCAACCGGCACCCCGTTAAACAGGGCGGTGGACACCGCTATGCCATGAACACTGTGAGCCTTGGCTAAGTCAACTTGTTTACCAATGGCGGATTTGTGGCACAATTGAATACATTCCACAATCCACCTAGATCTAGTGTCTTTTGACACCCTGCCAGGGGGTTCAATATAACACAACCATAATGAGGATGGGTTCGTCCGCCATTCCTGTGTATGTTGTTTGTACCTGTTTAATGCGCGGACCAGACACCATGCTTTTGAATTAGGATCAAACCTACTCAAAGCTGGTAAAACAATTGGTTGACCTGGATATTTCAAAGACGGGTTCTTAGCCATGAAATTTATCCTAAGTAGAAGCCTAAGACCTTCCCCTGTAACCACATAACGGTCTTCCTCGGCGGATAAAGCATGAATCTCGCTTCTCCGTCTTGCAGAGGCCGCCGCAATTAGAAATACAGTCTTAAGTGTTAACATTTTCATAGAAATGGCATTTAATGGTTCAAAGGGTTTGTTTGCTAGCACTTGAAGTACTAGAGATAAACTCCAAGACGGAATCGCCGGAGGATTTCTCGGTCTTAGATTACCCATGCCTTTTATTAAAGTGTTCAATGAACAGACTTCGTCACTTCCCCTATCAGCCAAGCAAGGGATAACTGATATCAAACCTGACTTGTAGCCAGCAATAGAGTTAGGCTTGAGGCTATAGGCATCATACAGGTGATAGAGGAGATCGGCTACTACCTGAATAGATGCATCCATTGGATTAACATCTCTGTTTGAGCGCGATTCTGCAAATCAATTGATTTTATAGTTATATGCGCTGGAGGTTGAACCCCCTTCTGGATTTTGCCATGGCTGCTTGCTCAGAAAAGCCCTCCTTAAGTTTTGATTCCTTAACAACATCCATGCAGTCAATTGGAACATTGACGGGTTGTTGTGAAGGGACTTGCCCTGGAAAATAATATTGTCCATCAGAGGCAGAGGAACCAGATTGCAGACCAGAAGGTCCAGCAGATCCGTATACCATGATCAGCTTGGCCAATTTGGGGTGATCAGAAGCACCTGGCACTCATGTCTGATTTTCTGAAGGACTTTTGGAATCAGGATTGCTTGTGGGAATGCGTATGCATACATTCTCTCCCAGATGATTGCTAACGCATCTGTTGCGTACACGCTGGGTCTGGAATCGGAGAGACGTATGTCATCATCTTTGCATCTTGTTTGTTGCGAACAAATCTATGTTGGGTTTCCCCCTGTGGTCGAACAGACGATCCGCCACACATTGATTTAGTTGCCATTCCATAGGCAAAACACTCACCCTTCAGCTCAATGAGTCTGCTAACAGATTTAGCCTTCCCGGAATGTGAACTGCCTTCAAGGTGATCATATGATCTAGACACCAGCAAAGCAGTTTCCAAGTCATCATACAGAGACTGGGCGACTTCATTCCACCATGGCGATTTATGTAAGTTACTACTGTTGAGTTATCTGATCGAACTAGAACAATCTTGCCCTGAACTTTCTTTTCCAGGCCCAGAACTACTGCTCATAATTCCAGTAGATTTATATGTTCCTGTGACTAATCCAGATTCCAAAGCCCTGATACTGTGGCTTCTTCCAGGCAAGCCCCCCACCCCCCACATTGAAGGTGGTGAATAAGCGGTTCCAACACTGACACCACTGAGTCCAGGAAACCTGTCCTCTGGGTCCACTGTGTCATGAGAATTAACTGGATAGGCCGCCTGTGGAATGACTGGTTCCAAAGAAACCATCAACCCCAGCATTCTCAGGTAAACCCGTGCCAGTACATGACGCCTGTTGCACATTGACTGTATTACTGAGATGAGTATTTCTACTCTCTCCTGAGTAGGATAAACTTATCCTATCTCTAGATCGAAGAACATTCCCAGGTAAACAAACTTCTGGGATGAAGTCAGCTCTGATTTCTGAAAGCTTATTATCCAGTCTAAGTCTGTGAGAGTTTTCAAAACTATCTCCAGATTTGCTGCAAGACTTTCCCGATTGTGCTTTTAACAGAGAATCATCTATGTAAGTGTGGACTGCTATGCTTCTCCTGCGGAGGTATGCTGTTATTGCAAGAACCACCCTGGTGAAGACCTGAGGAGCCGTGGAAATTCTGAATGGTAAAACTTTGAATTCCCACTATTGTTCCTGGAATGCGAATCTCAGGTACCGACGAAAACTCTTAGCAATTGGAATGTGGAAATAAGCATCCTTCAAATCTATGGACGCCGTTCACATTCCCATCTCCAAACCAGCCAACACCATTTTGACTGTTTCCATTTTGAAACTCGGTGTGTCTGTGGCTTGAGGTTGAGAATTAGTCACGACCATCCCGTGCTCTTTGTCACTAGAAATACGGTTGAATAGAAGCCCGGACAATTTTGCGCTGGTTGAATTTCTCCTTTTTGTATGAGGGAATTTATCTCTTCCTCTATACACAACTGTTGATCTAGATCTCTTGGAATTTGAGTCCAAAGCGGAACCAGAGACAGGTGCGATGGTGGGCCTATCGCCCAGTCGGGCTGGTACCCAGCTGAAAGCCATCGTAACACTAAGCTGTCCTGGGTTAACGGCTCCGACTCCTGCTTGTGGAAGGTCAATCGACCTCCCACGGGTCCACTTAGGGAGAGAGGTGGACATACGCAGTGCAAGAGTGGGACTGTCTCTGGATCTAGCATCGGTGTGGTTCTTGTGGAAATCAGCGCATCATGCATGATTACTATGACCAGATTCTCGCATGCCACGGCTTGCGCCACCCGTCGCACACCGCAGGCCGGTGCTGCACCGGTGGCTGGCATCTGACATGACCAGCGCCACCTCGGGTCTGCTGAGGACGGTACACAGGGGGGGCGTTGCGCGAACGTGTTCCCTACGAAGCACCTCAAACTGTTCGCGTAGCGCCCTCTGATTATTGACTAGAGTGACTGTCTCCTGGAGGTGTCTACATCCCTCACCCCCAGAGACCAGGATATGACATATGCGTCCACAGCAGCCTGTTGTACAGATCATGCGATGGACACAAATTGTCTAGCACAAATGTGCGTCTCGCCCCGACACTCCTAGTCACTGCCCTAGTCATACAGTCTAGAGCCAGGTTAATCCCATCCTGGATGGCTCTCTGTACTGAGAGAGGACTTGCTTGGAGCGATGCAGATGCTGTTACCACACCCTGTAACAGCTGAGACATGCAAAAGCACCGCTATGGACGCTCTCTAGCTCTCCTCTGCATCGCGCAACACGGTGTTTGCTGAGCGCAGGGCGCTCGAGCACAGCGCTCCCATGTCAGAATGGGAGCCTGGCCCTGTATCCTTGCCAAGCGCTGCGCGATCATCAGCACTCAGCTTTGGCACTGTACAGTATTTCTGGTATTGGCCAGCAACAATACGGCACCGCCTCACCACCTCGCGGGGGGCCTTCGTAAGCCGTCCATTAGGTTTAATGGACGTCTCTGCCGCCGTGAACATATCCACTATGTGTTCTGCTAACGGCAAAGATGGCATGGCAGTAACTGTCGGTTTTCCAGCCAACCACGGGTGCTGGTCGCGCTGGCTTGCCAACTGTTCAACACAGAGCTCTGGCCTAATGATTACCAGCCACTGGCATGTGTCAGACCAGTCCTCCTCTGTGGCCACCTGTGAGTGCTCGACAAGACGCGGGCCTTCATCATCCTCTAATGAACTTGCAGGTGTAAACGTGGCTGGAGCTGTGGATACTGCTGGCTGGCCGTGGAAAACATGCGGGCCCGAGAGAGCAGGCATGTCTTGCGCCACGGCTGAAAAGCCAGGAGCCGGTGCCATGGAAACATGTGGGGTGTAATCAACCACACCATGGCCCGACTAGCCGCCTTCATATCCTCGGCAAGCCGAGGTATATTATAACGGCGGTCATCCGCTCCAACCCGGACCACCCTTTGAGCCGTGAAGGCTACCCCTGTGGGAGTAGTTCAATGGAAATAATCGGCTGTGCCCCCTGTTTAAGACTATATGCTCTGCGTCAACATGGAGCAGGGGTGTAACCCACTGGGTGTCAATCCAGACATTTGGAGGGGCTAACCAGAACATTATGCACAACGCCAATGAAATGACACTTGGAGATCAAATCAACCGAAATGGTGCTCGCCCTGTGAGGATCCGCCAGGCAGGTGCAGCGCCAGGCTCCACGCCTCAAAGGAGCCCACCCTCAGCTACTGGATGTCCCCATCAACTCATCTTGTGGAGCCAGGGGACGAGGATGGAGAGCTACTGGCCAACCGAAAGAGAAGACCAACCCCAAAGAGAACCCCAGTATCAACATCATGCACTGGAACGCAGAAGGGGTTATCGAACAGAGCTCGAACAGTTCCTGTATGAAAACAACATTGATATCTGCTGCATCCAAGAGACACACCTGCAAGAAGGAAAGCCATTTAAGATCAGAGGTTACCAGATTTTCTGGTGTGATCGAAGTGGAAGAAAGAAAGGCGGGGTGATCACCTTGGTCCGAAACAGCGTGAACGCCAGCCAGATCAAAACCTTTATGGAAGAGGCAGAATATATCAAGATCAAGGTAACAAGGCTGCCAACGAAGCGATTCCTCGAGGGTTCAGGAAAAACTACCGCCCCTACTGGACAACAGAACTGCAAGCAGCACATGATAAACTAGACAAGGCCAGAGAAGATGTAGAGGGTAATCCCTGTCATGAAAACCATTTCATGCTACAACAAACTAAAGCCAGGTATCTAAAGACCAAGCTGGAGGCCAAAAGAAGCTGGAGGGAAAAGACGGCAGGGTTTAATTTAGAGAGACACCACAAGGCTATGGAGACTGACTAAAGCACTGAATGATGAGGGTGTCGGGGGAGAGAAGATTACTCTTGAAGAAGATGGACAAACACTGACAGGAAAGATGGCTGCAGATGCCTTTGCAAAGGCATATGCAAAAGAAAGCAACATTTCTATACCACGGATGTGTCAAAGAGGTTAGAAAAGAGCAAAAGGAAAGAACAGACACCAACACTCACGATGCAATGAAAGTTGACATTAGCTTAGCAGAACTGAAGAAGGCTATCTGCCAATTGAAGAAGAAGAAATCTCCCGGGCCAGATGACATTACGAATGAAATGATCCAACACCTTGGTAATGCATCGCTCCGCAAGTTGCTAGACATCTTTAATCTCAGATGGACCAATGGAGAGGTTCCTCAGTGCTGGAAGGAAGCCAGAATGACACCTATTCTGAAAAAAGGGAAGGACAAGACGAAAGTACTGAGCTACCATCCTATCAGTCTTACAAGCTGCATATGCAAGACCATGGAGCGCATCATCAACCAGCGGTTGCAGTGGTACCTGGAGTCGGAGAACATTATAGTTTCAGAACAGGCCGGCTTCAGACGATACAGGAGCACAGAAGATCAAACAACACATCTTGCACAGGTCATAGAGGACACTTTTCAAGCCAAGAAGGTGATGCTAGCTGCCTTTATCGATCTGCAGAAGGCATTTGACAAGGTGTGGAAAGATGGCCTCCTCGTGAAGCTCCGGCGCACAGGCATCGGTGGCAACGTGTTCCGATGGACCAAGTCATACCTACACAATCGCAGAGCTAGAGTGCTGGTGGATGGACAATCTGGCCAGAATGTATTGCTGAGACAAGGGGTGCCACAAGGCGGAGTATTATCACCAACTCTGTTCATACTCTTCATTAATGACATTGTAGCAGAGCTGCCCAATGGGATCCAAGCAGGCTTCTATGCAGATGACCTCGTACTCTGGTGCACCGAGGAGTACACAACGACTGCCACATACAGAATGCAGCTCGCCGTGGACAGAATTACAGCTTGGGCCAATCGCTGGTGTATTACCATCAACAAAGAAAAATCATGCTATTCTCACTGTCCACCAAAACCAAGGTTGGCAATCTGACACTGGGCGGTACTCCACTCGAGGACGAGGACCAGCAGACATACCTGGGAGTCACCTACGACAGAAGATTAACATGGAAGGGGCATATACAGAACGCAGAGGCAAAGGCCAGAAGAAAGCTAAACATCATGAGGAAGCTGACAGGAACAAAGTGGGGTGCCATGAAAGGATCCTCAAGACCATCTACCTAGGTGCCGCACGACCACACCTTGAGTATGGATCCAGCTCATGGATGACAGCAGCTAAATCTCATCAACAGAACCTCGACAGAGTACAAAACCAGGCACTGCGCATCATCACTGGTGGAATGAGATCAACACCAATAGAAAAAATGGAGCAGACAGCAGGTATCCCCCCACTTAGCAAAGGAAGGGAATGCAAAGCACTGATCCAAGCTGCAAAGTTCAAATAGTTCAACAACCGCCCGATGAAGATCAGGCAAGCATAGCTATCATTAGGAAGACTTAAAAGATCAAGTTTTGTGAAAGAGACAAAAGCACTTGCAAGGAAACACCAAGAAATGTTGCCAGCACAAATAGAAGACCCAAACCACACCCTTGATCCTCCACCCTGGGAAAACAAACGAGAGCATAGCTATTCGCACCACAGTACCTCATCCTACAACCAAAGATGAACACAGTGATGTGAGCAAGAAGGCCCTGACCCTAGCCATGCTGGAAGAAATGTACCCTCGGGAGACATGGATAAGGATCTACACAGATGGATCAGCCAAAGATGCAATTAGGAGCGGAGGTGCCGGACTGCACATACAGTATACAAACGGAAAACATGAGTCAGCTGCAATACCAACAGGCAAACACTGCACAAACTACAGAGCTGAAGTCGAAGCACTGGTTCATGCAGCTAATACCATCAGGAGAATAGCAGACCCTATTGCACAGATTGTCTTTTTATCTGATGCCCGCTCCGTCCTTGAGGCTATCACCAAAGGTAAGCTGCCACAACTTGAAGAAGCACTACAAACCATCAAATGTTTTCGGATAGCATTGGAGTGGATCCCCTCACACTGTGGAGTCCAAGGAAATGAGGAAGCAGACAAGATGGCAAAGGTGGTGCAGAAGAGAAGCAGACAGAAAACATGGTTACCCATACAGAGATGAAGACTATCATCAAGTCACTCTATAGAACACCTCAATCAGAAGATGCCTACCATCATCTCTCGAGGCCAGAGCAAGTGAACATTTTTCGTCTCAGAACTGGACACAACAGACTAAACCAACACATGTACAGGCGGTTCCACCTTACGACATCGCCCGCTTGTCCTTGTGGAGAAGCAGAACAGACCACAGAGCACATACTTCAATGTTGCAGTACGTATCAGCTGCTGAGAGAAGAAATCTGGCCTTTGTCAACCTCTTTTCTTGAAAAGCTGTATGGGCCTGTGGAAGAACTGCAGAAAACCACAGATTTCATCTTGAGAACGGCTCTCCAAGTGTGATACCAGCGATCGAAAAGAAGATCGGCTGTGCTCCCCACAAGGGGTGCACGATCATCCATTTCCATGTCCATGGCTTCAACGGGTGAACACAGCAGAAAATCCTCTTCCTCCTGGCCATCATAAACTGCCTCTGGGTTAGCAAAGAATGCTAACCCGGGCTGGCCAGGGAAGGTACCGGATGAGGAAGCGGTCCCTTTCGGGCACGAATACTCTAGGCGCGAGCCTGTGGCCAGTGGCCCCGGTCCAAGATCAACCGACGAGGCAAGCCTCGAGCCGGGATCATATAGATCTGCTTCAGGATCCATTGGCAAGGCGGCGGGCTTTCAAAGATCTACTGAAGCCACCACTGAATCTGGAACATCTTCGGACCACGGACCACGACGGACACCAGAATCAGCGGTGGGGATTTCCTGCTCGGGAGCAGATGAAGAGGACAATAAATTACTCGGCCCAGGGAGCATGCTGAGAAGCAGCTCTGGTATCAAATCTTTTATTGTCCTCTTCATCTCCCCCATCATTTCCAACCTGAGTCTCCATTTCCGAAGAAACAGAGGCCTTTCTCATACCCTTACCACTTACACTCTTCTTCGCACCCTTTTCCTGCTCCGACACCTTATCCTTCACCTGTAAAGAGATGAGATTAACATCCCATTAATTACAATTTAAGTGCCATATCAAAAGGTGTATAGACATGTCTCGAAGACCCAAAGTAAAATAACATAAAAATTCAAATTTTTAGTTTTGTTTGCAGACTGACATCAAATTTCTAACAAATTTAGTCGCCAAGTATCTTTTGTTTCTGGTTGAATTGAGTTGGATACAATGTGACCTCTCCCTTTCTACATCTGAATGGACACGACCTCTGCTAAAGGCTGTTATGTTTAGTGCAATTTCATGGAATTACACTATTTTAGGACATCTTTTGTCATCTCTGGGATTGATTGAGTTAAGAATTTAGATTATCAGAACTAAAGCGAGAGATTCAGGAATGATGAGAATAACTTCTATTAACCCCTTAGTGGTGAAGATTGTCAAGAAAGGCAAGTTTTGCTTAGTCAATGTCCATTTGCAAGCATAGAAATTATTTCTGAAAATGTACCACTGGATTGACTGGCTCGGTAAGTTTTAAAAAAGGTTTTCTCTTGACCTGCAAATGGACACTGCAGAAGCCAGTCCTGGCCGATTTGACCACTAAAGAGTTAATATAATATGCCAAATAATAAATATAAATTAAATAAATATAAAAATGTATTACTATTATTATTATTATTATTATTATTTACTTATATAGAATATGCCTTTAAATGGTTACAATTTAAGTATCACAGTAACAAATGCAAGGAATGTGTTTTACAAGTGTATTTACTGACATAAAGATCTTGTTTGTGAATTCATTGTTCAGGCGGCATTATTATTCTGAATGGCTTATACTTTAAGGCTCAAGATGGACAAGAATGTCTTCACTAGCGGTCTTGAGAAATGTTTATTTGCAGACCAAGAGAATATTCGCAGAAAATTGACGACTACAATGACTGGCACGGTTAGCATGTGTGTGGCTTAGTTAGTGAATGGATCTTTTCATTTTACTAGTATATTTTGGCGGGAAAAAGATCCAAGATGTTTGCCAAACCGATTATCCGACAGTTTCGAGTGGCAAATTTGAAATCAGCAGGTACCCAAAAACCTACAAAAACCAATTATGGCTTCAAAGTCCATCAAATTAAAAAATCCAATATTGTCACTGAACACGCTACATATAGGTTGGTCCACAGCGACCACATGGTTTTATGTATCAGCTTCCATTGAACAAACTTTAATGGCCCTAAGTCCTTAAATATATCGGCCCGATCCCTTCAGCGGTTCCGAGTTGTTTTCGAGAAAACTAGGTCATCCAAGATGGCCACCGATGCATTTTGGCCAATCTGGTTCTCTTGACCATACTTAGTTCACCTATTTCCCTAGATGATGTTTCATAAGTTTTAAATCGACCGCGCAAGCCGTTTCTGAGATAATTTTTAAAGATGTTTCTAAATATCAGCAAAAATCCAAGATGGCCACTGCACAAATTGGCCGATCAGCTCCGTTTGAACAAATTTGGATCTATCTGCCCTAAGGATGCTTTCTGCAAAGTATAATTGAAATCGGCCTCGTGGTTCTCGAGAAAACATTTTAATTTTCCCATTACTTTAGTATGGGAGTTTTTGGTCAGAAAATGATTCAAGACAGCCGCCGAACCGTTCATCCGACAGTTTCGAAAGTGTCAAATTTGAAATCAGCAGACCTAAAAATCTATATAAAACCAATTTCAGCTTCAAAATCAAGCAAATAAAAAAATCCAATATGGCTGCCAGTCATATTTTTGATTCACCAATGGTGGCCATGTTTTTTTATGTATCAACTTCCCTTGATCACACGTTTAAAGTCATTAGTCCCTAATCATATCTCCCAAATATCGGCTTGATCCATTCAGCAGTTCTGGAGGTGTTTTCGCGAAAATTAGGTCATCCAAGATGCCTGCCGAAACATTTGGCCAATCAGGTTCTCTTGAACAAACTTGGCTCAGTTTTCCGCTAGATGATGTTTCATGAGTTTTGAATCGATCCTCCAAGTGTCTTTGGAGAAGGTTTTTAAAGGCATTTCTAAAAATCGGCCAAAATCCAAGATGTCCTCCAGCATAATTGGCCGATCTGCGTTTGAACAAACTTGGAACTATATGCCATAACTATGTTTCCAATCAAATATAATTAAAATCAGCCCAGTGGTTCCTGAGAAGTCGTTTAAAGAAAAAGTTGGACAGATGACAGATGGCCGGTTGCCACGGCATAAACTCACTTGGCTTTTCAGGCCAGGTGAGCTGACAAATGGGCACATTTTCTATCACATGGCAATTTGTCAGCATAGAATTTATAACAAGAAACTGTTCACTGATCATATAACATAATCTGACTTAATAAGGAGCCACCCGTGCTGGTGATAAGCTATACAACGTGGCTTACTATGGAGCCCCAGACATGTCACTGATGTGTGATGTAAATAGCTTCACTAGAGCCCCAGTCTGCCACTGTGAAATCCAGCATAGTCTTGCTAAGGAACCCAAGTCATGTCAGTGACAGGTGCTGTATAAACATTCGGTGACAAGCACTGTATAGAGGCTCGCTAAGGAGCCCCAGTCATGTCAATGAGAGGTGCTGTATAAACATTCGGTGACAAGCACTGTATAGAGGCTCGCTAAGGAGCCCCAGTCATGTCAGTGAGAGGTGCTGTATAAACATTCGGTGACAAGCACTGTATAGAGGCTTGCTATGGAGCCCCAGTCATGTCAGTGAGAGGTGCTGTATAAACATTCGGTGACAAGCACTGTACAAAGGCTCGCTAAGGAGCCCCAGTCATTTCAGTGACAAGTGGTGTATAACGAGCCCAGCTCATGTCAATGACGCATGCTGTATAAGGGCTCACTAAGGAGACCCAGTCATGCCAGTGAGAGGTCTGTATAGAGGGTCCATAAGGAGCCCCATTCATGTCAGTGAGAGATCTGTATAGTCTCACTAAGGCACCACAGTCATGCCAGTGAGAGGTCTGTATAGAGGGTCCATAAGGAGCCCACTCATGTCAGTGAGAGGTCTGTATAGAGGGTCCATAAGGAGCCCCATTCATGTCAGTGAGAGATCTGTATAGTCTCACTAAGGCACCACAGTCATGTCAGTGAGAGGTCTGTATAGAGGGTCCATAAGGAGCCCCACTCATATCAGGAAGAGGTCTGTATAGTCTCACTAAGGCACCACAGTCATGTCAGTGAGAGATCTGTATAGAGGGTCCATAAGGAGCCCACTCATGTCAGTGAGAGATCTGTATAGAGGGTCCATAAGGAGCCCCATTCATGTCAGTGAGAGATCTGTATAGTCTCACTAAGGCACCACAGTCATGTCAGTGAGAGGTCCGTATAGAGGGTCCATAAGGAGCCCACTCATGTCAGTGAGAGGTCTGTATAGAGGGTCTATAAGGAGCCCCATTCATGTCAGTGAGAGATCTGTATAGTCTCACTAAGGCACCACAGTCATGTCAGTGAGAGGTCTGTATAGAGGGTCCATAAGGAGCCCCACTCATATCAGGAAGAGGTCTGTATAGTCTCACTAAGGCGCCGCAGTCATATCATCGAGACCTCCGTATAGAGTCTCTCGGGTATAGTGCCACACCAACTATGACCAAACATTCCTATACATGCAGACATGGCTACTATCATGACTAAGGTGAGATTCTTCTTTAATGTGCTCCAGATAGAAGCCTGTATGAACATACATGTATGGTAGTCACAATATCATGCTAGGTGGACTAACGAAAGATTATTACGCTTCTTCCTAAAAGCTACTCACACAATTTCATTAGCCCTCTAACACTCAAGCAGGCCAAAAATTACTTTTGCAGTCGTCTTGATGAATCTCCATTTGAAGCGCAAAAGAAGACTATTTTTGAAAATTTATCACAAGAATGACTGGCTCGATTAAGCGAGCTAGTCATGCCAGTGATAATTTTTTTAAATAATTTTCTCTTGGTCTTGAAATGGATACTCTATATGAGAAAATATAAATTTCCTTGAGCAAATTTAGGGATTAAGGGGTTAACATATATCAAATGAATAGCAAAATCGGCACAGATGGATGTGAGTACAGATGGATGTGAGCACAGATGGATGTGAGCACAGGTGAAGTCAAAACATAATCAACACACTTTCCCAATGTAGAAGATCAACAGTGAGATGGTAAGCATCAGCCTTCACAGGTCGTTTCACAATGTCCAGTAATGTTTTGACCCTTAGGATCATCATCAGCATTAAGTGTCTGTTATTGAGCTGTGATCATCCATTGTACGCTAGTGTCATGATGGGTCCTGTTTCTGTTTAGCCCACCGCTTGTTGCATTTGTTCAGTCACTGAGCCATGGTCACACATAGTCTGATATATGGTCATGATGAATCACGGTCCTGTTTGGCCCGTCGCTTGTTGCGTTTGTTACGTTCCCATCTCACCGTGTCAGACTCCATCGTCGAGAGCTCTATTAGGCGTGTTTGGAAGCTGGGTGATGCACCCATTACTGGGTCAGTGTACTGTATCTCTTCTGGTAAGAAAACAAACAGTTATTTAGTAAAATAGTTACAAATTATCACGAGTCATTGTATACAAATAAAGGTTCTAGTATTCATATTGGTGAGAAACCTTGATGTGTGGCATTTCCAGCTTCAACAATAAGATGTGCCCATGTTTAGTCACGGGTGTTATTATATTAGATAGCCAGATAGAAAAATTGGCTTGGTTGAAGTTGAGCTATCATGTACATTACACAGACATTTTAGCAAAGGTGGATGTGACCTTTGACCACCAACATTAAAATACCGGATTTCGCCGATTAGTATACTAGTCTTCTATAGGACAAGAGGTATTCCAACATCTCTGAAAAAGGGCATGGAGGGGTGGCTTATATTAGGAAGATTTCAAGAAAAAGTTTAAATTCATTCTCTAAAATGGTTAAAACTGATAGAAGATAACAGGAAAAGTGAACACAATTTCCTGGAACAAATTCTTGCCACCTTACGATTATGTTTAATGTATACAGTACAACTCAGAGATAACTTAACATAAAATGTGTCTGCAACGCGTGCATGACGCGTCCATAGCGGCCTATTTAAAAATAATGGATGCATCACTTTCCGGTTGTGAACGGTAAAACAACGCGGTGTGAAAGTAAAACAAATGGGTTGGAAACAGTTTGACAACGCATCAGAACTTATTACACAACGCATTTATGATTAGACAAGTCGTTTGAAATCTGATAATGTGAAACGCGTTCATAGTTATGCCGCGTTGGTATAACGACATTATACGAGTCGACCAAGAAGGGCAACCGATTACTCGTGCATACACACATTATGCAATTATATTTTGCCAGGGTACCGTAAATTTTCGCGAAATTCCTGTCATGATTTTAGGGGGAGGCCTCATTCAATGTTGAATAATTGGCAGTATGTCGCATTATCAGTTCCAATACAGCTGTCTGGTAACGTAAACATTCCATTCTTACAGAACAAAATGAACCCGGTTACTTATTCACTGCCTAAATTCATCACTAATGAGAAATGCCTCGTGCGACTGTCTTGTCGATCGATAATTATGCGCAGTCGTAGATTCTCGGAAAAGCGTAGCCGTAATTTGATTGGCTTGCTGGACATCTGACGTCATTATGAATGAGTAAAATTTTGATCACGTGTCTCATTGTCATTCATAACGAATTGATGACGTGATTTATTTTAACCAGTCTCCGAGCGACTCACGATCAACAATAGCGGAACGCAAAATGTACACGTGTTCGTGGTGCCGCTTTTAAAAGCAATAAAGCAATATCTTAACGCCCACTTTGACTTTTAAATTAATAGAACAAACAATGTCTGGTTCATGAAATATAGTGAAATTAGTTCCCTGACTATTTATAATGTTAACTTTCACGGGTTTATTAAGGCACTATTTATCATCTAGCTATGTTATTGCTACGTAGAGGGGGGTGCAGTGATTGCTCATTTCCTCGGCCTAGTTCCCGAGTGAGGCAACAACAATGTGTTATACTCGGCTACATTACATTGCAATATAGTGAATCCGAAAGCTACCGAATGTCACAAAAAGAAAATCATTAAATCGTTACGGGCGTTTTATTTTCGCGAAAAGCCGATGCGATATCTGTACATGTTACAGCTTTAGGGGCACATAGTATTTCATAACTAGCCCTAAACTAGTCTTTTTTCGTGTAGAGCACTGATGGGGATATTGCGCTAGCGGACACGAATCTGCTAATTTGTGCATCATATTATCAATAAAAAACCCACCATCTGCACGTTTTAATAAAAAAGCATCTACATTAGTCAAGCATTGGTACACATAAGCTATATTTTGACATCTTTAATCCATAATTTTGCGTTTATTTGCTGTCTATTCATCGCGAACACAGGTGATGCGTAGAAGTGATAATGAAGTTGCTTACGGACAATTTTCACTACTATTAATCTATGTCAAAACTCGCCAGTCAGCATGGTTCGCTGTGCTGGATGTTTATAATTTTAAGTTAAATGTGAAATGAACCGATGCTTACGGTTCTTGCACCAGATGCAAAACGTTCAGGGGCACAAAACGCTCAGGGGCGCATCGTTACATTAATTCTCAACCAGGAATCATGATATTGTGTTTCGTAATATTTATAATTTTGATTTTTAATATTATGTCCCACTGTCTTTTTTAGGAAAACTTTCTCATATTTACCTTTGCCCTTCTAGGAAATGTAATGTACCGCTAAGTAGGGCTGGGCGGTTTGGCCTAAAAGAAAACCGGTGACGGTATCACTAATTAAACCGGTATTAACGAAATACCGGTTTAAGGGGTTAGAATGATCAAAAATAATTTAAAATATGAAAATATGCCGTTTTCATTAGCTACAGTACATGTATTTTGCGATTTGACAACTGACGTAAATTGCCACGAAATTAGAACTGTAACTACGTACGACTGCTCACATCGACGCTATCTATCTCAAAATAGCAGTTAAAATAAATTAAATAAATAAAGTCTGGTTCATATGATGTCGTGAAAATAACACTCGAACTACTAAAATGTTGATTTTCAACACTGTTATTTAGGTAACTATTTTCGAAAGCGGAGTAAAATCTAATGCGTGTAAGTAGGAACCCGGATATGAGAGCGAGTTTAGGCTCATAGTAGAGTACCACACATACGGTTAGCGTTCATATAACCACCCACAGTATGATCTAGTCTAGTAAGTCATATGTTTGTATTCGAGTTCTCGGTATTTAGTAATACTCCTCAATAAACCGTCATTCAAGCGGGTGAATGTCATTCAGCACGTAACTAAAGAGTAGTCACTTCCCGGAAATCGCGCCTCAAGAATTCTCACAAAAAATGTTTTTGACTATTTTTCGAGGTTCATATGTCATATAATAAAAAGATTATGATAATTTGACAACATAAACGCAATGATTCATGAATCTAACTTAAATCAACACTCCGTACTTGAAGATATACGAAGACGAAAAAGACCGGGCCATAAAACAAAATGATGTGATTCTAACGCCTATCGAGCAGAAAAGTGACGTGATAAAAAATACTACGAATTTCATTCATAAAATCGATAGTAGCAAATATCCCCGCGGAAGAATTTGTTAACAACCACTCACATTGAGCCTGCTCGTATTTGAGAGGCTAAGCGGTGTATTTTACTTGTAACTACTCCGCCAACGTAAGAAGCGAATTAAAGTTTTCATTTCTCGGACGTTTAGGCAATTTGTCTCGTATGTCTTAGTTTGTGATGGATCATTTTATGTTTGTCGAAATCTAAGGGAAATAATGATTTGTTTAGATTGGGAGTTCATTGTATAGCGCCGTTGTTTTCGCAGCGCGTTTCTTGATTTTTTTGTATCATGTCACATATTGAATACTAATTAAACATAGTACAAACTCGAATTGAAAAAAGGATTATTTGTTGCAAAGAAGAAATTTAGATTTTCAAATTATTCAATCTTACATTGAACCTGCAGAGCTTACGTTATGTAAAATTCATTGCTGGCAAATTAAATCATATTTGCCGAGGGTCGTCCTCGGCCGATTTGTTGGGATTTCACCAACACCCTTGTTTTCCCACGGCTAATAGTTATAGATGACTGTATTTTATGTCTCTAGTAGCAAATGGTTACACTAGATGATAATATTGAACTGCAAGTCAAGAACAAACTAGTTTAGGACAGTCACCAGATTTTGCGCAATGGTGATCTTACGGTTTTTCGTTTTTTTAATTTTCGTAAGGGTTTTTAAACCGTCGTCATAAAAAAACGTGAGACGGTGTGAAACCGGTATACCGCCCAGCCCTACCGCTAAGTTTGATTGGATAACGGGTAGTTGGAGCCGTGGAGTTGGTATGTAATTATGGCTAGAGTATTACGCAATGCACATACAAATCTTTTAAATGCATTTAAAATTTGCTGTCTGTTTCGTTTTGCTTTTACCAACGAGTTTGACACTATCTCTGGGGGAAAGAGAAAGATAGCTGAGTTACAGGCTTCTAATACAGTTTTGGTGTTTTGAAATTGCTAAGAAATCATTGGAGGTCATACATGTATGTCAAAGTTATAGGGTGGACTGCTATTAGAGCATGGTCCATTAATAGGCAATAATACGGCATGAGGTTTCTTCATAGAGGTTTAATTAACATACTGCTACAGTTAGCTAATGGAAAGCACAATGTGTATGATAGATGACTGTGTGCATGGTTGAATGGAAATAAAAAGATTATTCAGCTTTTTCTTACTGCGATTCCATAATAGAGGCATCTATTTCGATCTATGTCCCGCCCATTTCTAGCTAAGCTCTGCACACTTTTTACATTTGTTGAAATCAACTCATATAGTTTGAATCATGAAATCCAAGGATCCAAATTTCAAGGTAACTACATGTACATGTAAGCTGTTGAATACTTTGAAACTAATTTGACTGAGCGCTGTTGCTGCCATAGGCAGTCAAATTAGTTTCAAAATATTCAGCAGAATGTTTATTAAGTAGTAAATCCATCAGACATACACTTCGTACACTTGACAGAGTTTTCAATGTTCATGACGAAGATGATAGGTGATTATGATTGTGACACCAGCCTACATGTGATGTAATTGAGTATGACGTCATGTATATTTGAGTGACAGATCAGATCCCTCTATTAACCTGTTTAAGTCTATAGTTGTGGACAATGTCTATTACATTCTATAGCTAAACTGGCTGCTCATTATTTTGGTTACGCCTTTAGAATTAAGTTTGGGGTAAATTTTTTTTTAATCTTTTGGTGAGCAAATGAACATTTTTTAAGACCACTGCAGATACCACTTTTGGCTGGCTTGCGTGTTAAAGGGCTAAGGGTACACACTTGTGTTAAAATTTGAGTGAAATCAGATAATTAGCTTAAGATAAACAGACTCAATAGTCACCTGTAAAACATAGCATTTGAAAGCCGCTAAAACTCAAAAGTTAAATTTCAACTTAATTTGCTAATTACACATTTTTCAGGAGAGAACAGATGCTGAAACACAATTACAACAGGTCTTTTAAATTTTAACTGAATATCTTTAGACATTTTCAAGTTGTCTAGCTTACACCTTATTTTCGATGAAGGTAAATGTGGAGAATAAGTAAATTTATCAAATTTCTTTTTCACGAGTGAGATTGCATACTTACCTCCCTAACACTGTTGATGTACTAGTATACCGGCTCTAAATTCAATAATATTCAGAATTATAAAAAGTTAGGTGCCCCTAATGGGCAGGTGGAAGTACACAGTCATGCACATGACAAACACCACCCTCTGCGCATGCGCACACCGGTACTTCCGTTACTAAATATTGGCTGACATAGAAGCAACTATTCAATAGCCAAAGGACCAGGCCATGTGGGGTGGCGAGGCCGGGATCCTGTTAGGGAGGTAAGTATGCAATCTCACTCGTGAAAAAGAAATTTGATAAATTTACTTATTTCACATCATGAGATCATACTTACCTCCCTAACACTCTTGATAAAAACCAGAATTTGAAAGTAAATTTTGGTGGGAGGGAGGCAAGGTCCTGAAAACCAGCACACCCTCGAAGAGACTAGGCTCTTTGAATTCTCAAGAGATTTAAAACATCTGAAATTGTGACTGAAACCACAACCAGGAATAGAATATTGCATCGGATAATCGACCGATGAAGAGAGATTGATCAAAAGGCAAATGCGCTCCCCCCCCCCTCTTTCTGAGGAAGGGTAGGAAAAAACGCTGCTCTAAATGACTAGCACGTTCTCTAATACTTAATGCAAAGTATTACTAGACATCGGAAAAAGAAGAATTGCTTCTATTTCAAAAACCCTCTGAAAGAACCACATTTAAGAGACATTAACCATCACCATATTAAAAAATAAAAATAAAAATGACACCATCACCAAGACAAAAAATCAAAAAATGGTCATAACCACTGACCTCTGATGTCTTGGACGCGGCACTCATCTCTTCCCCCACCGGATGAAGAGAATTGTACCAGCTAATAGTAGGGATACCCTACCAACAAATGTGATATTTGAAAATAGCAGAGGAGGAAAATATTTACAAACATAAACCTCTGCATTAATATTTTATTTTCTGAGGACTGAGACGGCGAGCGGGTTAGAAGTGTCACGAAGGTAATGGTCGGTAAAACTTGATTCACAGTGCCACTGGGCTACTGACATAATGTCTTCAATAGAAACACCATTAAATAATGCCATGGAAGTTACCACACCACGGACACTATGAGCCTTGGCTCTATCTACCTGGATTCCAGTGGCTGTTTTATGACAGAATTGGATACATTCTACTATCCATCTGGAAATAGTGTCTCTTGATGCCCTACCATGGGGTTCAATATATGACAACCATAGGGAACATGGGTCCGTCCACCAAACCTGAGTTCTTCTCTTGTACTTATTCAAAGCATGGACCGGACACCATACTTTAGCACCAGGATCATATCTGGTTAAGGCAGGTAAAATTATAGATTTACCCGGATACTTTAAAGATTGATTCTTAGCCAAGAAATTCAATCTTGGTAGAAGCTTAAGGCCTTCACCTGTAACTATATAACGGTCAGGCTCAGCAGATAAGGCATGAATTTCACTCCTGCGTCTGGCTGAAGCTGCCGCAACTAAAAATACAGTTTTAAGTGTCAATAATTTAACAGATATAGCACTAAGTGGTTCAAAAGGTTTATCATTCAAAACCTGCAGAACCAGAGAAAGACTCCATGACGGTGTCAGTGGAGGATTTCTTGGTCTGAGATTGCCCATACCTTTAATAAGAGTATTTAAAACACTTACTTCATCACTTCCCCTATTAGCCAAACAAGGGATAAGTCATTAATGCTGATTTATATCCAGCAATAGAATTAGGTTTAAGACTATAGGCATCATACAGGTGACAGAGAAAATCAGCTACTACCTGAATAGATGCTTCCATAGGATTGATACATCTCTTTGAGCACCATTCTGCAAATCTGTTGATTTTATAATTATAAGCTCTGGAGGTTGACCCCCTCCTGGCTCTGGCCATGAAATTGGCTGCTTGCCCAGAAAAGCCCTCCTTAATCACGGATTGTTTGACAACATCCATGCAGTTAATTGAAACATTGACGGATTCTTGTGAAGGGTCTTGCCCTGGAAGATAATATTGTCCATCAGCGGCAGAGGAACCGGATTGCAAACCAGAAGGTCCAGCAGATCCGTAAACCATGATCGGCTTGGCCAATTCAGGGCGATCAGAAGCACTTGGCATTCCTCTTGTCTGATCTTCTGAAGGATTCTTGGAATCAGGATTGTTGGAGGGTATGCGTATGCATACATTCCCTTCCAACTGATAGCTAGCGCATCTATTGCGATAGCACTTGGATCTGGAATCGGAGAAACGTATGTCATCATCTTCGCATTCTTCTTCATTGCGAACAAATCTATGTTGGGCTTTCCCCAATGATTGAACAGGTGATCTGCCACACATTGATTTAGTTGCCATTCCGTAGGCAGAATACTCATCCTTCGGCTCAATGAGTCTGCTAACAGATTCAGCCTTCCCGGAATATGAACTGCTTTCAAGGTGATCATATGATCCATGCACCAGCAAAGCAGCTTCCATGTCATCATACAGAGACTGGGCGACTTCGTTCCGCCCTGGCGGTTTATGTAACTCATTACTGTAGAGTTGTCTGAACGTATCATCACAAATTTTCCCTCCACTTCCTTTAGGAAGTGTTCCAGGCCTAGAACTACAGCCCGCAATTCTAGCATGTTGATATGTTCCTTTGACTGTTCCAGATTCCAAAGCCCTGATATAGTGGCTTCTTCCAGGCAAGCTCCCCAACCCTCCATCGATGCATCCGTAAACATCGTTATTTGAGGGTGGGGAGGGGTCAGCATGACCTCCGCCAGGAGATTTCCTCTCTCCATCCACCAATGAAGGTGATGAATGAGAGGGTCCAACACTTGAATGCGCGAGTCCAGTGATCCTGAACTCTGCGTCCACTGAGTCATGAGAAACAATTGAATCGGCCGCCTGCGTAAGGCCGCCTGAGGAATGACGGGTTCCATCGAAACCATCAGACCTAACATTCTCAGATAGACCCGTGCTAGAATATAACGACTGTTGCAAACCAACTGAATGCACGAGAGGACTTTCCACTCTCTCCTGGAACGGATAAACATATCCTATCTCCAGATCGAAGAACATACCCAGGTAAACAAACTTCTGGGATGGAGTCAGCTCTGATTTCTGAAAGTTGATTATCCAGCCTAAACCTGTGTTTCCAAAACTATCTCCAGATTCGCTGTCAAACTTTCTGGGTTGTATGCTTTCAGCAACCAGTCGTCTATGTAAGTGTGAACAGCTATATTTCTCCTGCGGAGGTATGCCGTGATAGCAAGTATCACTCGAGTGAAGACCCTTGGAGCCGTCGAGATGCCGAATGGAAGAACCTTGAATTCCCATTGGCGTCCCTGAAAAGCAAATCTCAGGAACCGACGAAAACTCCTTGCAATTGGAATGTGGAAATAAGCATCCTTGAGATCTATTGATGCTGTCCACATCCCCCTCTCTAACCCCAACAACACCGATCTTACTGTTTCCATTTTGAAAGTCGGTGTGTCTAAAAACTTGTTTAGAGGTTTGAGGTTGAGAATTGGTCTCCACCACCCGGTGTTCTTTGCCACACGGTTGAATAGAAGCCCGGGCAATCCTGCGCCGGTTGAATTGCTTCTTTTAGAATTAGAGATTTTATCTCCTCTTCTATGCACAACCGCTTGCCTGGATCTCTTGGAATTTGAGTCCAGACCGGTACCAGAGACAAATGCAAGGGCGGACCTCTTATCCATTCTGGACTGTATCCGTGCGAAAGCCATTGCAAGACTAAGCGGTCCTGAATTAACCGCGCCCACTTCTGAATGTGACAAGTCAAACAACCTCTCACTGGTGCACCTAGCGTTGACGGGGTGCCCATAAATTTTAGAAGTGGGTGTGTCTCTGGTATGAGTGGCAACACCCGAGTGGTACTTGTGATAACTGGAAAAAGATTTCTTGCATCAGGCCCGGTTACCACGCGCCGCTCCTCGCTCCTCGCGCGCCGCGACCAGCGCCACACGCACCACGGTGCGCGGGCTGCTGTCTGCGCTTGAGGCGCTGGCTGTCGTACAACAGCACGCTGCTGCTGGCGTAGCCGACGCAGTCTCTGAAACCGGCCGGCCTGCTGGCCTCTGACACTGCCAGCACCGCCACGAGCGTACGGCTGTCGAGCAGCCGAGGGCTGAACACGCACATGTTTTCTGCACAGCACTTCAAACTGTGCACGCAGCGCCCTCTGCTTGTTCACCAAAGTCACTGTCTCCTGGAGGTGCCGACAACCTTCACCTCCAAAGAGTCCAGGGCCCGCCATCGGTGCTTGCAACAAGCGCGACTTGAGCTCCTGAGACCTGCACAAATTTTCGTTCTCAGTGACTTTGTGACCGACCTAGTCAGACAGTCCAACGCCAGGTTGATGCCATCCTGGATGGCTCGTTGGACTGTCACGGGACTAGGCTGTTGCTGCACCGACGCTGCTACCACCCCCGATAGCAGTTGAGAGACATGCAACAGCGCACTGATCGCAACTCGCGAGCTCTCCTCGGTGTCGTGCAAGGCGGCATTCGCCGAGCGCATAGCGCCCGTGCACAACGCTCCCGTGTCAGCACGGGAACCCGGCTGCGTATCTTCCCCCAGAGCGGCACGGTCATCCGCGCTCGGTCTGGGTGCTAGGCCATATCGAGCATACTGACTAGCAGTAACCCGACATTGCCTAGCTACCTCGCGGGGGGCCTTCGCGAGGCGACCTCTCGGTCTGATCGACTCCTCTGCCGCCGAGAACATATCTAAGATATGTTCAGCGTACGGCAGAGACAGAGCTGTGCTGGCCAACGGCTTCACCTGTAACCATGCCCGAGGGTTACCGGCGGCTGTCTCGTCCACGGCGAGCTCTGGTCTTACAGCGAGGAGCCACGCACACGCCTCTGACCAGTCTTCATCCGTGGCTACCTGCAAATTGCCGACGAGCAGTGGGCCCTTGTCATCCTCAATGGCATTCGCAGGTATGGCCGAGGAGGCTATAGACGAACCTGGCTGCCCAGGGAATGTATACGGGCCCGCGAGGGCTGGCATAGCATTCTCCATAGGCAAACCAGGCACCAAGGCCGCGCTTGTGTGAGGGGGTTCATGCACACCAGCGCGGCCCGGAACATCCGTATGAGATTCCACGTCCAACCGTGGAATCTTATACGGCCAGCTGTCTGATCCAAGGCAAGCCACAGGCTGAACCATGAAACCTGCTCCCGAGGGAACAGTGCCATAGGTGCGAGTATTCACGTTCACATCCATGTCTTCATGGTCAACCTGTGGACCGAGCAGGTAGTCCTCATCATCTTCCTGGTCAGGAAAGTTAGACTCTGGATTAGTAAAGAAAACCAGACTGACCAGGAGACTGCTCGAAAGCAGATGATGAGTTTACTCCGCGAGTGATCGTGGTCAGGCCCGCTGGTCGGGTCCTGCCTGATGCTTCTCACGCCACTGGCACCCCAGGCGATGCGAACATCAAGCCTGGGTCCAAGACGGCTGCCCCTGGATCACTAAACGCTTTGTCCGAGCTAATAGGCCATGATCCAGGGACGGGGGCTACCTGCACTGAGGTCGATGCGCAGGAAGTTGAAACACCTGTGCCAGGCAACATGCCGCGAAGCATGTCAGGCATCAGGTCTTTCAAAGTCCTGCGCATCTCACTCACTAACTCAACCTTGAAGGCCTCGAGCCCACCCTTCTCAGAGGCCTTCTTCTTACCCTCCTTCTTCAACTTCTTCCCCTCCTCCGCCATCATCTGCAAAGAGAAGAATTCGGAGGTTAGGTTCCCCCCCCCCACTCTTTACAAATAACACATTTGTTAGACAGCCTACACTCTGAACACAGATGGCAAGGGTGGGGGAAGAATCTAGCTTTCATGGTCTTCAGACAGGATGGACACTTCTGAAAGGGAGGGATACGAAGACAATGAGTATGAAAGTTTCAAAGCCTTGTTAATGGACTATTTAGTAGAAACCAAAACAAACTTGAGAGAAGACATCCACTTTTATGATCACCCTGATGGGACAGGTGACTTCTCTAGGTAATAAAACACCAAATACAACCAGAACCCCAAATTAAGAGAGCGAAAGATTATGACTATCTAGATATCTCTGCACACTCTTAATAAACAGGGAGATGAACACATCACAGACTTCTCTAAACTAAGATTATGACATCAAGGAAAGAGAAAACTCTGGTTGATTATGACATCAAACCTCAATGCAAAAGCTCCTTCAAGGAGAGGGGACGTCAGAAAGAATGCAAGAAATATCTAGATCTTACAGACATTCTCAGCTCCCGAATAATATAATATTAAATTATATATACTCGAGAACCCATGCACACGCAAGAGAGAATATAGTGCAATAGCAAAAGGCAGCAGAAAATTGTAATTATTTTCAAATAATTATGCGCCATAATTAATAAACTCCCTTAGCCTGAGCATAGGTAACCATCCTCTTGTGCAGGAAAACACGTCCCTCCATCCGCTGAGACTCCTCTTCCAGAAGAACCGATGAGGGGGATGGGACAAAAGGAAGGAGATATATTTTCTCCAACCCTTAGACATATCACGATGATAAGTCACCCTGGGACGTGAACAACCTTCTAGAGAAGACCAGGCATCCTTGTTTAACCTGTAAGCATAAAACACAAGAGATTAATAGCCCTAGGCGCTGGGAAAAAATTTACAAGGATTCCCAGCGCCTGAAAACGCTGTACCGCCGAAACGGCCACGACGAAAACCGGTAACACACAAAAGTTACAAGTCTTAAATAAAAGTCCGGAACAATGTCACCTTAGATGATGACGAGGAGGACTTCTCCAACAGTTTTGCATCAGCCATGATGGAATAGGATGATTTTAAATAGAGAAATTCTCGATAAAGAGTCTGTGAAGATTTTCCACAAGTTGCTTTAAGCCAATATATTAGAAAACGGAAGTACCGGTGTGCACATGCGCAGAGGGTGGTGTTTGTCATGTGCATGACTGTGTACTTCCACCTGCCCATTAGGGGCACCTAACATTTTATAATTCTGAATATTATTGAATTTAGAGCCGATATACTAGTATATCAAGAGTGTTAGGGAGGTAAGTATGATCTCATGATGTGAAATATGGACTGCTTTCACAGGAATTAAACAATGACGCTACATGTACGTCTCACCATAATATATCCAGTGAAAAGAAATGTAAGTAAGTACACATGTAGGCTATGAATTCTATGAGATCTGGTATTTACAATTGACAAGAAATTGTCTATGAATTCTTTAAAACAGCTTGGCAAGGTAGGTTATTGCTAAATATGGACAGATTTTGCTAAAATGAAATCATGACACTGGATTTAACCCATCATATTAATAAATAAGAAAAGATTCGAGATCTGCCTGGCCATGAAATGGACTACCGCTACCGATGAGCTCCATCTCATAGCATCTTCAGACTTAATGTATGAATTATTGGCCACTGGCACAACCGAACAAGATGAGATGAGCACTGGAAAAATTTCTGTGAAGAAGGTTTAGTCAAGTTTTATTAAAATTGGCACAGTGGTTAATAGGTAGTCTTTTTATGATTTTCTCAGAAATTTTCAGAAAATACAAGATGTCTACCAAAAACCCTACATTTGGATTGATTCATGGCGGGCATATTTAAAAAATTTTAATGGTGTTTCGGCCCTAATCATATCTGCAAAATTTTGGCCCGACCCATTCAGTGGTTCAGAAGTCGTTTTCGCAAAAAATGGGTCATCCAAGATGGCCACCGAACCATTAGGAAATCAAGTTTCCTCAAACAAACTTGGTTCAGCCCTTGCTCTAGATCATATTTCACAAGGTTTGCATCGATATCCACCAAGCGGTTTCAGAGATTTTTAATTTAAAGACGTTTCAAAAGTTGGCCAAAATCCAAGATGGCCACCAGTCAAATTCACCGATTGTCTTCCTTTGAACAAACTTGTATCCCTATGCCCTAAGGATGCTTCCGATCAAATATACTTGAAATCGGCCCAGTGGCTCTCGAGAAGAAAACGTGTTAAATTTCCCATTGCTTTAGTATGGGAGCTTTCGGCGGGAAAAAAAATCCAAGATGGCCGGCAAGTCATTTATCCGACAGTTTCGCAAATGACAAATTTGAAATCAGAATACCTAAAAACATATACAAAACCAATTTCGGCTTCAAAATCCATCAAATAAAAATATCCAATATTGCCGTCGAACACTCTACATTTTGATTGGTCCATGGCAGCCATACTTTTTTTACTTATTAACATCCCTTGAACAAACTTTAATGGCCCTTAGTCCCTAATCATATCTGCCAAATTTGGGCCCGATCCGTTCAGCATATCTGGAGTTGTTTTCGTGAAAACTAGGTCATCCAAGATGGCCACCAAACTATTTGGCCAATCAAGTTCTCTTGAACAAACTTGGTTCAGCTCTTGCCCTAGATCATATTTCATGAGTTCTGAATCGATACCCGAAGCAGTTTCGGAGATTTTTAATAACATTTCTAAGACTGTGCCAAAATCCAAGATGGCCACTAGTCAAATTGGCCGATCAGCTTGATTTGTACAAACTTGAATCCCTATGCCTTAAGGATGCTTCCTGCCAAATATAATTCAAATCGGCCAGTTATTCTTGAGAAGTTGTCGTCTAAAGAAAGAGTTGGTGGACGGACGACGGATGGTCGCCACGGCAGAAGCTCACTTGGACATTCTGGCCAGCTGAGCTAATAAGGTACTTAAGATTGTACATACTGTCCTTTGCTTGTCTGAATCCTAGCTGCTTTACTGAGGTGGTAGTAGCTGTTGTTAAGATTCTCCTGCTAGTCGCCGCTGATGTTCCTGGAATGGAGCGGAGAGCCTGGGAATGACCAGTCTGGATTTTGACATTGGGCCACATGATCCCCATGGCAACTATGTCATCTTGACTGTCAGTAACATCAGCGACAGGCTCAGATCTATCGATCACTGCAAAAATAATAAATAGAAATAAAGATTATATGTTCCACATTGTGTATATTAGACATAATCTAGTTCCATGATGGTTTATAACCAGTCTGATTACAATGTTCAGTCTAATTAACCTCTTAAGATCTTTGGAAATTCTTTGGAGTTTGAATTGTGTTTTAAATAGTAATGGAAGCTCGAGGTTAACTCACGGTTAGCTCTAGCCATGGTCAGCTCATGGCTAGGTTGGTTTAAATTACCACTGCCATTCATAAGACAATCAAAGAAGAATATGGCATATGAAAAACTGATGGTCGCCATGGCATAGGTTCACTTGGTATAATTTTGGGTCAGACAAGTTAAAAGCTGTAAGGTGAACATTATACTCTAGTTTGGAGCCAGTGTAAACGTGTGCATTACAACATCTTTACTCCCTATATTCAGTCACGAATACACGATTCAGTCCATACCTGTATGTGTTTCATCACTCAGTCTGCCCATCACGGCTAGCTTAGATGCAGCCTCTACCTGACTGCACAGACTCGTGCGTAAACCATTGGGTCTAAAACTGTTCTGATTCAGTTTACTGGTTTGTGAATACTGTATCAGAGTAGTACTAGGCAGCTCTTCCGTAAACCCATGCTTGGTATTCACTGACAAAACATTAAGCATGAATAATCCAATAGTGTAAGTACTATTACACAATGCAAGATAGTTTCTAAGGCTGTGTTCTCACTACAAGACTTAAAGGTGCATATTCACAGCAGAATGGTTCAAAATAAAATTGTTAAATTATGTACTTTTAGAGGCTTAAATTGTGTGCCTAGATGTAATGAAACGAAATCAATCTTAGCATATGATGATTTCATTACATATAAACTAATATAATTTTTTAAGCTGTCAAATTTAATTAGAGGTACGAGTCCCTATTTCAAATTCACAACTAAACACACAAAATTTATTTATATGGAATGAAATCATAATATGTTAAGCTTTATTTCGTTTCATTACATTGAGTTACACAATTTAAGCCTCTAAAAGTATAATTTCAACAATTTAGTTTTCAAGCATTTTGGTGTGAATATGCACCTTTACCTGGCGTAACCCCATACTGAGTTATGGCGTTATTCCGGATTAACTCTCCAGTGAGAACACTGCCTTAGTCTATAAAAAACAGACCATCTGTTAACACTTTAATACTCATATCAGCCAAAAATGGCTTCTGCAGCGGTCTTGAAAAATGTCCAATTGCAGACCAAGAAGACGTTTGAAAATTTACCACAAAATTGTTAGTGGGTGGTTTAGCAGTCTTTTAAATGAGTTTGTAGACATTTTTGCAAGTGCAATATGGCCGCCAAACACACTACACTTTGATCGGCGCCTATGTTTTTTTGATGGATCAACTTCCCTTGAACAAATTTTAATGGCCCAAATTTCGGCTTGATCCCCTCAGCGGTTCTGGAGGAGTCATTTTCGTGAAAACTAGGTCATCCAAGACAGTCGCCGAACCATTTGGTCAATTAAGTCCTCTTGAACAAACTTGGCTTACCTCTTAGCCTAGATGACGATTCACCAAGTGGTTTCCGAGAAGATTTTTAAAGACATTTCCTGAAATTGGCCAAAATCCAAAATGGCCACTGGGCAAATTGGCCGATTGGGTTCATTTGAACAAACTTGAATCCTAATGCCCTAAGGATGCTTCCTGCCAAATATAATTGAAATCGGCCTAGTAGTTCCTGAGAAGACATTTTTAATTTCCCATTGCTTTAGCGTGGGAGCTTTTGACGAGAAAATTATGCAAGATGGCCGCCAAACCGTTTATCCGACAGTTTAGAAAATTGCAAATTTGAACTCAGAATACCCAAAAACATATATAGAAGCAATTTTGGCGTCAAAATCCATCAAATAAAAAAATCCAATATGTCTGCCAAACACGCTACATTTTGATTGGCCCACAGCGGCCATGTCTTTTGACAGAGCAACTTCCCTTGAACAAACTTTAATGGCCCTTAGTCCCTAATATCTCCCAAATTTTGGCCTGATCCATTCAGCGGTTCTGGAGAAAACTAGGTCATCCAAGATGGCTGCTGAACCATTCAGTCAATTAAGTTGTCTTGAACAAACTTGGCTTACCTCTTTGCCTAGATGAGGTTTCATAAGTTTTGAATCGATTCCCCAAGCCGTTTCGGAGAACGAGATATTTAAAGACATTTCTAAAAATCGGACGAAATGCAAGATGGCCACCGGCCAAATTGGCTGATCGGCTTTGTTTGAACAAAATGAAATCTCTATGCCATAACGATGCTTCCTGGCAAATATAATTCAAATCGGCCCAGTAGTTCTCGAGAAGACATTTTAAATTTCCCATTGTTTTAGTAGCTCTTCGCGGGAAAATGATCCAAGATGGCTGCCAAACCGTTTATCCGACAGTTTCGAAAATTGCAAATTTGAGATCAGAATACCCAAAAACCTATATAAAACGAATTTCGGCCCCATAATCCATCAAATAAAAAAATCAAATATGGCTGCCAAAGACACTATATTTTGATTGGTCCACCGCGGCCATGTTTTTTGACTAATCAATTTCTCTTGAACAAACTTTAATCGCCCTTAGTTGCTAATTATATATCACAAATTTCGGCCTGATCACTTCCGCGGTTCTGGGGAAGAAGTCGTTTTTGTGAAAACTAGGTCGTCCACGATGGCCGCTGAACCATTTGGTCAACCAAGTTCCCTTGAACAAACTTGATTCAGCACTTACCCTAGATCATATTTTGTGAGTTTTGAATCGATCCCTCAAATGGTTTGGGAGGAGATTTTTAGACATTTCTAGAAATTGGCCGAAATCCAAGATGGTCGGCGGCGAAATTGGCCGATCAGGTTCGTTTGAACAAACTTGAATCTCTATGCCTTAAGGATGCTTCATGCCAAATATAATTGAAATCGGCCCAGCAGTTCTCGAGAAGATATTTTTAATTTCCCATTGCTTTAGTATGGGAGCTTTTGGCGGGAAAATGATCCAAGATGGCCGCCAAACTGTTTATCCGACAGTTTCTAAAATTGCAAATTTGATATCAGAATACCCAAAAACCTATACAAAACCAATTTCGGCCTCATAATCCATCAAACAAAAAAATCCAATATGGCCACCAAACATGCTATATTTTGATTGGCCCATGGCAGCCATGTTTTTTGACGGATCAACTTCTCTTGAACAAACTTTACTGACTCCCTAATCATATCTGCCAAATTTCGGCCTGATCCCTTCAGCGGTTCTGGAGAAGAACTTATTTTTGCTAAAACTAGGTCAACCAAGATGGCTGACAAACTATTTGGCCAATTAAATCCCCTTGAACAAATTTGGCTGAGCTCTTGCCCTAGATCATATTTCATGAGGTTTCCTTCAATCCCTCAAGCGGTTTCGGAGATTTTTTTAGACATTTCTAAAAATCGGCCAAATCCAAGATGGCTGCCGCCCTAATTGGCCGATCGGCTTCATTTGAACAAACTTGGATCCTTATGCCCTAAGGATGCTTCCTGCCAAATATAATTGAAATTGGCCCAGAAGTTCCTGAGAAGAAGTCGTTTAAAGTTAAAGTTGACGGACGGACAATGGACAATGGACACACGACGGATGGTCGCCACGACATAAGCTTACTTAGCCTTTCCGGTCAGGTGGGCTAAAAATCTACACCAGTTTCTTTGATATTGACACAATAAAAGATGAACATTGACATCAGAGTGGTAAGGGCTAAAGATCTAATTTAGTAGGCTACAGAAAATCAAAGTGTTTGCTTATTGAATGTCCTTTTCTGGCACAGAAGACTTTTAAAATTTAGTACTGGAATGACTTGATCGATTATCGAGCCAGTCACAAATTCTAACCAAAAAGTGTTTTGCATTGCAACTACTATGAAGCTCGAGGTTACAATGCTGCAAAGCATTATGAAGCGTGAGTCCAAATATAGTTCTACTTACATAGATAAAGGACAACTAGACAAGACCTATTAATACACCTATCAGTGACCATGCACCGAATTGTATGTCTTTACTACTTAATAACCATTCTGTTGAATATTTTGAAACTAATTTGACTGGGTGCTGCTGCTGCCATAGGCAGCAACAACACCTAGCTAAATTAGTTTCCAAATATTCGACAGATTACCAGTCTAGTTTTCTGGAAATTAAGATTCAGGGGGTTCAGGGTTTGATTGATCGATCCTAGCATAGGCAAAGCATGGGTGGAGCTCAGCTAAAATTGGATTCGTCCATTTAAATATGTGTAATACATTTAGTCAATATAATTTAAAGTTTATATTCAATACTGGCAATGCTTTATTGAATAATTTAGTCTAATGAACTACCGACATCACTTATACGCCATTTTATTGACAATCTGTGCATTAGTCAAATCACAATAGGTTGGTGCTATATCGCTTGATATTTCATGTGCAGAATGCTAGGCTAGCATGATTATATTGCGATAGCGTTGGATGACAGCGAGAAAAACGTTCAACTTACGACATCATACACCTCATCTAGGAATAGAAATTTAGTGTATCACATATTTAAATAATGAAGATATATATTTCTAATTTCAGCACAGAGCGTACAATTATATTTTTGAAAACATTACGGTCTGTAAATTCATTTTCTACAAAGTAACATAGAGGGTTTGATGTTCCCCTTTAAACGCTAAATTATAACTGTTTTTGGTTAAATCATATTCCAGAAATAATCCCAAAATCGGCCTCACAAATTATTAGAATTTGCCACGAAATAAACGAAATCTAGGATTTCTTTTTTCATGAGAGAGTTGATACTTACCTCCCTAATACTTTTGATATTGCTAAATATTGGCGTTCACTCAATAAACACTCAGATTAAAAACAGTTAGGTGCCCCTACTGGGCAGGTAGACAGAGGGTAGTCCGGCGGATGCCAGCCCCACCACCGCGCATGCGCCGACTACTACTTCCTCTGACTAATTTATTGGCTGACACACATGCAACTAATAAGAGCCTGAAGACCGAGCCTCTGTGGGGTGGAGAGGCCGGGTCCGTATCTAGGAAGGTAAGTATCAACTCTCTCGTGAAAAAAGAAATCCTAGATTTCGTTTATTTCACATCAAGAGTATACTTACCTCCCTAATACTTTTGATATTGCCAGAATTCGACAGGGAATTCGGCGGGAGGGAGGCGAGGTCAAAAGACCAGCTCTTCCCTATGCGCTTTCACGCGTTCAAGGCACTTAAACGTCTGAAACTGTGTGAAACACAGTCAGGATTTGAAGAAACATCGGCTAACACCAACCGATGGATGAGATGACCGATGTCATATGCGCTTCCCCCCCCCCCCCCTCCTTCCTGGGAGGAAGACTAGCATGACCTCAATGTCCTATACGCTCTCTAGGTACCAGTGCCATGTACTATAGGACAGAGATGAAAAGGCTCCATTTTCGTATACTCTCAATGATGAACCACATCAAAACACAAACCATCACCATATTAATAAAAACAGGTAACGTGACAATACAATCAACAATGAACAACACATGAACAAGACTGACCTTGTTGAAATTGGCAGCTGTCATCCTCTTCCCAGTGGAGAAGACCGATGCAGTCCCAAAAAGTGGATGTTTCCATTGATTAATTGTGAAGTATATAAGCAATGAGGAAACCCTCCTCAAAAACATATAAGCGATTATTTTTTCAAAATCGACAAGGCGAGAGGATTCGAGGTGTCACGGAGATAATGGTCTGTAAAACTTGACTCACAGTGCCACTGAGCCACAGACATAATGTCATCCACAGGGACCCCATTAAATAGGGCAGTGGAAGTCACTATGCCGCGGACACTGTGAGCCTTGGCTATGTCAACCTGCTTACCAGTGGCGGATTTGTGACAAAATTGGATACACTCTACAATCCACCTGGAAATGGTGTCCTTAGACGCCCTGCCATGGGGTTCAATATATGACAACCATAACGCTGACTGATCGGTCCGCCACTCCGAAGTACGCTGTTTGTACCGAAGTAGCGCCCGAACGGGACACCATGCTTTAGAATTAGGATCATATCTAGTTAAAGCAGGCAAAAAAATTGGTTGACCTGGATATTTCAAAGACTGATTTTTAGCTAAGAAATTAATCCTAGGCAGTAACTTAAGGCCTTCCCCTGTAACCACAAAATGGTCATCCTCGGGTGATAAGGCATGAATCTCACTCCTACGCCTAGCCGAGGCCGCAGCAATTAAAAATACAGTTTTAAGAGTTAACATTTTCATAGAAATGGAACTAAGTGGTTCAAAAGGCTTATCTCCTAGTACTTGAAGCACTAGCGATAAACTCCAAGACGGAATCACCGGGGGATTCCTTGGTCTTAGATTGCCCATGCCTTTAATTAATACATTTAATGTACTTAATTAATCACTTCCCCTCCTAGCCAAGCAAGGAATAACAGTCATTAAAGCTGATTTATAACCAGCAATAGAGTTAGGCTTGAGGCTATAGGCATCATACAGGTGACAGAGGAAATCAGCTACTACCTGAATAGATGAATCCATTGGATTAATACATCTTTTTGAGCACCACTCTGCAAATCTGTTGATTTTATAGTTATATGCTCTGGAGGTTGACCCCCTCCTGGCTTTGGCCATAAACATGGCTGCTTGCTCAGAAAAGCCCTCCTTAATTCTAGATTCCTTGACAACATCCACGCAGTCAATCTGAACATTGACGGATTGTTGTGAAGGGCTTTGCGAAGAATTTTTGGAATCAGGATTGCTGGAGGGAATGCGTATGCATACATTCTCCCCCAGCTGATAGCTAACGCATCTGTTGCGAAAGCGCTTGGATCTGGAATCGGAGAGACGTACGTCGTCATCTTCGCATTCTTCTTCGTTGCGAACAAATCGATGTTGGGTTTCCCCCAATGGTCGAACAGACGATCCGCCACACATTGATTTAGTTGCCATTCCGTCGGTAAAACACTCATCCTTCGGCTCAATGAGTCTGCTAGCAGATTCAACCTTCCCGGAATATGAACTGCTTTCAAGGTAATCCTGTGATCCAGGCACCAACAAAGCAGTCTCCATGTCATCATACAGAGACTGGGCGACTTCGTTCCGCCCTGGCGGTTTATGTAAGTCACAACTGTTGAGTTGTCTGAACGAATAAGAACAATCTTGCCCTGAACTTTCTGTAAGAAATGTTCCAGGCCCAGGACTACTGCTCTTAGCTCGAGTAGATTGATATGTTCTTTTGACTGTTCCAGATTCCAAAGCCCTGATATTGTGGATTCCTCCAGGCAAGCCCCCCACCCCTCCATCGATGCATCTGTATACACAGTCACCTGAGGGTGGAGAGGGGTTAGCATAACCCCCACCAAGAGATTCTCCGTGTTCAACCACCATTGCAGGTGGTGAATCAGAGGCGCCAACACTGACACGGTCGAGTCCAGCGAACCTGTACTCTGGGTCCATTGTGTCATGAGAAATAACTGGATCGGCCGCCTGCGTAAGGCGGCCTGAGGAATGACTGGTTCCAATGAAACCATCAACCCCAGCATTCTCAAGTAAACCCGTGCCAGGACATGACGACTGTCGCACACTGACTGAATTACTGAGATGAGTTTCTGAACTCTCTCCTGAGTAGGATAAACATATCCTGTCTCTAGATCGAAGAACATCCCCAGGTAAACAAACTTCTGGGATGGAGTCAACTCTGATTTTTGGAAATTGATTATCCAGCCCAAGTCTGTGAGAGTCTTCAAAACAATCTCCAGATTGGCCGCTAACCTTTCCTGGGTGTGTGCTTTTAACAGCCAGTCGTCTATGTACGTGTGGACTGCTATGCTTCTCCTGCGGAGGTATGCGGTGATCGCAAGAACCACACGGGTGAAAACCAGAGGAGCCGTGGAAATTCCGAAGGGTAACACCCTGAATTCCCACTGTCTGCCCTGGAATGCAAATCTCAGGAAGCGACGGAAACTCCTGGCTATGGGGATGTGGAAATAAGCATCCTTCAAATCTATCGACGCTGTCCACATTCCCCTCTCTAACCCCGCCAACACCGAGCGCACAGTCTCCATCTTGAAACTGGGCGTCTCTATGAACTTGTTCAATGGCTTGAGGTTGAGAATTGGTCTCCACCCTCCGGTGTTTTTTGTTACTAAGAACACGGTTGAATAGAAGCCCGGACACCTTTGTGCCGGCTGAATAGCTCCTTTTTGTATGAGGGAAGTTATCTCCTCCTCGATACACAACCTCTGATCTGGATCTCCCGGATTCGGAGTCCAGATCGGCACGAGAGTCGCGACGGTGGGCCTGTCATCCAATCGGGATGATACCCGACTGAAAGCCATCGCAAGACTAAACGGTCCTGAGTCAACCGTTCCCACTCTTGCATGTGGGCGGCCAGCCGGCCTCCCACCGGTCCACCTAGGGAGAGAGGTGGACATAAGGAGTGCAAGAGTGGCACTGTCTCCTCCGCCAGAAACACCAGAGTGGTTCTCACCGTGGCAATCGGCCCATCAGGCTCTTGTTTTTGTATGAAGTGCATTCTTATAAGTAGCCAATTTTAGTGGCAGTAATCATTAATTTTATCAATTGCTCTAGCCTTCAGACAACAATTTGACAGATCCGGATAAATAAGAAAATGTTAAGTGTGGTCACTAAATACATGTAAAATATCATTTTCCTATACGAAGAGCAATCGCTTATCTCAGACAGATGTACTATTGAATTTTGCTAATGGAAAGCAGATTATCTGCCTGCCTAAACAGAATGTCATACCAGTTTTATGTTCTATCTCGATATTGCGCTATCAGCAAAAATTATCTGTATGACTAACGGTATAGCTATAATACAGGTGTTCAACATAATATCAGTATATCGTGAAGCCCTACGGTCATGGAGTTATCGCTCGGAGAGCAAATTTGGATTAGCGTTAATTTTGATATGTTTCTACCCCAGACCACCCTATGAAGTTTCAAAGTGATCTGATAAATGGTAACAATGTTATTGTCTGGAAACCATTTGGATGCCTGACTGCCGACGGCATGTGGTGATTTGCGATAGCATGCCATCGACTGCACATTCTAGTTTTGTTTTGGGAACATTTTATGTTATTTATGATCTGTCTTGTAACATGTGTCCACAGAGTGTCAATCATTTCCTTTCTCTCAATTAACATATCTTATTCATTAAGAACCAATTTATTAATCTATATGGAGACTGCTAGGAATCACAGAATCTTGTGTGCGTTAAGTGTCAAATCAATAAGTCACTAATATGCGTTACCAAAAATAGTACTGAGCTGACGTAGAAATGCATTATTAATGTTGTGCCATGTCTGATTTACTCTTGACATGACAACTGTGATACATTAACATACACTCACCAGAGAGATGCACTCACTAGAGAGATGCACTCACTAGAGAGATGCACTCACTAGAGAGATACACTCACCAGAGAGATACACTCACCAGAGAGATGCACTCACCAGAGAGATACACTCACCAGAGAGATGCACTCACTAGAGAGAGATCAAACGTTTAATGGTTAACCCGGCCAAAACATGCCTCTTGAGAAATGCCAATTTGCAAGCCAGCAGAAAGACCATTTTTGAAAATTTACAATTAGAATGGTTTGAATTTAGAAATCTGATATTTCGGTAGGTCTTTAACTCAGGCCACCAGACAATAATTGCAATGGGCAATAATTCTAGACCTCCTGAATATTTTGTAAACAATTTGACCAAAGGTTGTTGGTGGCTTAGCCACCAAAAAACCTTCAGTCAAAATTGTTTTCAAAATATTCAGCATATCCAGCGCTAAACTCCATGGAAACTGTAGTGTGTAACCATTCAGCAGGCAGACAGTTAACAGTTTAATGATCAAGCCATCCCAAAATCTCCTCGGCAGATGTCTGGAGAAATGTCCATTTGCAGATCAAGAGACTGAAGACTATACTTTTGATAATTTACTACGCGGATGACTGGGTCGATAAACGAGTAAATCTTAGTCAAATCGGACCCTTAGTTTCTGAGATATCCATAGATCTAGAACTTGATCCAATCTGGATTAGGGTTTTATATACAGATTGTGGCCTATTTAATAATAATAATAATAATAATCTTTATTTAATGAGGGTAAACAACGTCAGTAAAATCTGATCTTCCCGAGGCCCTCAGAAAGAATGCACACACATGCATACACACGCACGCACACAGACAAACTGACAGAGAAAAAAAAAAACCCACTGCAAGTACACTTACACACAAATCATACTATGTACAAATATATACAACATATTACAAGTAGAAATAGTCAGTTATTAGTCAAAAGTTTACATACATGTATTATATCCTGTGTACAAATGATATACAATTATTAGAATGCTAGCTATTTATTTATTTTCTTTTTTTTATTTTATTATTATTATTTTTATTTTATTATTTTGAAAGCAGCGTGGGTGTCACTGCTAAACACACTTTAAATCATGTCATCATTAACATACTTAGCTGGCTTTATACCTATGCCCTTGGAATTCAGAGTGTAATGGCTCTGAGTTTATTACTTTATCATTACATTTGATTTATATATTCCTGAAGATTGGACTTGAAAGACATTAAAGTGGTAGACTGTGTAACAGTTGAGGGTAGAGAATTCCACAGTTGTGGGGCTGCATGTGTAAAGCTTTTCTTTCCATAATCAGTTTTAATCTTGGGAACTTGTAGATGATTAAATGTCTTTGAGCGCAAATTCCTAGTGTGTGCATCCTCGATTGAAATGAACATGTCTTTTATGTAGCTGGGAGCAAGCCCATTTCTCGCCTTGTATGTCATAATGCCTGTTTTAATCATCATTCTTTTAGTTAAAGTTGTCCAATTTAGTGTTTTATATAATGGCGCTGATGGTGTTCTATAAGGCATATCTAATATTACTCTAGCAGCTCGCTTTTGTAACTTTTCTAACCTATCCAACAGTGTAGGTGAAGATTGACAAAATACAAGACTGCAGTAATCTATGTGTGAAAGAATATAAGATTTATAAAACAGATTTCTTTGTTCTGTGTTAAGATAATTCTTATTTCTCTTTAGCATATAGATCAACGAAGAAATCTTTTTACACAATTTGCCTATATGTTCATTCCATGTAAGTGCATTATCTATATTTAAGCCTAAAAGTTTGTCAGATTTAACAACGTTTAGGTTTCCATTGCTTGTAGGTATTATAACATCATGTGTGTTTATATGTTTTAATTTATACCTACTTCCCAACATCATCAATTTAGTTTTATCTGTATTCAGCAACATTTTATTATCTACGCACCAGTTTTCTACAGATTGCATACCGTTAGTTAAGTTTTTTCGTATTTCAGAGCAATTGGAGCTAGCAGTATGCATAGTCGTATCATCTGCATACATATCCATAAGGTTATTGACACACATAGGGAGATCATTGATGTATAAAATGAACAGGAGAGGTCCCAATACAGAGCCCTGCGGTACTCCGATATCAATTGGCAAATGGTTAGAAACCTTTCCAGAAATTGAAACGTATTGTTGTCTGTCCTTTAAATATGAACAAAACCAGTTTAAAGCATCTTCTCCAAATTTGTATATTCTTAGTTTTCTCAGTAAAATATCATGATTGACAAGATCGAATGCCTTCTTAAAGTCAATCATTACTGAGCCAACAAGATCTCCATTGTCTAATGAAGACCTCCATCGTTCTACTAGTTTTAGCAATTTAGGGTTAGGTTTGTTTGTTGTGTTAAAACCTTTGCCACATGGGAGCAGTAGTTTGTGAGATAGCACACAGACCGAAATACATAGACAGACAGACAGACAGATAGACAGACAGACACACAGACAGACAGATTAGTAATTACATGAATCCCATGAGAGTGCAGTTGTATTGTTATTTGCAGCACTGAGAGGCGGTACACCAGCTGTATGTACAGGATATTCCCGTCCCTGCTTAGCTGAACTTGAGCCTTCCACATCAGCGTGCAGTAATGGCTGCCAAGACACTGCAGGGAGCGGTGCCTGAAGCACCACAGAATTAATCACCTTGTCGCTACAAATCCTCATCTCAGCTGGATTATATGAGGGTTGAGGCGTATTCTGAGAGCTGAAATACACAGAGATTTATATACAATGTCATGTACAATACATACATAGACCTACATGTATTTCTAGAAACAAGTGTATAGGCTTGTGCGATTATTGCTTTAAGTGATCATATTTTAAAATAATCGGGATTACTTGATTAATCATCCTCGGTACAAATTACCCAGACAACGTTCAACAAACACCATATCAATGACGAAATCTACAATGTTGTTTAGGTGTCCATTTCGGGGCCAAAGAGAAAACTACTTTTTGGAAATGTATCCCTGAAATGCCTGGTGCGATGCTCGCCCCAGTCATTCCGGCAATACATTTTCAAAGAATAGTTTTCTCTTGGCCTGGAAAGAGACATATTCCCACACCAAAATTCCAATTGTCTTGACCAGTTCATTTTTTATGCAGTAGAAAATCATGATTATTTGATTATTTAATTTTTTTAAATTTAAAGATTTAAAAAACAATCATGATTTTCGATTTAATCATGTAATCGTGCAAGCATCTATAGTTTAGACAGCTTTCTCAGAAATGTTAAACGTTTGTCTGACCGGCAGAGTGACCAGCAGTCAAAAGAGTGACATATATTAGTTGTGAGTCTGAGGTTCTATGACAATTGGATTTCTTACTGTGACAATATAATGTCACACATTAACACTTCAATGGTCAAGCCGGTCAAAACCAGCCTCTGCAATGGTCTTCAGGAATGTCCATTCACGGGCCAAGAGAAGACTATTAAAAAGAATTTATCACTGGAATGACTGCCTCCATAACCGAGCTAGTCATTCCGGTGGTAAATTTCCAAAAAATAGCCTTCTCTTGGCCTGCAAATGGACATTACATTCAATAAAGCAAGATTTAGATTTCCTTGACCAAATTCAGCCATTAAAGGGTTAAACTTTGTGATGTGAGGTCATATTACAATTATGATGTCGCTGTCTAGATATTTCTCATGCACAATTGTCAAACAAAGTGTCAATTATATGACACAATGCTGGTGAGCATTAAAACTGCTACTACAGACACAGACTGGTTCCTAGTACAGATGCATGAGATACCACTACAGACACAGACTGGTTCCTGGTAGGGATGCGCGACATACCACTACAGACACAGACTGGTTCCTAGTAGGGATGCATGAGATACCACTACAGACACAGACTGGTTCCTAGTAGGGATGCACGACATACCACTACAGACACAGACTGGTTCCTCGTAGGGATGCATGATATACCACCACAGACACAGACTGGTTCCTAGTAGGGATGCACGATATACCACTACAGACACAGACAAGTATACCAAAAGCTCCTGAAAGTAGTCTGGACAAAAATTTCTGCAATGTTCAGTGACCCATGAAAAGTAGGTTCCACTGACCTACTTTTCATACTTTGCACACCTCTCTACAATGCAATCAGATATTAAGTTTAGTTCTTGTGTACCAAAAACTGTTGCAACTACAGCCTGCTTTTGAAATCACAAATTAATCATAAGCCACGATGACAGAATATGATTTACATGTAGAGAAAGTCATAATTCACCTTTCCAGAGTATCCATCCATCATCTGACCTCGTATGACATCATAATCAGCTCAGCAAGTGTACATGTATGATGATCTCACAATCATTACGTCACAAAGGGTTCCATATAGACCATCATCAAATCTCAAATGGCCCGACACGTTGTATGAATTGTATGTCTTTGTAATTCTTTGCTATTTAAGAAACATGCTGTTGAATATTGTGCAACAGCACCCAGTCAAATTAGTTTCAAAATATTCAACAGCTTACCTGTGTAGTCCTTGGGAAATTGATAGTCAGGATGTTCAGAGATCGATTGATCCCAACATGAGGGAGGTATGGGTGGAGCTTAGTTAGAGATGGGCGGGGCATAGCTAAAACCGGAAAGGTCCATAGCATTATGATGTGTACGAATCACAAGCTAATGATAAAGTTAAACTATTTAATCAAGAGGGCCATTTTAGCCAAGATGACGTTCTTGAGTTTCAAATCAATTGTCCAAGCAGCTTCGGAAACATTTAAACATGTTTCTGAACATAGCATAAAATCCAAGATGGCTGCCACCCAAATCAACCAATCAGCTTCATTTGAACAATCTTAGATTTCTGTGATTCAAGGATTCTTCCTGGATGGTTGAAATCAGATAAGTGTATAACGACATATATCGTGATTTGCAATTTAACAATATATCGTAATACTGTCCAGCATAGTAATGTTCATCCCAAACTTATGACATACATGTATGAGTGAGTAGCCACAAGATCATCTTAGAGCATTCTACTTACCTTACAATTGTGAAGTGATCATCGTGAGCTGCCTCCACTGGTACAAGCTTATGATCTTGATGTTTCTCCTGCTCTATTTCATTCTGGACAAGCACACGATCCTGTCGTTTATTCAACTGATCAATAAGTTCTCTGACAGTTGGAATTCGTTGTACTCTGTTCCTATTGACCATACGTACTCGCACATGCCCCGCATGAGAGCCACTACACAAACGGTTAACCATGTCCTCAGTCGGTGTAAAATGTAGAAATAGTGAAGCAGGAAATTTCTCTGCTGACCTATTAGTTCTTCGCACATTTTTGTCCATGCTGTTTGATCACAGATTATTTAAGATGTGCCTCAAAAGGAGAAGTAATACCTTGCTTCATTATAACAGTCACGCTGATGAGTACTAAAGTACAGAAATGAAGATTGGCAGTTTTTCCTTCCTCTTAACAACTGGTACTCTCTAAATGTGATTTTCATGTTACATTGTACGTCACCAGAAATCATGCCTGGAAATCTTTTCATTCACATTTCCAATATGCAGGGCATAATTTAGAATTCAATATTTGCAAATTATAAATTTAATAGTTGTCTGCAAAAATGTATAGCAATTAACTCATTCATGGATTAAATTCCCTATATCTCAATCTCAGAGCAAACAAACAGGAAAAGCTGTTGAATAATTTGAAATTAATTTGACTGGAAGCCTTTGCTGCCTAGGCAGCAATGGCTTCCTGTCATATTAATTTCAAAACAGTCAACATAATATGCTATACATTGTAAAGAATTTACTTTTTCAGGGATTAGTCGTTGAAAGGGTTAATGATAAAACTTAAGAAAATCAATGCTAATGATGCAGAATGTATAGCAATGGACTAAATATGTGCAGCTAATTGAGATGCGATACCAGATAAATTATGCCCTGATATGACCTATATATACACTGCTGGTAAAAAAAAATGAGGCAAACATGATTTATCATATTTTTTATGATTACTCTTTCATGTTAATAAATACAGATGAAATAAGTGACAATAATATTGTATGCATTGTCTGCGTGCAGGGTACCTTTTAGTATGGGATAGCCTTTCCCTTATTTTTTTTTGTCTCAAAACTCACCCATTTGAGCAAGCTGTCTGAAAGCTTTTTGCATTGTGCTGCGTCAATGCTGTTCCATTCATGTCTGACTGCTTTCCACTGCTGAGTGAGCTAATTTGCATATCAAAAGCCATCTACTGAATCGATTCCTGTTCTATATTAGACCTACATGCATACACAAAAGACAAATAGTGCGTCTCCGTGTTCAGGATTTAAAGTGAATTAACCAACCAAACTAGCAAGCTAGTTGAGTTAAGCTGACCGAGGTGACAAGACATTAGCCATTTCTGTAATCTCTGTGTATTACCACACTGTGCCGGCTGAGTGAAGTTGTTATTTTTGATTCAAAATGTCTTCAAAAAAGGCTAAATTCCATGTACCTGTTGAAGTCAAAAGCCAGATCGCAGGTCTTCGCCAAGCTGGAAAGTCATATCCTGAGATTAAGAAAATTCTAAAGTCTGAGGATATTCAGATTCTACTGTCTACAATATGGAGAATTGGCCACACATTTCAAGTGACAGGTTCTGTTGCCTGGAAAGCAGGTTCTGGACGAGCTAAAGTGACAACATGTCGAGATGAAAGAAGGCTGAAAATTACTGTTCTGAAGAATCGTAAGAAGACTAATTAGCAGAAGAATTCAGAAATTCACAAAATAAGGCTGTTTCAAGAAGAACAATTGCAAGGAGGCTCAAGGAAGCTGGTTTTCATCAAAGCGGTGTGCTAAGAAACCATTGAACAAAGAATGTTGCAGACACTCAGATTTTTGGCACTTTATCGTGACCATGATTCTCAGTGGTTTGAGTGTGTTCACTGGCGTGATGAGCCACGTTTTGAGCTCTGTACAGATGCTCCAGAGCGCTGTCTTTGTAGGTCAGGTGAAAAATATAACCCAGAATGCCTCTCCACCACTGTGAAACATGGAGGAGGTGGAATTATGGTATGGGGTGTGTTTTCTGCATCTGGTGTTGGCGAGCTTGTGCAATGTGAAAAATCCATTAATGCAAAGGAGTATCAAAACATATTAGAAAAGGGGTTGTTTCCAAGCCTGAACAAGTTGTGTAGTGGAAATAAAAGACAAAAAGCTATTTTTCAACAAGATAATGCCCCGGCACACACAGCAAAAACAACAAAGTCATGGTTTGAGCGGCATTCTCTGTCGGTGATGTTTTGGCCTGGACAGTCACCAGATCTTAACCCCATAGAGAATATGGGCACATATCAAGGCCAAATTGGCTGGCAGAAAATTTGGGAGCACTGACAAGTTGTGGGAAGCAGGCAGACATGAATGAAACAGCATTGATGCAGCACACTGTAAAAGGATTTCAGACAGCTTGCTCAAATGGCTGAGATTTCTGAAGAAAAACAAGGGAAAAGCTATCCCATACTAAAAGGTACCTTGGACACAGACAATGCATATGATATTATGTAAAATTGTCACTTATTTCACCTGTATTTATTAACATGAAAGAGTAAAAAATTGGATAAATCATGTTTGCCTCATTTTTTTCCCAGCAGTGTAGATAAATATTTACCAGTATCATCAATGCATGGTTAACTTTTACCACACTGATGTCAATATTCTATTTTTTCCTGTGTCAATAGCAAAGATACTGGTGTACATTTTTCAACAATTTTGGTGGACGATGTTGCTGTCTACGACGGCACCATCTTCCACCAAATTTGTTGAAAAATGAACACCAGTTCATCTTTTAATTTAATTTCAAAATTAAAAATTTTGACATCAGGGTTAACTTGTGTATGTTCTAAACATCAAGTACAGGATGTAGGAGACAGGTTAGCATCAAGTACAGGATGTAGGAGACAGGTTAGCATCAAGTTAACATTGAACACTTTAACCCTTTAGCCATCAAATTTGTTCAAGAAAATTTCAATCTTCTCATAGAAAATGTTGATTTGCAAACTATTTTTGAAAATTTACCACTAGAATGACTGGTTATCAAGCCAGTTATTCCAGTGGTAAATTTTCAAAAGTACTCTTCTCTTAGTCTGCAAATCGACATTTCCCAAGACCACTGCGGGCGGCATTTTTGGCTTATATGAGTGTAAAAGGGTTCAAATAAGTCACTAACTTAGCACTATTCTTCATCAAACACAGTCTAACCTGGTGATGCTCTACTAACAACAGATCAGTGTGAATGTTAACCTGTTATTCATCAAATTTAGTTAAGAGAAAAATATGTTAGATTTTTTACTGTTAATCTGCAAGTCAAAAATACTATTTTTTTTTAATTTATCACTGAAATTACCGGCTCGCCAGGCATTCCGGTGGTAAATTATTAAAAAAAAGAATTCTCTTGTTCGGCAAATGGAAATTCCTGAAGACAACAGCAAAGGTTGATTTGCACTAGAATTTACCATTAGTGGATTAATTTTAGTTTGGCTAAAATAAGATACTCACAATAAATTAACTGATTACAGACGTGATGAAACAATTTCTGGATGATAAAAGAAACACTAAGTTGATTATTTTGAAAGTAGTTTGACTGGTAGGTGTTGCTGCCTTAACCTTCCAAACTCCTTTAAGATTGAACATATTCAACAGCTGTCTGGAATAAATACCTTTTGGAATGACTATGATGGTGAATGCGTTAATCATGACAGAAGGCTCTTTGTTCATTCAGCTCATCAGCCATAGATATTAAATATGAATGTTTTAATTAATGTTGCAACTAGCGCTTGCTCCAGTATGCTTCAATCCATGGCCACTCACTCACTGCAAAATACAACAAAGACACTATTGTACATGTGTATACACATGTTACATATAACCAGTCAATTCTAATTCAGGAATTCATAGAATCGCGATGACGTCATCACAATCAAATTTCCCATAATACCCTGGGGGGAGACGCCATTTTCGGAGGGGCTAATTTAACATTACCGGCAATGGGCCGTAAAACCTTAATTACATTTTCTTTAATATCTTGCAAAATTCACTCATGATTTGATGTTTTCTGATACCTGGCAGGGTTATTAGAGATTCTCAGACACAGGATTTAATGGTTTGAACTTCATGGAAAATGTAAACAATGCGTTTGTATGGGCAGTCCTCTTTAGCATGTAGTAAGTTTGCCCCAACTTTAATGGCGGCCGATCTCAAGATGCCCGGATGTGTGAAACTATGAATAGATATAACGTGGTAAGACACAATATTTAACGTATACCCGACGCTTCAATTCTAATTCAATCTACTAGAACTTTAACCCTTCAACACTGATATTAGCCAAAAATCTCTTCAGCAGTGGTCTTGAATATTTCCATTTACAGACCAAGATAAGAGTATTTTTTAAATTTTACCACTGGAATGACTGGCTCAATAACAGAGCCAGTCATTCCATTGGTAGTAGCAAATGTTCAATAACAGCATTCTCTTGGTCTGGAAATGGAGATTTTCTATGTGAAACTTTACATTTTCTTGAACAAATCTGAGGGCTAAAGGGTTAAATCAAGTGGGATTTGAAATCATAACACTGTACAATATGAACTCATATATCTTAAAACTGTGGAATTTGAATTATCTGCTGATAGTTCGAACTAGATTGCCTGGTCGATGACGCATCATCACAAATCCCCATGTTCACCGCTTTCAACTATTGACAACCCCACATCCCACCCCCTGGGGGTGGAGCCAAATGTCAATGCCCTTTTGCACTTCGCTATCATATGAATATTGAATTTCGTCCAACAGGGACAGGGTAGTTGCATTACAATGAATTTCATGACCTTTTTACCCCATCCAACACCCCACTAGAGGCGGGGCCAAATGTAAATGTGCTCATCCACTCCACATTAGTATGGGAAACTCACATACCAAATTTGGTTGAATTCTGTCCAATGGTTTCGGAGTTGCAATACAATCAATTTCTGCAGGTTCAAATTTGACTTTTTGACCCATTCCCCACCTCATGGGGGCAGAGCCTCAAATGTAAATTGTCTTTTGCACTCCGCAATCAAATGGGTAACTCACATATCAAATTTGCTTGAATTCTGTGTAACAGTTACAGAGGAGTTCTGTTACAAGTGATTTGACCTTTTAACCCCTGCTCCAACCCCCCTCGTGCTGAGCCAAATCTAAATATCGTCTTGCAAAGCGTAATCAAATAGGTAACCCACATACTCAATTTGGTTGAATTCCACCCAACGGTTTTAGAGGAGATAGCGTGACGGACAGACAGATGGATGGAGGTGATTACAATATACCCGACGTTTTGTTAAAACATGAGGATAATTACCCTGTAACATTAGTTGGTCAATTTCATCTCTTTTCCAGTGACTTCCATATGCAGGAGTCGTTATGCCCGTCATAATTAACCCTTTAACCCTCATAGAAAATGTCCATTAGCAGACCAAAAGAAGACTATTTTAGAATATTTACCACTGGAATGACTGGCTCGGTTATCGAGCCAGTCATTTCAGTGGTAAATTTTCTAAAATAGTCTTCTTTTGGTCTGCAAATGGATATTTCTCAAGACATCTGCAGAAGCCATTTTTGGCTGATATGAGTGTTAAAGGGTTAATGACTTATTGCATACATCTTTTTGTACATGTGGTATCCTCATGTGCTATTGGCACACCCACTAATACATGTATTCATTTTCTCGGTCCAAGATTATACAAAATTTCTGATTACAGTACACAAAACTAGACACATTAGCCGATACACATGCATGTTGTCAAGTTCTGTACCACATGCATTGTTTAGTGTGGAAGGTACCAAATGGGCAATTATGGAAATCTTGTATTTGACTAAAATAAGTTGACTGAAAGATATATATCTTTCAGTCAAGTTATTTTGAAAGTATTTATCCGCTTGCTGGTGCCGTTGCTTACCGGTACATTGTAGGTACATGTAAGCTTTTACATATTTTGAAATTAATTTGACTGGAAGCTAATGCTACCTTACAGTTAGCAACATCTGAAAATAAAACTATTTTCAAAATATTCAAGAACATGTGTGCTACATCAAAATAAATTAATCACATTTGGTCATTCGCCTGGACCAGGTTAACAGAACACTCTTCATAGTGGGTTTGAGCATTGTAATTTGATAATAAATGTATGATTGTGTGAGCCAAATTGTTTTCAAGATATACATGTGTAAGTGTGGCAAATAAATCATACATGCATTGCTGTAATGTTTGCTTTGGAACATTTTGAAAACACTGGGATTTTATTTTGAAATTTTTTTTGTCAAATGTTGTTGCTATCACAGACTGCAACGCTTTACAGCAACACTGATTTCAAAATGAACTTTATATACAATATAGGCCAAAGTTAATAAATTCTTTATGATGTAAAAGATATGTTGTTGAATATATTGAAATCATTTGAACTGGAACCTGTTGCTGCCATAAGCAACAACAGCCTTCTGTCAAATTAATTTCAAAAATTAAAATTTAGAAGATAGTTTTAAAGGGTTACATCAATTAGGTTGGGCTGTCAAGCTAGGTAGGAGGGATGGATTGGTTGAGCCATGTGCCCATGAATGAGTAAATAATTAACACGCCCCACCCCACCCCATATAGATTTATACAGGATACATAACATTTGGATTTTATGTTTGTCCATCATCCTACATGTAGGTGTCCATACTCTTTCTACTGGAGAGATCTTAAATAAAATTGTGCGAGATGTTTCCGCTGGAGGGGGAGGGAGGGGGGGGGGGGGGGGGGAGAGGGGTGACAAAGAAACATGGATATTGACTTTGAAGTCAAAAGGTCATAGGCCAAGGTGACCTAATTATGGAAATTGGTCATCAGAAAACAGATACTGTAGGAATGTTTCTGCACGCACACACACTCGCAGCCACCAACCCCCTCCCCCCCCTTCCCTCTCCCACCCGCACACTCCCCACCTCTTCCAATGTGTGTCATTACGTAATCTAAAGAATGTACTTGTACTCATATTCAAGTACTGAGCATTCAAATATCTGGTTAATGTTATTCTGTAGCTTGGTGATGTCACCATTAGAGTTTGATTATCCTTTCATTTGCCTTTGATTATTTTGGTGTCTTCAGCAAATAAATAAATGTCAGAGGTAGAAGCAGTGTCGGGAAGGCCATTCATCATTGATGCAGACAGATCTAAGATTGTAAACAGTAGTGGACCTAGGATGGAACCTAGGGAATCCTGATTAGTTATGGTGACCTATCCACAGGACATACTTTCGCACCACATTTGTCAAGTACCTAAGTTAGATAATTATGTTGTTTTCCTCTGATTAGATGCCACTGACTACATCATGCCTTCGAATCATGCCTACAATCCCTGTAATATTTTATTGTTTTCAGAATTAAACAAGTGGCCCAAGGCCTCTGGCTCTGATGCTCACCTGCACAATTAGCATTTGAAACATTTGCATTTAAATATACATGTTTCTTTACCGTAAACAAGATTGCCACAGGAAAAATTTACCAATCAAAATTTTGAATGGAGGTTCTGGAGCGTACTACCATATAGTTATTCCAACCAAATTTGGTGGAAATCCACCAAATTGTTTAAAAGGAGATGCATTTTAACAATTTTCAGTAAATGTCAAAATCTAATATTTTCAGCAAAAGAATTGATCAATCAAAATTCTGAAAGAATTTCTGGATTCTACCATGAATTTGGTTGAAATATGTCAAGCATCTAAGAAGAAATAGTGCTTTGACAATTTCTGGTAAATTTTTCATAAAACCTACATGTAAGATTTTCCCCCAAAAGAATTTATCAATCAAAATTCTGAATACTAGTTCTAGAGCCTACCAACATGGAATCCATCTAGTCAAATTTGGTTGAAATATGTCAAGTAACTGAGGAGTAGCATTTTGACCATTTCCGCTAGATTTTCCACAAAAAATTGATTAAGCTAAAAAGTGTTAATAAAGTAAATATTTAGATGAAATAATTACATGTAATATTATCACTACTTAAAGGGAATCACCAGACCCTCTATACTACTGTGTATAAAATGAATCTACAGACTGTAACGTTTTCAAAAATATAATTGTAAGATCTGTGCTCAAATTAGAAATATATATCTTCGTTATTTAAATATGTGGTACATGGGTTAAATTTCTATTCCCGGATGAGGCGTATGACATCATAAGTTGAATGTTTTTCTCGCTGTCATCCAACGCTATCGCAATAAAATTGTGAATTGCGTTTTTATCAGGGGATTTTCTTCAGCGGTTTTAGGAATATATAAACTATATTTGCGGAAATGTTGAGGAATATATACTAACAGTCCTTTGTCTGATTTCTCTGTTGGTGCCAATTTTGACATGAAGTTTTGATCTTGAGATAAATGAATGACGCGATAGTATAGGCAATTCAATATAATTGCCACTATTGAATCAGCACTCTCACTGGGGCTACGGCAGATAATGTTATTAAAGTTTCATCTATTAATATAAGAGTTTAAATAGTTTGTACATACATCCAGTCCATCTTTAGGTACTTCTGTTTTCATACTGGCCTCAAAACTTCCTGAGATTTTGCAATGTTAATGTAATTGGCAGGTATCTTCATAGAAAATGGCCATCTTACGGTTCAGCAATTAATGTGTGAAAATAACAAATACATTCCATAAATTTGCGATAGTGTGATACACGTCTTAATCTCTTCAATCTGTACATATATAAATGATGTCGATAGCATTATCACCGATAGAGATATCACCATCCAAATGCATGCACCCATGTCTTCAGAGTGCCGTTATTATGGTTCTTGTCGGATGGGATTCAACCTATGACGTCATAGGTTTAATTAACTCGCAGAAAATTATAGTAACATAGCGTTTTTTAACACCATTTTACTCGGATTTATGTACAAATGTCGGGGATAAGCTTTACACAGTACCTTAAATGTGGGCTCTACAATAGAACTGTGTGTTTTATGCAAACGATGGTGACCCTTCTTGTGTTCCCTTTAAACACATGTTAATATCATGACAGTCGGGATTTGTCTAAGGGCCGGAATCAACGGCATTCAAATTAATGATTACCAATCTGCTAATACTGCTCCATTGACATGATTGAGGCTGGTGTTCCCGGTAGAATAAGATGAGATACACGTAATGACTGCTCCCCCACAGCTAACCATGACCTTTGACCTTAAAATAGCTAGTGATCTTTTACACTTGTTTTCCATTAGAGGATGCTTAGAGTATTTATTTCGTGCTTGTACAGTACATGCAATTGAATGCATTTTCAGGTAATTATATAGTAGTTATGTATTAACCATTACCACTCTTATATACATAATCTAACCAGAACAATCAACACGGTATCAAATGATCAAAGTTATATATCTTAGTACAGGTTAACCAACCTACTACAGTGCGGTTAGCAACACATTGCGGAAAATGAGAATAACTATAAACAAATACAGAAATTATAACTAGCGGTCATAAGACCGTTACGGTTCCTTTTAGTCATCGGGACCGCTCTTACGGATACAATATAATTAACGAAATAATTAAACTGTGAAGCATAGTTACTTGAATACTCGGTAGTCATTCTTAAGTTAGGTTACCGTGTTACTGAAATTGATATGTCATTCCATAGTTGACGTGCGCTGATGCATTCCCAGGAAGCTGGAAAGTTCCCGCAGGTTGGTTCGCGCAAGCTGTTTTCCGCAAACAAGATTTCCGCAAGAACACTCATGGTGGGACTACATCGCTCAGCACTGTAAACCTAATAGGATGTCTAACGAGCAGTCAGTAAAAGATATGATAGTACTACTGTGGTGAAGAAAGTTCCCGTACACCGATGGCATGGATGGAAGTTGTAAACAACCCGATCACAAGCGACGGTTGTCAGATGTGAATGAAGATACAAAACAAAGCTTTAACGGTGCTGGGTACGTCAGCCAGCTCTGAAGACGCACCGGGCAGAGTTTACTTGTTGCGGTCGAAAGTCAGAAGAACCTACACGATATTAGTGCGGTGCCAGTTGAAATACCACTTTTAGGCGTGGCCGGCAGATCGGGCGAGTCATCCATCTAAGAACATCCTGCCTCTACATCTGTAGAATCACATATTCAGGCCGTAAAGGCCTCACCGCAAATTCGTGTTCCGAAGTAGATATTGATATTCGTGAACAATAATCAGAAAGTTCCAAATTACTCCCGTAAGTAGGGAATTACACAATTTTTTTAGTGCGGTGGGTTGGGCAACTGCCAGCTACTGGAGAAAAACCTGACACAGGGAAGAAATATGCGTGTTGTTTGTCGCGCTGATAGTAGCTGGTACAGATCCAACCTGTTCAGCCCCTGGCCGAGGATGCTCTCGATCTCTGGATCGCGTCTCCTTTTATACTCCTTGTGACATCACAGGCGCAGGCTCCAACCAATCATCGTTCGAGCAACAACCAATCAGCGCGTAGCTAATAATAGCGCAGCCGAATGTTCTAGAACATTCTAGAAGTTCTGCGTCCACGTGGTTATGACGTCACGGCAATATAATAAGATAATCAAGAAGGGGTTTCCGTGGATAACTCAGCCATTTCTTAACTAATTTTGAAATGGTTTACAGATTTAAAAAGCCCATCGAATTCCTGGTCCTGATTAATGCTAGATTCAATGGGAACAGGTACTCAATAAGGATTACAGGGTACCATCTCGGTACACTAAAAGCACCATCCTATCTTGGTCGTAAACTACGTGCTCTATCAAAAACAGCATCTAGACGCGCGCATGCACATCATGCACTTTAACGAACTTAAGTCGTTTTCGCAACGCTATCTCTCTCATAGGCTCATATACTCCCATGGCTCTACCCAGGGGGGGTGTTCAGGGAACGAATCCAGGATGGGCGGCACGTACCCAGCTTAGCTGGTATGGCCGGTACCCGACCGGTCGATCTGAACTACACCACCCCCTCCTAGTTTGACATCCGTGGCAAACGATCGTGCATGGCAGATCGACGCATGGATGTACGCTAGGCGGGAATTATAGACTTTCCGGGCAGGCATGTGGCCGGAGAGGAGTAGTGATGCAATAGATGCGTATTCAAGAGACAGAGCACATAGGTGCCAAGAGGAGGGGGGGGGGGGGGGGGAGGCATACTTTTAGTTTTCAATTTTGACCTGGAATTATATTACGGTGCGTGCTGTAACTTTATTTAGTAGATGATTCTAAACATCATGGGTGTTCTCTTTGAGTGCGGATAATCATTATCTCCGCAGAGAACACCCAAGCTCGAACGTTTTAAGTTAAATATATAATAAATAAAAAAAATACAAGGTATATATAAACCATGTAACATACCCTCATGAATCACACCGAATTACTTGTGCACCCCGGGTAAATAAAGGGGTACGCAACACGTATCTCTTATTATTTATTAAAACTATATATTTGCGGCCCGTTATTGCGGGTCCGCAACGGGCAGCTCTCGCTGGCCCCATATCCGTCCTGACATCTAAGACAGGAAGAAAAATAATAAGAAAATAGAATATATAATAATAATAACTTAAAAGTTAGTTTATCAGGCAGCCCCAGCATAGCTGAGACTGCATGACGGAATTATGACATTATTGCACTGCGGGACGTTGTATGCTTTACATCGCACACAACCTTCTTACAACATCGGAGTCCGCAGTGCTCATTTCATGTGGGACACAGCTGGGCACTGAAGTGTGCGGCTGTGTCGGATAACCGTAGTCATCCTAGGCACTGGATTCAATTGATCTAACATATATAATAAGAAGAAAACTATTTAAAAAATAAAGTAATAATTAATACATTTCCACGAATCGCGCCATTGATGTTTCTGTTGTATCACAAATGATCACACCTCAGCTGCGAAATTTCCCCATTGAGTCTGGGTCCCGCGACTGACGGTGGTTGGTCGCGGTGGATGCACTGTCATTGCTGAGATGCTTTCACTATTACTGGCACTGTCGGAAATATCTGAAGCGATGGTGGTGGAAATGTGCGCGTCCATTATGTCTCTCACAGTTACTGCTGGTTCTAATATATCCGTCCGTAAGGCAGCAGCAGTTCTAGTGGTTGTTAATGTCTTTGATGCTGTAGTGGTGGTAGTCGGCGTGGTGGCCACTTGAACCCTTTGGCCTTCCCGGTGTGGTTCGCTGTCCCCGCCATGCCGGACGGACACCCAGTTCCCCACACAGGATGCAGCCTAGGCTGGGTACCTTTCCATATATGCCTGAGATAAAGATCTGTCCAAGTTATGGGTCCATAGATGCACACTGACGACTTCCGAGCCGAGTGAACACAGTACTGGGCGCCAATATGGTCATCTTGGCAAGGGGCCATAGCCCCGCATAGACCGTACCACGGAGGCGATGCCCGCTAGATGCATCGCAGCTAATGCCCTCGCGTAGATCATAGTTTGCCATCATTTTAGCTGAGAGGCCCTGTGCAGATCGTACTAGACAGATCATCCATCCCACGGGTACCCGGGCGCCAGACTGCTCCACCCGTTCGGCAAGTGACAGGTTACACCGTCTCACACACATACCCTCCTGCTTCCCAAAGAATCACTTTCCATGACCTCTGATCACAGGGGGCATGACTCGCAATACGAACGCTTGCCATGGCTTGACTGTACATTGAGCCATCTTGATCACACAGATGAACTGACATGATCAAAACGACCGGCCGGCGACCCAGTCGATAGCGATCACCATCTGAGCTCACGCTCAGGGGCAACCGACGGTCTGATCCGTATCTATATGCCAACAGTATACGAACTTTGACCGTTTTGCCCAGCCTTGCCCGCAGGGCACCTCCAGCGGCAACCAGAACTCTGCCAGATGTTTGGATTTCCCTCGGTGAGGTTTGTCGCCTCCTTCGTTAGACACGGAGGCCTTCAGTATCTCCTCTGCACTATAACAACGATTTTTCATGTCCCCGGACCCTCGCGGGCCCACTGCCGGTTGTTACAGCAAAGCTTCGAGGAGCCTATCCCTCTAGGTTTGCTGTAGCTGTTGTGGTGATGGTGGTGAGCTGTACCGTAGACTGAGGCCGTGATGCAGGAGCGGTTACGGCAGGAGACGACATCTTCCGAAACTTAGCATATTTTAACAGACGATCCGTGGTGACGTTAGGCATGGGCTGAATGTCCTGTGTGTGGGCGATTCGTCTCATTCCCGCATATGGCCGTTCTTGCGTAGTTCCCTTTATGATTGCTGGGTCAGAAAGGCGAGGAGGCGGATGCCGAATAACACGGGTTGGAGTTATACTAATCGCCGCAGGCTGCGACGGTCCTGGTCCCTCGTCTATGGTCAGTTCTGGCAGAGATGGTGACTGCGGGTAACTTGGACTGTCTATTTCCGCAGGTGTCGTGATCACTACCGAAATCGGCTGACTAGCTAACACTGTCTTAGACACTATGGTTGCGGGTGTAGTGACCGTAGCCGGATGGCTAATAACTGATGCGGGTACTGGCGGACTGGATTTTGCGGGAGACTTTTGCTTCTTACTCCACTTCAGGACCGGTGTAGATGAAGTAACTGGTACCTACTACCACATAGGGGCCTTTCCAGTGGTAACTCAGTTTACTTGGCACGTTTGCAGACCGTCGCAAATCGTGTACCCAAACCATTCTTCCTGCTTCATACGGGTCTCCATGCACCCTCCGGTCATGCCATGTCTTTTGCCGTCGGTGTGCAGTGGATAAGGTTTCTCTCACTAACTCATGGGCTTGTTCTATCCTTCGCCGCAAGAGGTCGACATAGAGAGATGGTGAATCTTTCTCTCCTGGTATTCGAGGCATGGCCAGATCCAGGGGTAAGGCTAATTCACGGCCTAACATTAACTGAGCAGGGGTGTAGCCCATGCTGGAATGTACTGAAGTGCGGTACGCCATGAGTACATACGGGAGCCGTAGGTCCCAAGCTCTACAATCAAGGTGTGTTCCCTTAGTAAGTATCTCCGCGAGAGTTCTGTTGAATCTCTCTACCATCCCGTCACTCCGGGGGTGGTATGGAGTTGTCCTTGTTTTGACGATATGGAACAATTTGCAGAGCTCTGATATGAGCCGGCTCTCAAAATTACTCCCTTGATCGGAGTGCAACTCATAAGGCATACCCAAGCGGCAGAACACATTGCTGGCCAAGACCTCCGCTACGGTGGATGCCTCTTGGTCCAGCAGAGCAAATGCTTCCACCCACTTCGTAAAATAATCTTCTAATACGAGGATGTATTTATTTCCATCATCCGTCGTATTCAAGGGTCTGAGCACGTCGATAGCCACTCGCTCCCACGGTGCACCAACAATCTTAATTTGAGATGGTGCGATATGGTGTTGGCCAACAGCACGTCTTTAGCATGGGATACATTTGGCAACCCAGGCCTTGACACTATCGTGAATCCCGATCCAGTGGAATCTCAATTTGATACGGGCAACAGTCCTTTCCATGGCCAGATGCCCGGCGTTATCATGTAGTTGTTTCAACATAATTTTACGATAACTTTCCGGGACTACCAAACAGTCATTAATATATAGAACGTTGGTAATAATATTTTGCCGTGGTAGATAGGGGTGTTAGCGATTCCTTAGAAGGATGTACCTCCTCCTGAATCCACGCGTATATATTTCGTGACTGCACGTCTGTTGTTTGGTGGTGTGCGATTTTCTCCACCTCAATTCGGGGAACTCCGGAGATGGCTGTGTTGACTGAGTCACGGTGGCGGCCTCTTCGTGTTCAGCTCCCCCACCCCCAATTCTGCTGAGGGCATCGGCATTCCCATGCAATTTGCCGGGACGGTGAACAACGTTAAAGTTATAGACCTGCAGGGATTCCTGCCATCTCACTACCTGGCCCTCCGGATATTTTAAGTTCTTGAGCCACCGTAGTGAGGCATGGTCTGTACGGAGTGTAAAAGGGCACCCGTACAGAAAGTGTTTATAATACTGGACGAAATGGACCGCCGCCAATAGTTCTCGCTTAGTGGTTGCGTATCTTCTCTCCGTTTTATTCAGAGTGTGCGAACCATAGCCCAATACCTGCTCTGTTCCGTCTTCAGTGACCTGAGATAGAACCGCGCCGATAGAGAAAGCTGACGCGTCAGTGTCTAAGATGAAATCGAGGTTTGGATTAGGGTGAGCAAGAATCGGGGCGGTCATCAAGAGTTCCCTCAGCGCCCTGAAGGAGCCTTCACACTCACTCGTTCACTCAAATGATCGATCTTTCTCGGTGATCTTGTAGAGGGGTGAAGCAATCTCGCTGAAATGTCGGATGTAACGGCGATAGTACTGGCATGGACCAAGAAAACTCTATGTCTCCGTAACTGAAGAGGGCTGAGGCCATTCTGCTACTGCCTTAGTTTTTGGGATTAACGATTAAGTCTGGTAGATAATCTGTATTAAATGCTATTTAATCCTTTAGCACTCATATCAGCTTAAAATGGCTTCTGCAGTGGTTTTGAGAAATGTCCATTTGCAGAGCAAGGGACCAAAGAGGACTATTTTTTGTAAATTTAGCAATGACTGATACGATAAGCATGCCAGTCATTCTAGTGGTAAATTTTCAAAAGTAGTCCTCTTGATTTGACTGGAAGCTGTTGATTCCTTCCGGTAAAATTTATTTCAAATTGTCAACAGTTTTCTTGTATGGTTGCCTTGAAAATGAGATACATGTAAGGGGAATTAGTTGGTGAAAGGGTTAATAAATATAACAGCTTTAATATTTGCAACATATCTCTGGATGCAAAACACATCCTTGTTGCAGCAGCTTTAATTACCAATAGGGTTATGAATACAACAACTTTCTGGATAGCAACAGCTTTCTACATTTTATATACAAAATCTACATTTTATTTCAGTGTCAGAGTATATCTAGTTCAGTGGGCGTCATACTAGGTCTGTATGGATTGGGATGCGGACGGAGAAACGGCCACCCATAATAATAATAATAATAATAATAATAATAATTACATTATATACTAATGATGCCAACAACAATGGCAATAACGATGGTAATGTTAATGACAATGTCAATGTTGATGGTGGCGATGCCAATGACATCAGCAACAACTCTCTTATAACTAGACCAATGCTGATCCTCGCAGAATTATTGTGGCAATTCTCTAAGGCATAGTAAGAATCATGATGATAACTTTGAAAATAATTTGACTGAAAGTTGTTGCTATTCACAACAACAGCAACATTCAATCAAAATATTTCAAAAACAATTGCATGTAGTCTTGCAGGTTTTTTTGGATCTGGTTTTGCTTGGATTTAAGAATGAAATTTATCTTGAAATATCACTACAGTCTTGACAAGTTTATAAATGGCTCCCAGAAAGGATAGCTAGTGCTGATTTATTGCTGACATTAGGTTATATGAGGGATAATTGTTATTTGCTACTGTCCATGGCTTTGACATATTCAGTATAATTCAACTGAATGCTGTTGCAGTTTTTACTATTGCTGTTACTGATTCGGCTACCACTCGTTATTGCGGTCCCTGCTCACAGAAAATTTGCAACATCTTTGTGAATGCAACATTATTCTGTCTGTAACAGTGTTCTATTTGGAACATCTTTGAGTTCATCAGCTTTGAATGCAACAACGTTGTGGATGCAACAGGTTTCTGGTTGCAAGAATTTTATAAATGGAATTTAGCAACAGCTTTATTGACGCAGCAGGTATAGCGACTAGATATACTGTTTAATGTGGCGCAATTGTTTCTATATGTGGCAGTTTTTGTTTTCAACAGTATTATGGGCATGGGAAACCTCTTAATACATCAGTGTTCTGTTTATAACAGTTTTATGTTTGCAACAACTTTCTGTCATGTAATAAATATTAAGACACATACTTGCAGGCAAAATGTTTTTTAAAAGTAACATTTATTAAATTTGATGACATTTCATCATAGATATAGCAGATATATAGCTTTTGCAGCCTGATTAATATGCTTAGTCTTATTACTGTTTATCATTAGCCATCAGACTGAGTGAGAGCACCAATGTGGCAGACGCTGAATTCAATGCATTGTATAGCGCAGATTGAAGGAAATGTCAATTTCCCTTTCTCCGAGATCTAACAATACTCACCATTCTGTTACTTCTGATATACAGCTGGCCTTGACAGCGGCTCTAGGATTATAGACTTAGAAAGCTTTACCGACTCCTGGGAACCGGGTACTCGGCTCCCAACTGCCGAGTACCCGTTTACCATAGAGCTCATATTGTTTGCATAGCCACCAAACAAGAGAAAACTATGGCTTGCCTCCATGAGGCTGGGAGGCTGGGTCCGTAACAGAATGGTGAGTATTGTTAGATCTCGGAGAAAGGGAAATTGACATTTCCTTCATTCTCCTTCGATCAATACTCACCATTCTGTTACTTCTGATATACACCAGATTTGATCAGTAACCTGGTGGGAAGGGGCAAGCCATAAATGCTAATTTTGCCCCTTGGAGAAAGATTTTAGACTTCAAACTTGACTAACAGAGACCTAAAAGGACCGTGAAGTTCACGGAACCGAATCACATTCACGTCACGGCCCCCCACCCACTTTTTCCTCCTAAGAAAAGGGAGAGAACTCACGAACATGTATCTCGCCTGAAAACACCAATATGCCAAGAGGGTTAACTACTCCCTGCATATTCCATGTATTAGCCTGGGAATGAGCATGAATATATAAGATGAATGAACATGATACATATACATAATACAAAAAACTCTCACTATTGAATTACCTTATGATAATTGGACTTCAGACGTACCGCCTCCAAACATTCACCGGTTCGGCCATCAGTGACACAATCTGGTTGACATCCTCTCGCCTGACCATGCCTGCTTTAGGTACTTTTCTTACCAAAGTGAAAAAAGGGTGAAGAGCAGTGTGGTCACTAACTATCATTTCAAAACAGCTAAAGCGAGTGGATTGGCTGAGTCTGACACATCCCTCATATAGTAATCTGTGAATGAGGACTCACAGTGCCATTGTGCAACAGCCATGATGTCCTCTAACGGAACACCATTGTAAAGGGCGGTCGAGGCGGCTATTCCTCTGACATCGTGTGCCCTTACGCCTTGCACCTGGTGCCCAGTCGCCATCTCGTGAGTAGTCTGAATGCATTCGACTACCCAACGAGAGATAGTATCCATGGATGCGGCGCCATAAGGCTTTTTATGGCAGATCCACAGATGTCTATCGTTCGACCGTAACGAGTCAGTCCGTTTCTTGTACTTAGTCAAAGCACGGACTGGGCACCAGACACTGGCATCACGATCAAACCTAGTTAACTTCGGTATAATGATCGGTTTGCCGGGATATCTCAAAGATTGGTTCTTTGACATAAACTCTGCTCTTGGCAGAAGACGCAGACCTTCTCCAGAAACAATAAATCGGTTCCTCTCTGCCGAAAGCGCATGGATCTCACTGCGCCTTCCAGCTGAGGAAGCTGCCAATAGAAAGACCGCCTTTAGAGTCAAATGCTTTAGACTAGCCGAACGCAACGGTTCGAAAGGGTGCTTGGCCAGTACATTAACCACTAAAGATAGACTCCAGGCTGGAATGACTACCGGTTGTCTCGGGCGGAGATTGCTCATTCCCTTCAACATCACATTTAACAGGGCCACCTCTGGACTATCCCTGTTGGCTAGACAAGGGATAACTGATGCCAAAGCTGACTTGTATCCAGCAACTGTGACGGGAGCTAGTCCTGAAAAGAACAGCTCACGGAGAAAGTCTGCTATTTGCTGAATAGTGGATTGAAAGGTATCAATACCCTTTTCTTCACACCAGTCTGCAAATCTGTTAACCTTGTTGTTATATGACTTGAAGGTTGACCTCCTTCTCGCAGCCGCGATGAAATCAGCAGCCTGTCGAGAAAAGCCTTCCGACGTGGAACGTTGTTTGATAACATCCACGCAGTCAATTTGAACATTTCGGGACGCTCGTGTAGGAAGCGTCCCTTGGCATATTCGGAATCTCGGGCAACTGCACAGGATTTTCCACCAGCAGATCTAGAAGATCCGTGAACCACGCCCTGCTCGGACCAGACACGGTTCCTCCCTGACCTTCACCAATACCTTCGGTAGAAGAATGGTGGGTGGGTACGCGTAAGCGTGCATCCCTCTCCAGCTTATCGCTAGAGCGTCTGTATCGACGGCATTTGGATCTGGAATCGGCGAGACATATGTCATGATTTGAGCATTTTCCTTTGTGGCAAACAAGTCCACGTTGGGTTTGCCCCAATGCTCGAAGATCCGTCGCAGAACTGGAGGGTTGAGGGACCATTCTGTTGGCAAGATTCTCTGTCTGCGAGACAAAGCATCCGCCAGAATGTTCAATCGGCCAGGAATATGAGCTGCTTTCAAAACAACCGAGTAATTCCTGCACCATTGAATCAAGTGCCACACCCTGATACACAGAGTGGGCGACCTGGTCCCGCCTTGGCGATTTATATATGATACTACTGTCGAATTGTCCGACCGTATCAATATCACCTTGCCCCTGATCATCGGAAGGAACTCTTCCAACGCCAGTTCCACTGCCATCATTTCCAACAGATTGATATGCAGCTGACTCTCCGGGAGAGTCCATGTGCCCGAGACCTGGTGTTCTCCCAGGCAGGCACCCCACCCTTCCAGCAATGCATCCGTGTAGACGGACAGCTGGGGGTGGGGTAGGTGCAGCAAAACCCCTAATAGGAGATTCTGACGCTGTTTCCACCATAGAAGATGCGATATTATCGGCTCCAAAACTGGCACCAGTTTTGACAGGGGTTCTGTTCTCTGTTTCTACAGAGACATCAGATACAACTGGATAGGCCTTCGCATTAGAGCAGCGTACGGGATAACCTGCTCCATGGAGACCATCATGCCCAGCATCTGAAGGAACCGCCTCGCCTGAATGTGGTTTCCCACTCGAAAACTCTTGAGGATGGCTAACAGAGACACCACTCTGGGCTCTGACGGGTAAACCCTGCCCTCCTCGAGGTCGAATCGCATCCCCAAATAAACGAAATGTTGAGTGGGCGTCAACTAGGATTTCTCCTCGTTGACTATCCAGCCTAGATCTGAAAGTAACTTCAGAGTCAGAGCAGTATCCACGTTCAACCTGGCTGCCGAGTCTGCCTTGAGCAGCCAGTCGTCTATGTAGGTGTGTAGCGCCACGTTCTCTTTTCTGAGAAACGCTGTCACCGCAAGGACCACTCTTGTGAAAACCCTCGGAGCTGTCGACAGGCCGAACGGGAGAACTGTAAACTCCCATACTTGCTTCTGAAACGCAAATCTCAGAAACCTGTGCCAACTCCGATTCATAGGAATGTGGAAATATGCATCTTTCAGATCGATCGATACACACCACATTCCTTTCCTCAATCCCGCCATTACCGACCTCGGCGTTTCCATCTGGAACCGAGGCGTATGGATAAACCAATTTAATGGCCTGAGATTGAGTATGGGTCTCCATCCCCCTGTGCTCTTGGGGACAAGGAACATGTTTGAATAGAAGCCTGGAGTGTTTCGGTTTGCTGGTTTTATTGCTCCCTTCAGAAGCAAACCCGACCCTTCCTTTTGAACGGCTTCTAACTTGTCTGGCTCTCTTGGTACGGGTGTCCAGACAGGTGCCAAAGACAGATTTTGTGGTGGAAAGTCCCACCACTCCGGCATGTAACCCTGGGATAACCATCCCAGGACCAGACTGTCTGACGTCACACCTCGCCAGGCCTCAACGAAACGCATGAGCCTTCCACCAACCATAGACGCCTCGACGTCTAACGGGGTTGTCCGGCTCGCAGTCCGCCCCCCCCCCCCCCACTTTCTTAATGAGAGAGAGAGAGAACCATTTCTAGGCACGACGGGTATAACTGGCACCGCTGTTCCTGTCGCACAGGCGCGGTCCAGGCGGATATGAAGGGAGCTTTCGTACCCTCAGGTACGCTTCGGCCCCTTCTGTCCGCCCTTTGAGGCCTTACCCTTACCCTTCCCTTTGCCCTTCCTGCCTCTAGGGCGGTCAGGAGCAACATTGGGGAGGGTAGGCGCCTCTACAACCTTCCTGGGCTTCTTCGCCGGCGGCGGCTCCGAAAACCCAGCTGAAGCAGAAGTTGCAACAGGCCTAGCTTTCGCCTTGCCCTTATGCTTCTTCTGCTTCTTCGAAGGTTGTCCTGTTAGCGGTTTCCCCACAGCCCCTAGTGCGTGCCCTTGCCGCACTAGCTCTAGCTGTAGGTTTACCGCTAACCGATTCTACGCGATACTGGTGGTATCCTCTAAGATGGCCCGCGCTTGGCCACCGAAGATGCTAGGCCCTGTCAGGGGCATCCCAAGAAGACGCTCCCTGACTGCCGTAGCCGGACGCATATGGTCAATGACCATTTGCCTCCTGGATTTCGTCACTCGCGCTTGCACCCTTGCCAATGCGTCCATCGACAGCACCAGGCCGTCATTGACACATGAAAGCGCCACAGGTGGCACAGGGTGGCCTGCCCCCGCTTCAGCCCACACCGACTGAAGGAGACGATAAGAGTGGTTGACAGCGCTCATCGCTGCCCTCACACCCTCATCGCATAGGGACAGGACTTCTTCCTGGTGTACCTGAGACTTGTCCACAAGTGCCGGACCGGGGCCACCCGCCACGGCACTCTGGACGCCCAGTACCCATCGGTCATCCTCCGTGACCGACGGGACTACACCATACCTGTCGTATTCCCCCCGCGGAATGCGACATCTTGCCCGCACCTCCCTGGAGGCCGCAGGGAGCTCACCCTTGGTCATCAGTTGTTTGCTATAAATAGCATCCAACAAATCTATGAACCGTGGATCCAGTCCCACTGACTGGATCCGGGCCGCGGGCAAAATCCCCATCCTGATCGACGCAACAGACGGACGGGGCGCATCTTCATCGGCCGTGGCCGAAACCACAGACGGGTCAACCCTGGCTAGCCATGCCAGAGCATCTGACCAATCTACCTCCGATGAAGACACCCCCGCAAACACCTCACCCGTTGACGTGCTCACGGGCCTGCCAGCCACGGCCTCCCGGCAAGGAGCCACGGCTGACACGCCAGGCACTCCAGTACCACACAGTTCCGCCGCCACCCCATGAAACACTCAGGTCCATGGGGTAGGTCCGCACGGAAAACCGTACGGACCCGTAGCAGTCGCGGAACCGTAGCCGGACACGGGCGCCAACGGCACCCCACGTCCGACTGCTGGACCAGGCGAGATAGGTGAGTACCACGCCCGCCCCGGCACACCCGTTCCCGTGACGGCTGGTGCCAAACCAAGCCGCGCGGAACCGGCGCAAGGTAACGGATTGGCCTCAGCCACAGGCGGAGCCGCTGACCTGGCTTGCGCCATACCAGACAAATGGAGGCCGGTTCCGTCCAGGACGGAATCAACCTCCATATTCTCCACCTGCGGCTTCACGGGCCGCAGCAACCTCTCCTCCTCGGCCTCCTCATCTTCAGACTCCGAAGAGTCGTCACTAGACGAGTCAACTGTGGAACCGTCCTGGCGGATGGCTCCCACACCTGACGGACCGGCCACCGCTACTGGACCACCCGGAGGTGGCCGCAGAGAAACAGAACCCGTCTGGCCAAAGCCAGACGGGACTGCCAGGGGGCCGTACGAGACGGCCCCCTCGGTAACCAGTCCAGAATCCTGTCCGAGGACAGGATCCGTACCAGGCATGGGGAGAAACTGCCCCCCAACCTTTGGTAGCAGGGACGACACCAGCGTGGGCAGAACGCTATGCAGAAAACCCTGCATAGCCGGACCAAACCACGCCGGCGGTGCCATTTCCGCCACCTCCAGCTGGGGATGTGGAGCACCCCCACCGGCCGAACCGGGCGCTCCACGATTTACTCTCGGACCGCCTGACCCCGCGTCAGACCCAGCCAAGTCCTTCTGGGCAAGGAGCTTAACCATCATCTCAACGGACCACACTGCACAAACATTACACCTATGATCAATATTACACAGGGACCACCTAAAACAGACATGGTCCTTGAACACGACACGGACAAACTTATGGCATTCGTCACATGATGGCGGGGCTGGCTTGGCCTGTAACATAAGCACAAACCTACAATAAACAAGCGGAACGAGACCCGGATGGAAGGCAGACAATTAATTTTCAAATAATTCGACTCATAAATTAACTGAAACCCTCCCGCACCCCACCCCGCCACGTTACAACAACGATCGCATTGATTATGATGACAAGAACGAGGCGGGCATTAAACACACCCATAATAGATCCTCCAGGATGTGTAACGGCTCCAGGAATCATATCGCATAGCATTCGGGGTATATTTACTAATCAATATAAATTATACTCCTAACGAAAGCAGCACGATATGTGAAGAAAACAACAAAATGTATAACAAACTGCTGTATCACACAGTAAAACCGCAGACCACGCATCTACTCAAGAATTTTGAAACCACCGATCATTGCAAACCGATCGTGATCGCACGTAAACTTGATCATTCTAAAGTTTCCGGTACCATTTTTAGTACGCCGCACCCAGAACAAGATGCGCGAATTAATGAAAAAATGTTCTTCACATAAACATCCGAGCGACCGGGTGTGACGTCACCCGCTCAGATCCTACTGAGAACGACGTCAGCCGATATTCGTGTTAGAAATACCGTAGCATAACACCTATTTTTATATCTGCCGATCGCCTGTTGGGGGTTAAAGAAGGCGATCGTCTGGCATATATCGTTGTTAGCACACGTCCCAGATTCTATGGGGTCAGAAATTGGAACATGCGACACAGCGAAATTTAGAGACCTAAGTCTTTTAACTATGGATAATAAAGAATGATACAACCTGGTTATCTTCGGCGGTATTCTCCATAGTATCCTTTAGTTAATCCTTTCACGAACACACAAACTATCACAGATTAAAGACTTAGATTTTCTTTCACAAAAAACACTAAAATCCTCAATGCAGAAAGCATGTATTGCTCTTGTTGCTATGCAAACAAGAATGAGCTCTATGGTAAACGGGTACTCGGCAGTTGGGAGCCGAGTACCCGGTTCCCAGGAGTCGGTAAAGCTTTCTAAGTCTATAATCCTACAGCCGCTGTCAAGGCCAGCTGTATACCAGAAGTAACAGAATGGTGAGTATTGATCGAAGGAGAATAGCCAATGCTCTTTCTAGTTAATGTAGTAAGATTTCTATGGTCTGCCCGCTATTCAATACACACTCAAACCTGTGTATACTGGACACTTGCTTTGGGGGCCATTAAGATGGTGGTTCTTTGATAGGGGATTATACTGGCCGATATACATTTGACCAACAAGATTCAGAAAATGACCCCTATCTTTCACTAGTGATGGGCCATTGGCCCCACTAAATGAATTTCTTGGCAGAACCCTGCTGTAGCAACTGCCTATGACCTAAAATTTTTGACTGGATTATACGCACCAAACCATAAAAGTCATGGAAAATGGAAGTGAGAAAATTAGTTTGCCAATTGTCATTAATGTCATGCAATGGCACTGTGCTACTGTAGAAACATCTTTTAATGCAGTAAAGAAAACAAAACAAGGATTGCCAGTTGTTACAGACTGGCACAGTTGCCTAATTTTTAATTCAACTCATCAGTCAACTTAAGAAACGTGGATTCCATGTATACATCATAGTGATCATACAGGCGAAACCATAAGGCCTCTCAGCACCAGAGTCAAAGAACATTTTAAAATCAATTCCAACTCAGCTGTGGCAGAACATAGAGAATCCACTGGCCACGTCATCCCCGCCAACAGTGCCTCGGTCATCAACATTGAGACCAACTTATTCAAACGGAAGGTTAAAGAGGCCATAGAAATCTACGAGCATCAACCAACCATGAACAGAGACGAGGGCTACCGTATACCAACAGTCTACCAGTCCATGCTGTCACATGACTCCACACGATCTGACCAGAGTGACATTGCCAGCGACCGTCAGTTAGTGCTGAAGAAGTGACCGAGTTGGTCACGAAAGCTACACTCAAACAATTTCTACATCCCGGAGAGGTAACTAATTTTTCCTTATTACACTTTCAAAATGTTTATGGCTTTCCTGCACAACAGTGCCTTTAAATATCTTTAGTAAATTTTAATCTACCTGCTTTAACAAAATTGTTAACGATTGAACTTGAGTCAATCATCATTGCATTGCCCTTTACCAGCACGCTGATGAGTATAATTGCAGTGTGCAGTGATGCATTAAGATGGGGCTAGACTTTCTAATCAGTAGCTTACAAAGAAACACCTGTTGTTGTTGTTGTTGTTGTTAACAGACACCTTCAGTGTGTCTCTGGTTTGATTTTACTTGCTATCCAAGATTTATTTTGTTTTTAATAAATTTCATTCCAAAAGTTGTATTGCTACTGTATGACAGAAACAACATAAAGTAACATTGTTTCTCAAATGTGCACCAGTATTTCTCTTACCGCCTCTGTAAGACTTAATTTTTTTACACGGTGGATACGGGTTAAATATCAATTAATTCAATAATCGCAATTATTTCTTTGAAATAATCGCAATTATAAAAATTGCATAATCGAGCAACCCTAACTCAATTCACCTACTTCCTACTTTCCTTTTGAAATACCCAATTAATACGAAGAATACTCAATTATAACCATCCCCTGTGAGTAAAACGCTCAAAACACTAATTCTTATCTGGAGCTCTGACCAGTCTGACTGACTATTTCGGCGGAGTGGGCTCCTTTTATAGGACTTCACAGCCAATCAGCGCCCAATGTCATAAATCTGACCAATAGTACGCACTTTATAGAGAGTTAGAAGAAAGCGATGACGCATTTATGACATCAAGCTATCTAACACATGCGCGATGCTGATTCTACCAACTTGTAAACATATTTATTGATAGTTTTAATTTACTGATATCCCAGCCATCCCTGACCGATTTCAATTCTGTATTCATATTCGTTTTCCCCGATGAATCCTGGTCTTGATCGATGCCAAGACGTAATGAATGGCCCATATTAAAGAATTAAGTAACATAGGCAACTCTGTATACCAGAGAGTTACCTCCCCTACACCAATGCACACAGCGTACATTAGCTACCTCTATGACGTGCACGCGCCGAGCGCTTTTGCGGACTATTTATTTGAGTGTTCTATCTGTTGGCTATACGCACTAACCTATATACCAACTGCGATGTGGCTGGAGCATCTCAGATCGGACTGTTTCGTATCCGGGTCGGTCTGTACCCAACTGAACAATCCGCGCTATAGTTTTGAAGAATTCAACGATACACGAAAGTACGGACGTTAAAGTAAGTGTCCATAGCAGAGCACACAAAACATATCATTTGGTAATGAAAATTGTTTTACGCACTGCGATTTTTGCAGACCGCTATGCATTGAATAAATAATCTCGAATCTTGCAGTTTTCAGTAATGAATAAAGTCCAGGGGCCAGTTTCACAAAGGGTACTTAAGTACACCAGGGTACTTAAGTATGGCGCAAATATCACATGAAGCATTCCGATTGGCCTGTTTTCTACTTTACGACAGGGCATAACTTACGCACCTTTGTGAAACTGGCCCTGGGTCTAGTTGGAATCTAAAAGACCCTTTATATGTAGAATACGCTACATGTAGTACAATCATGACAATATGGTACAAAAAAATAGATGTGCCATCCTGTGTTTAGATTAGATTAGATTAGATAGTTTACAGAATGCAGGCTAGTGCCTTTATGTTTTGCTCATACTCCTTAATTGTAATGGCGGATAAACTCTATGTAACTTTAGATATTAGGAGTGATGTGATCATACAACAAATCCTTATCTCATACTACAATTAAGCAATTCAACTATACACGTGGGACATATAACTTTAGCTATTGGGAACGATGCCATTGCACATCCATTCCTGTCACAGAATACAATTGTACTGGTACGTACCTAGCTATTACATACAGTTAGAGCTTAGAAAGATGTGATTCCACACCACTTTCCTATCTCATACTACAGTTAAGCAATTCAAAAGCTACCGATGGAATATGTACCTTTAGATATTAGGAGTGATGTGATTATACAGCAAATCCTTATCTCATACTACAATTAAGCAATTCAAATATACACGTGGGACATATAACTTTAGCTATTGGGAACGATGCGATTGCACATCCATTCCTGTCACAGAATACAATTATACTGGTACGTACCTAGCGATTCCACACCACTTTCCTATCTCATACTACAGTTAAGCAATTCAAAAGCTACCGATGGAATATGTACCTTTAGATATTAGGAGTGATGTGATTCCACACCAAATCCCAATCTCATACTACAGTTAAGAAATGCACTATACACGTGGAATACATAACTTTAGCTACATAATTTTAGCTATTAGGAACAATGTGATTCCACACCCATTCCCTTCTCAGAATACAATTATACGTATTTACTCACGGATGTTTGTATAATTAACTATCACCCTATATATTGTAATGTTTTGTTTTGTGAGTAGGGGTCCAACGACTCATAGGCTCTGCCTTTGATGGACTGCCCAATTATAATGTCTGTATATTGTATATTAAGCATGAAATAAATAATCTTGAATCTTCAGAGTAGCATACTTGATCCTGTATTGTTTCTAATTTCATAAATGACTGACCAAACTTAGTCAAATGTACTTGCAAAATGTTCGCAGATGATACAGAACTACTACGAAATCCACTAACCACAAATATGCAAACCGATTTAAACAATGTCTGTGAGTGGTCCCAAACCTGGCAACTTACATTCAATCATGACAAAACAAAGGTTATCCATTTTGGCACTAATAATCCAAAAACGCAGTACTGCATGGTTGACACTGACAGGCAACTAACTATTTCTCAGTCAGTTGTCGAAGGGGACCTAGGAATCTACATAGACAACAAACTTTCTTTTGATTCACACATTAACAAAATCGTATCGAAAGCAAACAGTACACTAGCCGTTATTAAGCGAACCTTTTCCCACATGGATCAAAACAACTTCTTCTTACTTTATAAGTCTTTCGTCAGGCCGATTCTAGAATATTGCAACTCAGTTTGGTCAACTCACTTATTAAGGCAATCAAGAACAATAGAAAGGGTTCAGCATAGAGCAACAAAACTTATCCCTACCCTCAAACACCTAAGCTACAGAGACAGATTAAGCTCACTTAGGCTCATGTCAATGAAATATAGAAGATTCAGGGGGGATCTGATTGAATCATACAAAATTATACACTGGATGTACAATACATACGCAGATCAATTCTTCACTAATAATCATACGGCACACATGACAACGCGTGGTCACAAACTCAAGATTCAAAAAAATGTTGTCGCAATACTAGAAAACATTTCTTCTCACAACGCGTAATCTCACATTGGAACTCGCTACCTGAAAACATTGTGCTAGCCCAAAACATCGATAATTTCAAAACCAGACTAGACAAACAGTTCAACGAGATAACTTATTACTATGACTAATTAAACTTAATAAACTCAATAACTCAAACTTGGGACTCACAAGGTGATTCATGCTTAAAGGTCATATTTGGAGAAATCCCTTTTATGTACAATTTTGCAAGTATTTAAGGCATTATTGTATAGTAATTAATAACAAGCCAGCTGTATGTGTCTAACAGTCACCAAATAGCTAATATTAAGCCGCGAAGTCAGCGTATGATCGAATACACGAAATTACGTGATGACTTACCTCCCTTGATTTTGAGCTCTTCAGCATCAATAATGACATAATAGTGGAACAAGCTATTATACTGTAACGTTGAATACATGCAGCTTCGTTCAACTTCAGCAGGAAATAAGTAGTTTGGTTGCATTTTCCCGATCAGGCAAAGATAAAAATAGCTTTTTCAGGTCTTATGCCAATAAAAATAATAGAAAGTTATATGTTGATTGATTTTAACCCTAAATAAACAACTAACCATAGAGTCTAATGCGTGCTAGCAGAATGACAGTTTTTTTGTTGCTGAATGAAATACATGTGCATACATAAAACAGACACACGTATGTCAGCTAGATCTTTCTTATCTGTCTAAAACAAAGATTGTATGAGATCTCAAGGCATTTTCTTTAATTCTGACATTTTTGCTGCGGCTAAATAGGCTACATGGTTTAGGCCTAGAGGGTGGGTGTGTAGTTAGAATCACGCAAAAACGGCAACAGCTACGAAAAATCAATGCTGCAGATTTTTCTCAGTTTTATGTTTCCAGGCATGTTTGAGAACACGATTGCTTCAATGGCGATTTTGGCTCGATAGAGATGTGCGTGAACAAAATTAGCCTGTAAATGATAAGATAATTTAATGTACGTGTGAGTTTTTATAGCTTAGCATATACATACTCATCATTTTCGAGACCAATTGTTTATAGGTTTTATCAGAAACCCTTCTGGTTTTACCTAACATGCATAGAAAAATAATCGATATTACATGACCGTAGCAATGGTTGGATGGTGCGGCGGGGTGGGGTGGGAGGTGTATGGGGTAGGGGAGGGGGCTGCCAGTTGGGGAATCGATGGGCCTGCATATTTTCACGTTGATGCAAAGCATATTAATTTGAGTAATTCCACCGAGCGTATTGAAAATTACCACCGGGCGATAAAACAAGCATTCCGTGTGATGGAAGCACATAAATAGTAGCAGATGAACGAATTCATATGAAGACTGACATATCGGTTATTGATCGTCTCCCTTTCAGTTCATGCGGACGTCAATGAAAGCTTATGGTAAACAGATGATTTTGACAGTCTTCGACGCATAAACTATCCAACGTAAATTTGTGCACTGTTAATAAACGTAGGCATATCTAAATATCACAATTTAGTTCATCTTACCCACCTGTTATAAATTATTATAGTCACATGTTTTGCGCATCTTCACTCATATATGTGCTTTTTCAGTACACACGACAATTGTACACACTCAGGGCCAGCATTTGTCCTTAGTACGTAAACTCACAAATTACTTCAGTAAAAGCGTTGGAGATTGAGTGTCGTTATGCATAAATTTATACGCTAGCTACATTACATTCAAAGACATGATAGAGACATATACCCAGAATTTACCTCCTCGCCAACGTACATATAGGATACGCACGCATGTGTAGGCCTATGTTTAGAATGACAGGAAACATAAGTGGCAATGTGTAGGCCTGACCACAGGTATTTTGGCATAATTTTTGCAACTGAATGCAGTGTTATTTGCGTGTTCAAGTAGGTTAATCACATAGACTATGAGAAGTCCACCCCGCCCCCTCCCCCCTGGTCACTCATTGCTGGCATAATGTATATCCTTAAATGATATTGTAATCAATGCTTGTTAAAATTGATGTTTTAGATTGTAACAAATAGTTTGGCTTAAGTCTACAGGAGATTTAATTATATAGGCATATAAAATGTATCCAATATGGGCCTAGCTTTCTCCAGTCTTAGACTTAAACAAATTAATTGATTGCGATACCGTAGGCAAATTCGCATCTACTGGTGGACTTTGCATTTGGTTTGTGTGTGTGCGTATGCTTACGTGTTTGTGTGCATGTGGTGGGTTGGGCGGGGATAGAGATACATCTGGAAAATCATAACAGATTCTGCTGAATTATAGGCGCAGTTTGGATACAAAATAGACATGTTGTTTATCAAATGGAATGCAGGAAATGACTTCGCATAGCATCCAAATTTTCAGGGAGAGGAACCAGCCCACCCATATCTCCCCAAACGGCCATTTAGAGGGGTCCCTCCTCACTCACAGACCCTCACCAATATTGGACTAACACAATAATAAAATCCTAGATCTGCGCTTGATGGCCATCCCACCAATACTGGATGTAGCAAGATATAGTGTCATATAAATACAGTATCTATAGAATCACAATGAGATATTTTCTCGAAGCAGATTTCATCTAAAATGGGGGGTTTTCGTGACAGAGATATTCATATTTAAATTTGGTATCGGCGCTATTATAAACCTCTGACTAGTGTCTACCGGGAATATCATTGAGATCACTGCCTATTTCAAAATTCATTGCTAAATACAATAGAATGAAAAAGTTACCTTGGTTAAACAGTGTTGCCTGTATTAGCTTGTGGTTGTTCCACTATGATGTCACAGCTGCTTGGAATTCAAGGGAGGTAATTCATGACGCGATATTCTAAAGCTATGTACTTTAGCAGCAATAAATATAGAAATATGCCATGTATTAGCAAATTGATAACAGCTATATGATTTGGAAGGAACGAATATATTAAAATGTCTTAAAACACACTCTCCATATATGACCTTTAAGTCCGTCACTATGATGATTGATATGATTGAATCAGGTGAGCTAAATACGAAAACTGGGACCGTTTTAGAAGTTTATTTTTGCTGAATAAATAAAACATTCCAGCGTACTTCAGATACGTTCTCAATTGCATATAACATTTGATTCAGAGGAGTGTATCTTAATTATCTTTCATTCTGGCGTGTAATTTTGGAACTTCCGAAGTTTGTTTATATCGTTACAAAAGCAAAAGGATCTGTCTTCTCTTATGTCTTGTAAATCCCGTCGCTTCAAGTCATTCATCTGTCTAGCAGTCCCATCCGTCACCTCGTGCGTCGTGGGTAGGGGTGGGGGGGGGTGGAGGGAGGGGGGATGGCGGATCATTTCGAGATCCAGCTTCGGGGAACAAACATTTGCCTGTTGTTAGGGTTAAGTTCCACGATGCCCAGAGATGCACTGCTGGCTGGGTAAAAATAATATCTTTTCGCAGTGCTTCCTACTTTGGCGGGATTATCTATGATAAATGGTATCCGAAGATATAGAGGGGTTGTATGCAAAATCGTCACTTTGGTCTTCACTGCTTGGATACCCCAATAGTTTCCCAAGTCGGATCATGCCAACGTGTCGATGGGAGTCCCAGATAATTAATACGTCTTGCGGCAGGAGGAGCGTAGAAAGAGACAATCACTCAATATAATAGGAGACCCTAAGGTATCTCGCCAATTTTACACAATCTAGCGAGTGTGCAGTGTTACATATCCGCTACATCCGGGGAAAAAGGCTTACACAAATGTCTCCTAAGGAGTGGTTGTCCCTAACTACATTTAAACCTATCCTATCAAACTAAAATTGCCAGGTTTAGTCGATCACATGTCAGGTTCGCACAATGATAACATGAACAGTGACCTCAGTGTAAAAATTGTTGCTGGGGGGGAAAGTGATGTGGATTTATTGTTGCTGTATAGCATAGCCTAGCGTACTGCGGTCCTAGTGTTTTATATAAAATAAACAAAACACGTAAATAGGATGGCTGCTGCCATATATAACTAACTATCACAGTATTGAGAATAAACCCGGTCATAGGACCATGTGGTGCTTGATAGTCATAAGCACAAAAATAAGCATAATATTTACAGTAAAAGACATAAATTATAAAATGTGGTCTCAGACGACCGGTCGGTACCTATTAGTCATCAGTACCTGTAACGAAGTGACTAAATACAATAGCTAAGTGAGTACCTATTAGTCATCGGTATGGAAAAAGTTAACAAATTGCTGTAGCTGCTGCGTCACAGATGAGGGACCTGAGATGGCACGATTCTGAAGTTGTGGGGAAATATCCACAGGCGAACTGTTGATGCGGTTCACTCTCAAAGATGCTGACGAAGAACGACTGTAGTCAGATGTCTACCAGATAGTCATAATAGCTAATACCAATAATTAAGCAGATTGTTGAAAATGTCTGTCCGTAGCTGAAGTTTGAAAGTTACCTGTAACATGAAGGGCTACAGTTGTAGTTTATAATTAAACAATGCATGTACATTCCTGGGTACACCGTACATGGTACACCACATAGCTCTTGAGGCATACCAAGCTGAGACGCACCAGACTGCAGCCTAAAAGTTAATTAACACATGACATGCTGCGCGGAAGTTTGATCGCCACTTTTTGCGTGGTTCGGAAGATCTGACGAGTTGTCCACCAAGATTCACCACTCGTTCTACATACTGTAAAAATTACATTGGGGGCCACAAGGCCCATCCGCAGGAAGGCTCCTCTGAAGTGTTGGTAGTGAGGGATTCTTCTATTTAATTAGTTGCCACCGGATGGCCATCCGAGGGCTTACAAAAACTTAGATGCGGATGTTCCGATTGTGGGCCAGAGTCCAAGAGCTGAAATCTGAGAGGCACTGTTGTGGCTAATAGGGAGCCACAGTCAGTAAGCAGTTACTCGCATCTTGCACTACTCTGGCCCCACATTCTACCACTTGTTCTGTCTCACCAAAGTGTGGTGTCGACTCTTGATTTTTTCGCTCATTTTATACTACTCGTGATGTCTGTAGCCAATTAGCATGCAGATAGAAAGGGTGAGGATGCTATCATGTGAAAGGCATCGTCCACATTTATTTAGTACATACACGCATTTACGACGTCCCAGTAATATTTTGAAAATAATTTCAATGAGCTAAATTAGGATAACTCTGCCAATTCTGATCCGATTTTAAAAAGATAAATAGTTTGGGAATCCTCGTCTCATTCCGGTTCTGATATGTTCCAAGAACGACGAGAAGAGTTAAATTTAAAGGGATCCTGTGCACCAACCCGGTACACTTAAGTATGCATTGTCTCCCAACGCTGACACCTGTTGTCAGGGATGCTCTGACGCATGCGCATGCATGCTACACAATCTCAGGGACTTAGACGTTTTACAGAAACCTCTCCCATATGGCTTTATACATGCTTGCTATCCTAATCAGGGCGCAGGGGGGGGGGTACTTGGAACGTACCCGGAATGGTCGTCCCATACCCAGCTGAGCTGGGATGGTCCCCACCCTTCCGGCCGATCCGCACTACAACTGACCCTCTGTGCAGGGGCATACCTTGTGGGCTAACCACCATTTCTGGGAATTGGAAATCCTCAGTTCATGTGATCGACTATGCGCTACTGACTCTGGCATAGCCTGCCATGCCTCATAGGCTACTGTTGTGTCATGGACCTGCCAAGCTTTCATTATACATATATATATATATATATATATATATATATATATATATATATATATATATATATATATATATATATATATATATATATATACCCGTCTTAAAGCTAGACATAGGCCACGATGCTAGCCCTAGATCCGCAGCTTCCATTAGAGGGGTGCATTCACCCATAAACTAGGCGGCAACAGTATAGAAGGCGCCACCGATGGCAATCTTTGGGATCAGATGTGTTATTCCTAGACAGTGCTCGACAATCATACTCACCACCGTAGCAAGAAAAGCGACTCCAGCTGCAGGAATAACGTCATTACAACCTGTCATCTTTACCAGGGCCACATTCGCTGCCACATTACTGGTGACATGAATGGCCAGGGCCTTAGCCTGTATCAGTAGCTGCTGGGTCTTGCTTTTGAGAAGCTTCTCACCTTCTGGAGACTCGCCTGGCTCTCCAGGAGTTGCTTTATGATCTGTACCGTTGACGTGATTGTTTAAGCCCTGAGTATACAATGCATGTAAACGTGTACGTTTTACCTCGAGAGTACTAAGCTGCTCTAACCAGTCTGCATCTGTCAGCTGCTTAGATTGGTACTCGGGAATATCCATAGCACTATACATAGCGGCTTAAACCATGGACCTATGCACGAAGTACTATGACGTCTTCCACACCGAATTGAAGGGCTACAAGAAGAAGTCACCAGATGAGCTCGCCCAGCTCTCTAACACTGAGGTAACAAAGAAGCTGACAGCTGTGAAGCTCTACCTAGGATTTGGTAAGGGGCAGATCTGCTTTGTCGAATAACTCATTATGGGCGGCAGTGTCGTAGAACAGCTCCTGCATACTAAGGGATTCTACAAGGATCGGGAGTATATGTCGGATGTATTCCAGCAGTTGCAAGCATCCATGGCATCCCCGGACTCTGAGTTGAATAAGGCTCTGGGCTACTACAAGCTGGAAAAAGGCTATACCACCGAACCATACAGTCCTTGGGTGTGTATGCTGACAGTGTGTTTGGGGGCTGTCTGGCAGGCTAAGTTAGTGCAGGCAATCTCATTTGCCATGACTCCCGCACCGGAAGAGAGTCAGGATGATCTATTGCTCAAAGAGCTGGATCTACTAGTGGCGGAGAAGACTGGTGAAGAGCAAAGCAATAACCAGACCTGAGACCACTTGTAGGGCCATCATTCTGCTAGCATTGCTGAGTGGGGTGGTTGGTGTCAGCACGGGTCACTGTTTGTCATCCAGCACTCTGTGTTGGAACGACAGTCGGAATGACGATAGCACTGGCCCTCATAGGAGACCACGGGGACCTAGGTGTCATGGGCATCGGGACGACATGCGTGGTCGAGTTGATGTCAATGTTAAACCCACAGTTGACACTGGGGAAATTTTCCTCGACTATCATGTTGTTATAACCCCTGACCACCAGGTCCTTGATATTCACGATCAGGTTGCTCAGAATAAGCCGCAGGTGTGGAGATATGGCAACGTCCAACTGGCAGCGGGCCTTCTGTAAGGCTTGCTGGAACTTGGTAATGAGGCTGCTAGGGTATGCAATGATGATAATATCCTCGACGAGACTGCTGAACATAGCCTGCATCTCTTTGCCACTCATCCCATCTATAGAGTGGCGAAGCTTGGTCTGAGCCATCAGAAGACAATAACATAATGCGTCTAAGGACTGGTTGATTCGAACAACCCCCACTGGTGTAAGCCCTGAAGTTGTGTGTGGGATAAAGTATTTCCAGGCATCTGGGTGGTCTTGCATGATGCTGGTTATGTGCATATTCTGCACCCTTGCTCCAGGCTCTGCGTCTGGGTCGAATGAGAGCGTCGCTGTCTTCCGACGTCCGATTTTCCATGGTGTCTGATAGTGGAAGACTGAGTAGTCTCATCTCGGGTCACCATACATAATACCCAGGCCCTTGTTGTCACTACCATGCCACCAATAGTCTGAGTGGGCGTTGAACTCTTGCTGGAGTCTACTGGTTGCTGAGAGGCTGTGGCTAGCAGTTCCTGTGGGCTGTGGGTTGAAATCACTCATATCAGGCAGGCTTGCGCCCAGATCATGGAGGATTCGTCTCACTGTGTAGTACACATGGAATCTGAGACAGCTGGCAATGAGCACAGCTTAGAGCGTACCAGAATAGGAGTGCAGCAAACCCGCGCTGATGCCGCATCCTGCTGTGGCACACCACATGGCAAAGTTCAGCTGTTGGTTCCAGAATGAAAGATTTGGGCCTGCCATCCAGGTATGAGCTTTCTTCACATCCTTGATTGTGAGTGAAAGGTTGGTTAGTGGTCGTGGACTGAAGGAGAAGCTGATGCGGGACTGCCCATCGACTGTGATCGAAATAGGTGTTAGGTCCGGTATGTCATCCAGGAGACCACGTCGTCCAGCTCTCGAGCGGGTCGAGAGTGTACCCAGGAGGGGCGGTTGGCTCTGGTTGATTGTTGTGAGGTTCGTCAGGAATGCCATCTATAGTAGTCATCTTAAAGCCGCTGTTCCAGCCGCGGACGCAACATACTATTTGGCATCATAGAGATTTTAAATGTGGCCCTGCCGCAGTATCTCGTTTTTTAACTCCTCCATGTCCACCCGCCCACTGGAGCCTTTGAGGTATTGCTGGCACGCTTTGGGTTTCTCTGTGCGGTACAGGGTTTGGCGCTTCAATATATGGTGGTACGCTTCATCACTGAGCTGCCCATCCTCGAGAGCTTTGCTGACAGACACGTCGATAGCCTGTATGCTGCTCTGTGCCAATGTTACATACTTAGCATGCTTCTCCAGCTTCCTGGTGATCTGACGCTGTCCAACCACCAAGCTGGTGGAGTGGCGGCAAGGGTTACACCACGCAGCCGGATAGTGATGATAGCACCCACCCCTGTAGCGAGGTGACAATGGCGGCCACACCAGCACTGGCTCCAATCACACCTGCATCTGTGGTTGTGTATGCTAGAATGTTGTAGCCTGTTCTGCGGTACTTTTCTGTCTCGTGGATGAGATTCTGTCTGATGATGTCAATCTGCTGGACTCGCCAGGCGTGGACTGCACCACCCTCCTTAGCTGCCAGGGCGGGATAAAGTTCAGGCTCCTTTCGCCACTCTGATTTAGCCATGGTATGCTTAGTTTTTAAACTCATGCCATCACCTGTAGGATCTGCTGATGAGTCATTGTGGGATTCATCTTGGAGAGCCTGGTGAACTGAACAAGCTTGTTGGTGTGGAGACATATATAATATTACAGTTGAGGAGTACCTATTAGTTATCGATACAGACAAAGTTTTAAAATCACTGTAGATGATGTGTCACTGTTGAGGATATCGAGGTGGCTCGATTCTGAAGTTAGCTGCTAGGAAATATCTGCTGATGAACTGTTGATGCGCCTCACTCTTAAGAACTGTGAAGAAGAATGATTGTAGATGCGGATGGCTAGTAGATAGTCATGTTATATTTGCCACCAAGATTGAACCACACCGTCTTGTCTTGGCTGTTCGTATTACCGGTGTGGCGGTCCATTACTCAATTTAGGAGTTTAGACATAATTTATAATTAAAAATAGAAGCAAACAATGGTACTCGTCTGCTGATATGAGAGAGAATATAAGTAGGCTTGTGCGATTTTTGCTTTGAAATATCGCGATCGATTTTGTAAATAAAATCGTGATTTTCGATTAAACCCTAGGTCCAAATTCCCAAAAGTATAAACCGGGGTAATGTGACAAGTCATGAAAACTGGGACTTGGAATTTCTAGAAAAAGTTGAAATAAATGATTTTAAAAATAGCACGAAAGTAGAATGCAGTTTCATGCACCAGATTCTTACCATCCTACGTCTATGCTTAATGCATACCTTATATCCTTCATCGCGAGAGTGAAATTATTAATTGGGACCGACTAAATATTGCATATGGTTTAATAAACATCATTTATTTCATCAAAATTTGACATAAAATGTCGAGAAAATGTATCAGCTTCCGCTTGTAGCCTCCCTTTGTGGGATAAGTTTAGGTCATTACCAGAGCAGTGCAAAGTTGCTGATAATTTTGTACTTAATTTGATTGGAAGCCATTGTTGTTGTTGTTGTTGTTGTTGTTGTTGTTGTTGTTGTTGTTGTTGTTGTTGTTGATGAGATTCCTCCAATTATGGAGCACCTCTAAAGTAGAGTGAATGTCAATTCCTGGTATTTCTCTGGAAAGATTTTCATCGCTATTGGGAGAGTACACGCCATCTTGTCATGTGTAGCCAATGAACTAGTGCGCACGAGAGCTGTTCAAGATGCATCCACAAATCCTCATCCAAGCAAATCCATTCAGGGAGACTGTCATGTCCGACGTCAAGTATAATTTGCAGTGTACACCTGTTGTCCATGAGCAGAGCACCACATCCAGCAGTTTCACATAATTGTGTGATCTCTGTGATTATAGGTTGGCGGATACTTTCAGGGCTGGACATAGCAGCAGAAAATGCTCCCTGTCCTCTGGAGCAGTGCCACAAATATTACATGTTGAGTCGACGTGATGGTGATTCTGCCTTGCTATATTTCCTTGTAGCCTATTTGTGCCTGTCATGACCCTAGCTTTTGTAATAGCTTGCTGTTGATGATGATTATTTGACATTGATGCTTCTAAGATCCTTGCAGCCCTTGAGATACTTATTGAGGACATGGCAGTGTACTTCAGAGAAGACTTAGAGACAAAGTCTGATGCGAAGCGATCAATCCAGTAATTGGATACTGCTTATTTTACAGTCTCACTCCAGTCTCACTGCCTTAGGCAGCATTTATTAATGGCTTCTAATCAACTTACATCCAAAATATTTAACAGTCTGTTTCATTTGGAAACATTCTAAGTTATGTCTGAGCTGTACTACTACTACTACTACTACTACTACTACTACTACTGCTGCTGCTGCTACTGCTGCTGCTGCTGCTGCTGCTGCTGCTGCTGCTGCTGCTGCTGCTGCTGCTGCTACTACATCATCATATTCATGAAAATGGTCATCTAAATGTGTACATATATGTAAATAAATACATCGTTTCTTTTACAAACTGCGTTTTCAAAATTGTATTAACTTAACCACTGTCCCATCACACTCTATATATTGTTTGACATTGTCCCAAAATACCAACTCTTATTTTTCTTTCTGAAGATCTTTTCACCTACTGTTATCAGCAACAACATCAGTCAAATTAGTTTTGAAATATTCAACAGATATGATCGAAGGGATGGGTAGGATATGGCCATGTGCATGTGTGCACGCGCGCGCACGCGCGCGCGTGTGTGTGTGTGTGTATGCGTGCGTGCGTGCGTGCGTGCGTGCGTGCGTGCGTGCGTGCGTGCGTGCGTGCGTGCGTGCGTCGCAATAAAAGTAGTCTTTAAACATGAATAATATACAGATGTCTATGGGACCATGTGTATTAAATGCATTGAATGAATACGGCCAGTTCGTCATCATAAAATGTGTTCAAGTGACCACATCCATTACAAAACTTGGAATTTTAGTAAATTAAAATCATATTCCCGTCAAACATTCATTATCTTATATTTATATATACGTTTCTCTGAATTACCTATCTCCTAATTATTATCTCCTTATTAAGTTATACTGCACATGTCTATATATGGGGCGAAACGACCTAGGGCGAATGGAAAATAGAGAGCGAAATGACCTGGGCCGAACAGGACAGGGTACGAGACAGCATGGGTGCGAATGGGATAGGGGTCGAAATGACCCGGACTCAGGCTAAACAGCATCCTGAATGCTCAGAAATATCCTAAGAAGTGTAGTTCGGATCGACCGGTCGGGTACCGGCCACGCCAGCTAAGCTGGGTATGCGCCGCCCGTCTAGGATGCGTTTCCTGAACACGTCCCTCTTGGTAGAGCTATAAGAATATACAGGCCTATGGGAGAGAGAGCGTGTCGAAAAAGGACCGAGTTCGTTAAAACGCATTATGCGCATGCGCGCGACGCTGTTTCTATGAAGCGCATAGCTGTGACCTAGATAGGATGGCGCTTATAGTGTACCGAGCTGGTACTCTGTAATTCTTATTGATTGTCTGCTCCCGTTCAATCTGGCATTACTCAAGATTAGAATTCGACGGGCTTTCGAAATCTGTAAACCATTTCGAAATCGTTTGAGAAATGGCTGAGTTATCCAGGAAAAACTCTTCTTCAAAATATTGCCCTGACGTCATAACCACGTGGACACAAAGCTTCTAGAATGTTCTACAACGTTCGACGACGCTATTATTAGCGACGCTCTGATTGGCTGTTGATCGAGCGATGATTGGACGAAGCCTGCGCCTGTGACGTCACAGAGAGTATAAAAGCAGAAGCGATCCAGAGATCGAGAGCATCCTCGGCCATGGGCCGAACAGGTTGGAGCTGTACCAACTATTATCAAGCGCGACACGCATCTTTCTTCGCTGTGTGTCGGGTCTTTATCCCGTAGAGTACAGTTTCCAACCCACCACACTAAAACAATTTTGTAACTCCCCTTTTACGGGAGAAGTTTGGAAACTTTTGATAAGAACGTTCCAGAATACAACATCTACATTCGGAACACAAACTTGCAGTGAGGCCTTTGCGGCCTGATAATGTGAATCTACAGATGTAGAGGCAGGATGTTCTTTGGTGGATGACTCGCCGGATCTGCCGGCTATGCCTAAAAGTGGTATTTCAAATGCCGCCGCACCAATCGTGTGGGTTCTTTCGACCATAGCAAGTGAACTCTGCCCGGTGCGTCTTCAGAGCTGGTTGACGTACCCAGCACCGGGACGCTTTGTTTTGTATCTTCATTCGCATCTGACAACCCCCGCTAGTGATCGGGTTATTTACACTTTCCATCCGTACCATCAGTGTACGGGAACTTTCTTCACCACGTAGGACTATCGTATCTTTTGCTGACTGCTCGTTAGACATTCTGAATAGGCTTACAGTGCTGTGCGATGACCTCCCCCCCCCCCCCCCCCTTGATGCATTAAGCGGTTAACCCGCTCTAAAGGAAAACAATTTTCTCGGCGATCACAGGAGTTTGGCCCAATTAACGGCAACCGCGCTCCATATCGAGAACTTCCTGGAGCGGCAAAAAACATAACCAACACCAACTCCCTCCTATCAATGAGATAAATGGTGCAGCTGTTGCCTCGCCTGCCAGTGTTCTCCCCAGATCAGCAACACCCGCCACGCAGACACCACCACTAGTATCAGATACGCAGAAGACCAGTCCGAATCAAGGGCCTGGAGGAAGGGTCCGTGCTCGCAGCGGTGGGTACAACGGAGCCCCAGGGCATGGAAACCAGCGAAACAACAACAACGGCAACACGAGAGAGTGAATAGAAGAGATCAACAAGCAGATCGCAGCACTCACTAATTTAGTCACCACACTCAGCACAAACCTCGCTACCACACAGTTTAGGACAACAAACACTACCAGCACCGCACCGCCACCGAACATCTGTTACATCTGTGTCCTAACCGACCTCCCTCCACAATGCCTGCTCCAGACCGCAGCACACCGCAACCAGAGAAACAGTCAAACTCCTAAGGGTACTGAATTACTTGGAGCCACTTCGGTGCCCATATCCTTCTTCCGGCTCAACTGCGGCTTTCATACAACAACGTTCAGTGACAAACCATCATCCACAGAAATCAGCTTTAACACCAACACCAACATACACGGCTTCCAATATGTCCTTGCCTACGTTGCCTCCCCCATCCGCAGCAAGGACATCCCCCTCTTTAGCGTAGACAACAAACCTTCTTTTCTTTGTAAAACGGCAGTAGTAGGTTGTAGTACCTCCACTGAAACCACGTTTTTGAAAGCACCACGTCCCGCCACCAAGACAACAGATTCTCGGTGTCCCCTGGTGGTATGCAGAACACCACCCCAATCAGCAGCATCTTCCGGATCCACAGACAGTAGCGATCCAGGAGAGACGACTCATTCCGCCTCATGGATTCACAAGCGGCGACATGGATGGAAGAACGTACGTCCATGCAAACCACTCTTGTTTCTTTTGTGCTTCAGCAAAACATCCTATGAAGCGGTGTCAGAAATTGCGTGCACAGGTAGAACTTATCTGTCATCCCATATGCGCCGCTGTCTATACTAATACTGCTCACACAGAAACAACAACAACGCCACCACCATTGCTACCGCCAGCTCCATCTGCACCGCAGCAAGCACCCCAGCGGAGACGACGAACTGGCCCATTCCTCACTCAGCCACCTGCAACATTGCGAGAAGCAATAAGGAGACAGTCGGAATATATACAGAGTGATTCTGCTCCCCTGCCACTATTGCGGACAGCATCATTGGAAACTCTTCCGCAGGTTCATCGTAAAGTAATCTAGAAATGTGCCTGTCTGTTTAGTGGCGTTTTTACAAGCACCACCGTCGACACAGGAGCTTCTATTACAGTTTTTAACCAGCGCTTGTATGAGAGCAACCCACCTCATAAAAAGCCTCCCCTTAAGCCTACAAATATTTACCTGCAGACGGCTACGGGAGCAGATGTACAGTGTAGTTAATTTAGTTATACAGATCGAGGAAATGCAATTCATTCAGAGAATTATCATCGCTTCCATTCATAACGACGCCCTACCTGGCTCTGATTTCCTCAGTGCCAGCGAAGGCATCATACACTGCAGACAACAGGAACTCGACATACACGGCCGGCGAATACCTCTTGGACCCGCATCATCATTATACGATACATGTGCAGTAATACTTTCAAGTACTGCCACGGTTGAGCCGGGACAGGAACGGATCGTATGAGCCACCACACCACAGTTAGGAAGCAACACACACATCGCCATGCTGGAACCAGACCCTGATTATCCCCGGATAATGGTAGACACCATGGATAAAGGGAAAATGCCCTTTCAAGTGTTTAATGGAACCGCAGATCCTATCACTATGGAACCTGGAGTACGCTGCGGCCATTTAGTGGACATAATTTCACTGGAAACACCTGCACTTTCTGATACGACCCCACCGCTGACTGATGATTTACCCAAACATCTACATGATTTATATCTACGTGCCACTATTGGATTATTGCAATCACAAAAAAACGAAATTCGGAAACTATTACATAAATATCGCGATAGTTTTTCCTCTGGAGAGATGGATCTCGGAGAAACTCATCTCGTACGACACTCCACCGATACGGGAAATAATCGCCCCGTACGACAACCGGTACAACATCTTCCCATTCATAAAGAAGCGGAAGCACACCAACAAGTGAATGACATGTTGCGAACGGGCATTATTGAACCCTCAGCTTCTCCATGGGCTAGCCCTATAGTGCTAGCAGGCATAAAGGACGGAACCTTGCGGTTTTGTATCGACTGCCGCCGCCTTAATGATCTTAGCGTTAAAGACGCTTATCCGTTACCTCGGATAGATCAGGCCTTGGATTCCTTGTCCGGAGCCAAGTGATTTTGTACCCTTGATTTAGCTAGAGGTTACTGGCAAGTAGCTAAGGATGAAGCTGATATGGAAAAGACGGCATTGGTTTGTAGAGACGGTCTTTTCCAATTTTGCAAAATGCCCTACGGCTTGTGCAACGCTCCCGGAACTTTTGAACGACTCACTGAGCAGGTATTAACTACCCTGCAATGGGAACTCTGTCTCTGTTACATCGATGACGTCATAGTTTTCGGACCTACGTTTGAGCAAACTTTAATCAATTTAGACACCGTGCTATCAAGGTTCCACATGGCTAATTTGAAACTCAAAACAAAGAAATGTCATCTCTTCAGACAGAGCGTCGAGTTCTTGGGACACGTCATATCCGGTGATGGAGTGGCTACACAGCCATAAAAAACTAAGGCAGTAGCAGAGTGGCCACGACCCTCTTCAGTTACAGAGACACATAGTTTTCTTGGCCTATGCCAGTACTATCGTCGTTATATCCGACATCTCAGCGAGATTGCTTCACCCCTCTACCAGATCACCGAGAAAGATCGACCATTTGAGTGGACGAGTGTGTGAAGGCTCCTTCAAGGCACTGCAGGAACTTATGACGACCGCCCCAATTCTTGCTCACCCTAATCCAAACCTCGATTTCATATTAGACACTGATGCATCAGCTTTCGCTATCGGCGCAGTTCTATCTCGTCACCGAAGACGGAACAGTGCAGGTATTGGGATATGGTTTGCGTACTCTGAATAGAACGGAGAAAAGACAAGCAACCACCAAGCGAGAATTATTGGCGGTGGTCCATTTTGTCAAGTATTATAAACACTTCCTGTACGGGCGCCCTTTTACACTCCGTACAGACCATGCCTCACTAGGGTGGCTCAGTAACTTACAAAATCCGGAGGGCCAGGTAGCGAGATGGCAGGAATTCCTGCAGGCCTATAACTTTAATGTTGTTCACCGTCCCGACAAATTGCATGGAAATGCAGATGCCCTTAGCAGAATCGGCATGGAGGCTGAACACGAAGAGGCGGACACTGTGACACAGTCAATACAGCCATCTCCGGAGTTCCCCAAACTGAAGTGTGCAGAGTGGAATCCAGAGAAAATCGCACACCACCAAACAACAGACATGAAGACACGGAATATATACGCGTGGATTCAGGAGGGGGTACGTCCTCCCAAGGTATCGGTGACACCTTTGTCTCCCACGGCTAAATATTATTACCAATGGTTCGAACAATGTCAACTAATAAATAAGGTTTTGTACATTAATGACCGTTTGGTGGTTCCGGAAAGTTATTGAGAGCTTATACTCCAACAACTACACGATAACGCCGGACATCTAGCCATGGAGAGAACTGTTGCCCGCATGAAACTAAGATTCCACTGGATCAGGATTCGCGATAGTGTCAAGGCATGGGTTGCCAAATGTATCCTGTGCCAAAGACGCGCTGTTGGCCAACACCATATCGCACCATCGCAAATTAAAATTGTTGGTGCACCATGGGAGCGAGTCGCTATCGATGTGCTCGGACCCTTGAATACCACGGATGACGAAAACAAATATATCCTCGTATTACAAGATTATTTTATGAAGTGGGTAGAAGCATTTGCTTTGCCGGACCAAGAGGCATCCACCGTAGTGGAGGTCTTGGCCAGCAATGTGTTCTGCCGCTTTGGTATGCCTTATGAACTACACTCCGATGAAGGAAGTAATTTTGAGAGCCGGCTCATATCAGAGCTCTGCAAATTATTCCATATCGTCAAAACAAGGACAACTCCGTCCTCCCCCCCCCCACCCCCACCGGAGCGACGGGATGGCAGAGAGATTCAACAGAACTCTCGTGGAGATACTTACCAGGGAAACACGCCTTGATTGTAGAGATTGGGATCTACGGCTCCAATATGTGCCAATGGCTTACCACACTTTGGAACATTCCAGCACAGGCTACACCCCTGCTCGGCTAATGTTAGGCCGTGAATTAGCCTTACCTCTGGACCTGGCCATGCCACGGATACCAGGGGAGAAATATTCACCATCTCTCTATGTCGAACTTTTGCGGCAAAGGATAGAACAACCCCATGAGCTAGTGAGAGAAACATTTTCCACTGCACACTGGTGGCAAAAGACATGGCACGACCGGAAAGTGCATGGAGATCCATGTGAAGCAGGAAGAATGGTTTGTGTACACGATTCACGACGGTCTGCAAATGTGCCAAGTGAACTGAGTTACCAGTGGAAAGGCCCCTATGTGGTAGTAGGTAAGACGTCGGACGTGACCTACCGCATCCGTGCTTCGGATGGCCTGACCTGTCATCCACTTCGATCGACTTAAACTGTGTGTCAGTGATGACCCAGCACCAGAGCTCGGACTGGGCGTTTCTCATGACACCGGTACCCAGACAGATATTTCTACGGAAATTAGTATTCCCATGGTTAGTGCAGGGCACTGCGGTGCCAGTTCACCCCCCAGTTCTACCAAGCCAGAACGTGGATGAACAAGCGGCTAATGCTGATGACGATGACGAGATACATACTTGCCCTCTCCCTTCTCTGCGCGGGTCTACTACTGGGAAGTCGTATCTGAAAATTTTTGTTTGTTTTGTCCAAGGGACTGGATGGAAAAGCTGTTCCTCCGATCTCTTCCCACTCCCACCCACTTCTTGCTATGCCCCCACCCCCATCATAGAGTTACTACAAGCAGAATCTGAGGCTGAACAAAGGCACGCTTTCTGTGGAGTGGAACATGTGGTGAATAGCATGGAAGTGAAGAGGCTAGATGAAGCCTTGGCATGTCTAGAACGGCAGAACCATACAAGGTGTACCTGACCAACTCCCAAAAACGCTAAACCAGTTCCCACCCCCAAGCGGCACCCATATCTCCCGCTGCACCAACACCCCAAATCCAATTGACGTCCCTTATCTACACAGCAAGTTCGGACATCTCCCGCCCAGTCCAATTCACACTCCACTCGTCATCTGTTGATCATCAATCTTCAGGTATGAGAGAGACTGCTGCAACAGAGGAGGTGGCATCCCGCACCGCAACGACCAACATTACCCCCCGCAGTGAGCAGGCAAGCAGCCTGTTCAGCAGACTCTCGGCTCGAATTTTCCCGGTGTCTAAAAACTACGACAAGACACCAACTGTTGTGTAACGGGAGATGAACATATCCCCCCATCCAAAGGCCACCCCATCCAATAGGCCTATCATACTCCCCCGTGAGCAGTCAGAACAGCACACAACAGACAGAACGTCAACACTTACAAAGAACACACCTGCCTTCAGGACTGGATATGTCAATTCATCATTGCGCCTATATCACATACTTGCTCAGTCTTCTTCTTTTCGTTCGCTGATCATACCGCCAGTCCTGTAAGTGACTATCTACATGATCATAAGCGTTAAGTGCGTGGATCCATGGTTTATTAGAGTGCGCCGTGCGGCCTGGAACCTCCGTCTTCAGCACTCGAGGTTTCTGTCAGGGTTACCTCACCCTTACCTCCTTTAGTCGCCTCTTACGACACGCAGAGGATACGGAAGGTGTATTCTAAGCCCCACCTACTGGGCGAGCTTGCTCAGTTATACTCAGCATAACGGAGACATTCAACATCGGCATCAACAACATTTAGCAGCACCTACTGGTCTTAATTAATTACCAGTAGAGTTATAAAAGTTCCCGCAACAAATTCCTCCCGCACAGAACTGCGGGAGGAGTAATACCTCCCGCAGACTACATCTCCCGTAAATAACAACAGACTTGGCATTCACCAGCATGGAAAACTGGAATGCGCACACTTCGCCTATAACATTAGCATCATACAGCAGCCCGGACATCCCGACAACAGCATTATTATCAACAGAAAGCAGCCAACAAATCTCCCTCACACACCTTTTTATCCAGTTACGGCAGAACTGATCATATGTATATCAGGAATGCACCACAGCCATCTACAGTACGCATCATGAGAGTACGTTTGTCCAATGTTCCTCTCCTACCCCATTCTCCCGACGTCATATGGAAACAGCTAAACTACATACGTCATCTACACGTAATAACAGTCAATATTATCAAGAGAGCAAAATTCCCGCATTGTCGTCAGTCACGAGTAGGATTTTGCTGCCGAAAAGTTGAATTCGACAATGGTTTGATCAAAGTTACGACAGCATCCAACAGGTCATCTTCACTCTAAAATAACTCTGTCCCGCCCACGGGCTCGGCCATTACAGAGTGAAATACCCTCAGGGTTCAATAAAGTTGACATTCACGCCACCTCTCCCTCCCACTTCCTGCACCCGGCGGCCATAGATGCGTTATCCTCACCACAGCGCAAGTACCATCCGGAGAGAACCAGTCACGCATAACAGATTCAAATCACCAACATGACAGAAACACAGACACTCAGGTTGACTGTATTCACAATCTCCGAACGACGGCATTGTAATCATAGAAATTGTGACACACATGTTTGCGAGTTGTACTGTACTTTAACCTAAAAATGGTACAGACATGTTTGGTCTAAGCTGGGACGGAGCTAGTTCTACCCATCGAGAAGAATGCTTGGTCAGCCCTCCCGCTCGGAAAACACAGCTATCTTGATGGGATCAGTAACTTTGATCTACCGCATGAATAGAACTGTTGAAACGACTCATAAAAATTACTTGCAACTTTACTGTTACATTTTTGATTAAGAGCACAACTACTCTACCGTGCTACAAATCATTAGCGCACGGGTCGATAAAGCGGCATCAAAAATCCTGCAGTAAAATCACAGAGAATTTCAAAAATTCTCTCCCGTGCGTTACAGTCTATAATCAACACGGACTGAGAACTACATATTACAGACACTTACCAAGACGCATGTTAAAGAACTCGCGCAAATATGGGACATTAGAAAGATCTTGATGCAACATATATATTTTTATCTCTGGCCTCTGCAACAGACTACATCTCAGCAACAGCATTTTAACCGTCGCCATAGACAGCATACATGGTTCCGATCAACCGCGTGCTTGTTAGGACCACGTGACATTTACTACTATTTCCAGTGAGTTGGATCAAATGCTTTAAAACAAAAGAGCCGCCCAACAACGCAACTACCACAGCGTGATGGAGGAGTGGCGAGGGTGAGTTCGGGAGATTACCACTGACGTCACCTCGCTCCCACGCACCCCATCAGGTGCTCCAGCCAAAATTCGAATAGGCAAGTTAATAAGCATCCAACCTGGAAAACCGCCTCACGCTAATTAAAAGGTGAGGCGCCGCAAGGAAAAGTTGTACCACGTTTCTATGGCGATCAGAGGCTGTGAAATGCGCGAAATAAAGACAAGTTTAACGAGCCATTCTTCCTATAATTAAAAGTACTCCCTTTATACAGGAAGAATTAATCCCTGGACGTCTACGTCGGAAAAAGAGGAAACTTTCACATAAGAATGACCGAATCACGTGTTAAAACTTTTAGGTGTGGTCATCCGCTGCCTGTGACATCACCAAATACTATAAAAGGAGGACGCGCGCTCTGAAACTTTGTCTTCCCATCAAAACTCGACACCAGGGAAGAACAGATAGCGTTAGGCTTCATTCGTGTCGCAAACCAAATTCTGCTGTTTTATTATTATTTCATTATTATACTTGGCCTGGAAAGTTAAAAACAATGAAGAGATAGGGCATTAGATTTTGAATAAGGTTCCCGCAACTAACTACCATGCAGGAACGAGATGTCACTCCTTTAAGATCTCGCGTTATCAGATTCCTCCTCCGAAGAAGAATCGGTGTCAGTTCCGAAACGGTTCCCGTGTAGCTCATTGTTGACTAGCGGAGAGCCATGTACCAGAACTTTCACTAGGAAATCTGACCGCACCCTTCATATTAATAAGGATCATCTCTTTCAATCAGGCTTTTGTGTGACGTGCCAGTACCTCTAAACCGCTACTCGCTACGGGATCACCCACATGCTTCGGCATCATCATCGTGTGTTGGAAGTAACGTTAGTTCCTGTGGACTAGCCACATGCTTCAAATCTCGGCTCCTGGTCAAGGTTCTACCGACTGAGAAAATGGCCCGCACGAAAAACACAACACGTAGATATACCATTGGACATCGTCTTCCAGCGGCTACAGCAAGTTATGTACCAACAGCCAGACATGCCATTCTGCCCACAGTCGTGTCTGAAATTGTTACGCCGGTACCAATCACTTCATCCACGCTGGTCCTAAAGCAAAGTAGGAAGCAGAAATCTCCCGTAAAATCCTGTGTGACAGCTCACGCACCAGTTACTATCCAGTCAGCTACGGTTACCACTCCCGCCACCGTCGAATCACAGACCGTAGTATCCAGTCAGCCCATCTCAGCGGTGATTACGACACCTGCGTAGATAGACATTTCTAACTATCTGCAGTCTCCATCTCCGACTGAACTTACCATAGACGAGGGACCGGGACCATCGCAGCCTGTGACAATCAGCGTAACTCCGACCCATGTTATTCAGCATCCGCCTCCTCGCCGTTCTGACCCAGCAGTCAGGAATGGAACCATGCTGGAACGTCCATACGCGGGAAAGAAACGAATCGCCCATACACAGGACATTTATCCCGTACCTAACATTACTGCTAGTCGTCTGTTACAGTATGCTAAGTTCCAATAGATGTCGTCTTCCGCCGTATCCGTTTCCGTACCACGACTTCAGCCAACTGTACCGCACACCGCCATCACAAGGGCAACTGCAGCCACCACCCTGCCAGCTACAACCGGCATCACCACATCAGCAACATTGGCAATTACTAGTGCCGCCGCTGCTGCACGGACGGATATCCTGGAACCAGCGGTAACTGTGAGGGACATCATGGAGGCCCATATTTCCACCACCATCACTTCGGATGTTTCGGACAGTGCCAATAATAATAATGATGAGAGCATTTCAGCAATGACAGTGCATTCACCGCGACCTACCACCGTTAGTCGCAGGACCCAAACTCGATGGGGAAATTTCGCTGCTGAGGTGTAATCACGTGTAATTCAGCAAAAATGTTAATAGGCGATTCGTGGAAATGTGTTAATTATGACTTTATTTTTGACATACTTTTCTTCTTATTATATATGTTAGATCAATTGAATCCCATCCCTAGGATGACTACGGTTATCCTCCACAGCCGCACACATTATGTGTCCGGTTGTGTCTCATACAAAATGAGCACTACGGGCTCTAAAGTTGTAAGGACGTTGTGTGCGACGCAAAGAATACAACCTCCCGCAGTGCAATAACGTCACAATCCCATCATGCAGTCTCAGTCGCCCCGAGGCTGCCTGATAAACCAGTTTTAAGTTATTATTATATATCTTATTTTTCTTATTATTTTTCTTCCAGTCTCAGATGTCAGGACGAATATGGGGTCAGCGAGAGCTGCCTGTTGCAGACCCGCAAGGCTGGGCGGCAAATAGATATATACATAATAATAATACTTGGTGATATGTGTTGCGTGCCCCTTTATTTACCCGGGGTACGCAAGTAATTCGGTGTGATTGATGAATATAAAAACATACCTCATAAGGGTATGTCACATAGGTAATATTTTTTTTATACCTTGTCTTTTTGTTATTATATTTTTATATATTTAAATTGTGGTACGTTGGAGCTTGGGTGTTCTTTGCGGAGATTATGCTTATCCGAACTCAACGGGAACACCCATGCAAGCTATTGTTTAGGATCATATACTAAATAAAGTTGTAGCACGCACCGTTATATTAATAATAAAAAGAACACAAAAAAGAAAGGCCTGGAAAAATAATTCCAGGTAAAAAATTAAAAACTAAAAGTATGCCTCCCCCTCCTCTTGGCACCCCTATGTGCTCAGTCTCTTGAGCACACGTCTATGCGTCACTACACCTCTCCGGCCACGCGCCTACAGCGGACGTTTATATTTCCCGCCTAGCATACGTCCTGCGTCGATCCGCCATGCGCGATCGTTTGCTACGGATGTCAAACTAGGAGGGGGGGGGGTAGTTCAGATTGACCGGTCGGGTATCAGCCGTACCAGCTAAGCTGGGTACGCGCCGGCTGTCTAGGATCTGTTTCCTAACCATGCCCCTCTGGGTAGAGCTATAAGCGTATACAGGCCTATGGGAGAGAGAGCGTGTCAAAAAACGACTAAGTTCATTAAAACACATTATGCGCATGCACGTGATGCTGTTTCTATGGAGCGCATAGCTGTGACCTAGATAGGATGGTGCTTATAGTGTACCGAGCTGGTACTCTGTAATTCTTATTGATTGTCTGTTCCCGTTAAATCTGGCATTAATCAAGACTAGAATTCGACGTGCTTTCTAAATCTGTAAACCATTTCAAAATCGGGAGTTATCCAGGAAAAACTCTTTTTTGATTATCTTCAAAATATTGCCCTGACGTCATAACCACGTGGACACAAAGCTTCTAGAATGTTCTAGAACGTTCGACGACGCTATTATTAGCGATGCTCTGATTGGCTGTTGATCGAGCGATGATTGGACGAAGCCTGCGCCTGTGATATCACGGAGAGTATAAAAGGAGAAGCGATCCAGAGATCGAGAGCATCCTCGGCCAGGGGCCAAACAGGTTGGAGCTGTACCAACTATTATCAAGCGCGACACGCGTCTTTCTTCGCAATGTGTCGGGGTTTTATCCCGTAGAGTACAGTTTTCAACCCACCGCACTAAAACAATTTTGTAACTCCCCTTTTACGGGAGTAGTTTGGAAACTTTTGATAAGAACGTTCACGAATACAACATCTACATTCGGAACACAAACTTGCAGTGAGGCCCTTGCGGCCTGATAATGTGAATCTACAGATGTAGAGGCAGGATCTTCTTTGGTGGATGAATCGCCGGATCTGCCGGCCACGCCTAAAAGTGGTATTTCAAACGCCGCCGCACCAATCGTGTGGGTTCTTTCGACCAGAGCAAGTAAACTCTGCCCGGTGTGTCTTCAGAGCTGGCTGACGTACCCAGCACCGTGACGCTTTGTTTTGTATCTTCATCCGCATCTGACAATGCCCGCTAGTGATCGGGTTGTTTACCCTTTCCATCCGTACCCTCAGTGTACGGGAACTTTCTGCACCACGTATTACTATCGTATCTTTTGCTGACTGCATGTTAGACATTCTGAATGGGCTTACACTGCTGTCCATGCTATAACTCTGTTTAGCCCGCCATGCTACCGACTAAAAACCTGTTCTATTCAGCTCGATAGGATAGGTTTAGAATGATTAGAGACACTTTCTTCATTGTAAGATACTCTTCTGTTCCGGTAGTGCGATAATTTAGCCCCGCAGTCCAGTAAGACTCATAACTCCAAGATTGTGTATCTGTTCATATTCCTCTTAGCCTTGTGGCTTCTTAAATTGTTTGGATATCCCTATCTGATCCGACTCTGGGAAACTATTGGGGTTTCCGAGTGGTGATGGCTACGGTGCGGTATCACATACACATTCCCATGTATCTTCGAATACTTAGTAGATAGTACTTTAAGCCAATGTAGGAAAGCACTGCGAAAACACATGTATTAATTATTATTATATTTACTGACAATCCTCCCGCACCGCAGTGCTAAACTGGCAACTTGTGTAGAAACCTAACGTCAGGTTAAACGGTTAGTTCCATAGGACCCGGTGACGGGCGAGATATGTATGTGCACCGAATGCTGTTAAAATGTCTGGGCATGATATTTAGATCTGCCACGTCCTTACGGGAAGGACATTCACGGTGTGCATCTGTCTCTCTTACCCCCCCCCCCCCCCCCACCCCCACCCACCCCCTCCCACCATAGCGATAGATGTGGCCTAACAATGCTTCTGTAAAATGTAAACCATGTCCTGTAATGTTTCATGTGGTTGCAAGGCGGAATGTCCGGATTCTCACCCAGTTCGGAGATCCTGCTAAGTAACATGTATGAGTGCTGTCTGCAGTATTGATGTCCTTGGACATCTGTTCTCCGTGGCAGCCGTGTCTAATAGCTAGGTAGTTATCGGCCAGTTGTGGCCCAAAAATAATTCTTGTTCTGAAAACAACTGAACCGTGGATTAAGCAAAGCAGAAGGCCCGCAGAAATAAAGTGGCAACTACTAACTCAGCATATTAGGAATCACATAAGACGGTGACGAAGGAATCCATCGGGAATCTTCCGTCCCGTCTTCACGTAAAACAGTACGCACCCCTATAGTCATAATCTCACTAGGTATGGTCTTTTCTTACTACAGCATTTTGTTTGTTTGAAATGTTAGAGTGGGCTCATTTTTGCCTGCTACTCATCTCCCACTTTAAGCCGTGGCAGCACTTTCCCGAGATGGAGGCCTTCGCGAGGCACTTGCCTCTCGCAAGGGTTCAGCGACGACGGTCCATGCCAGGATAATACTCCTCACCCTAACTTGCACTAGGAGTAGTGCCCACGTGAGACACATTACTTTTCGTCTGAGATATTCTTCTTCCTTTCAGCTTAGAGGTATAATAACTATAAGTTAAATGACTATGTCTCATGTACGGGAGCCTCCTTTGCGGGGATACCTCTGCGGACCTACGAGTCTGTGTGGTACCTCCGGGAGCCCTGCGTTTAAAAGTTCATCTACCTGCCTCTATGTCTTGTATTTTCGTATGCTCTTATTGTAGTTTTATCTAGCATATTTTAGGTAAACACATTGTATAGACTTATATTTGTAGGTCACCAAATCAAATCTTGTAAGTCCATAGATCACGAAATTGCTATGGACAGGCATTCTGGTGACACAAACTCTTGGGATGAGACCGTTGTGTTTAATGTTCGCGGCAATGGTCACACAGCCCCACCGGAACGATCGAGTTCCACCAGCCTTAGGAGCCGGTTTTTGTTTCCCGCAGGGCAGTCTCGTTCAGGGTCCGTCAAACCGAGACCGGATGCTAACCAGCGTCGTCACTCGTCGTGCACTTACAGCGCGGCGAGTTGACATGAGACATCGGAATGGCCCGACACCGCCCGGCGAGCTACAGAAGTCCTGAGTAGGCCTACAATTGTGCTCATTCTGTGTGGTGGCTATTTGCGTGCGGATCTCCATTGGCTCTGTATATGGTGGATACACTACTGGACTCAGAGGGATCAAGAAGCGGAATGAAGAAGTATACCCATCTACCCGGGAAAATAGTACTGGAGCCACGGAATGGCAACTCCTGAAATTGATTAATAATAAATTGTCCCTGTGTCGTTGCCTTTGTTTGCGACCCCGGAGCTAGTGTCCAAACTAGATTAGCTGAATATGTTTATACCACTGCTGCTGAGAACGCTGGTATTATTTATGACCTCGTATATATGTGCTATATATATTTCATGTCTGGAATACGTAAGCTAACATTTTGTTACTGGAATATTGATGGAGCCCATGCAAATGAAGATGGCCAGAGGATTTGCAAACTGGATGACCCCGAAATCCAAAACAAGGCAATGAAATTAGATATTATATGCCTTGCTGAAACACACTGCAAATAGACTGACACTCTTTCTTTGCCTGGCTATTATGTGCACCAAATCATTAGACCAAAGTATGGCAAGGCAAGAAAGAACTATGGTGGACTTGCAGTATGTGTCAAATCAGGAATAAGAAAGGGCATCAAATTTCTCCCCAAATCAAATACAGAAATATTCTGGGTCAAACTTATTAAAGAGTTTTTCAATATGGAAAAGGACATATACTTTGCTGTTGTATATGTCAGTCCCAAAACATCATCCTTTACAGCAAGAAGAGAAAATATAATTGGAATCCTTGAAAATAATGTTGCCATATACTAAAAAATTGGAAACTCTTTAGTCTTTGGGGATTTTAATGCCAGAACTTCAGTCGATCCAGAGTACTGTATTGACGAGCAGTCACCAATTATTGAACTTCAACCAAACTATGTCTGTGACGTTGTGACACATAGATCAAATATGGATAGCCATAGTGTAGATAATTATGGAAAAGAATTACTGTCCCTATGTAGATCGCTGGATTGCAAATTCTAAATGGTCGTACTTTAGGCGACTCCTCTGGCCACTTTACTTGTTTTAACCACACTGGCTTACCTAGCGTTATTGACTGTATATTGGCTCCAGTCGACATTCTTGGGCAGATTGAATGTTTTTATGTAAATAACATTTCCCACCTGTCTATTCACTGCATGGTGTCCATGGTTCTCAAAACTGGTACTTACAAACCTGAACCGAGCGATACACCAAACTCACCATGTACCAAATTCATATGGTCCAAAGGAGATGAAATAAGATTCTCCAATGCAATATCCAATCCTGTAATTAAAATGAAAATAGAACACCTAATGACTTCCAACTTAGAGGAGATGTCCACCAGTTAATCACCAATTGATACCCTTACTGGCATTGTCATTGAGACGGCAAAGATCTCTGGAATTAAGCAGTCACCGTGGAGGAGAAACTGTGTATCTAAAGCTAAGACACCCGTTCAAAGGAAACGAAACAAGTGGTTTGATGTAAATTGTGCCATGTTGTAAAGAGATCTCAGAAGCCTAAGTCGTAAGATTCACAACAGCCCATCAAACTTGACCTTAATAAACAAGTACCGTGGCCTGAGGAAGCAATTCAAATAGATTGTTATAAACAAGAAAAAATCATTCAGGCAACAAATTTTAGATCAAATGGAGTCACTACAATCAAGAAACTCACACTCCTATTGGACTCTTTTCAATGACCTCAAGGACTCTGCAAAGATGCACAAGTCTAACCCAATCTGCAGCTCAGAATGGGTCTCACATTTTAACAGGCTCGTAAATAGTATTCCAACGACTATTGACCATGAATTTGAAGAAAAAATTGATGCATACATGCAACTGAACAAAGATAAAATATCATCTTAATAATTAATTAATCATCACATAATCTCAGAATCTAACAGCTAAGGGTTAGAAGTATACATGGACTAATGATAATCACAGAATCAGACAGCTGAGGGTTAGAACATAATAACTCGGATGGCTGAGCGTTAGAACACAAAATAACTTGGATATCTGGGTGTTAGAACATAATAACTTGGATAGCTGAGTGTTAGAACATGATAACTTGGATAGCTGGGTGTTAGAACATAATAACTTGGATAGCTGGGTGTTAGAACATAATAACTTGGATATCTGGGGAGCTGAAATGTGTTTTGGATACGTATTTAACACTTTAACAGTCGAATTTGTTCAAGAAAATCTAAATCTTCTCATAGAAAATGTCCATTTGCAGACCAAGAAGACTATTTTTTAAATTGACCACTGGAATGACTGGCTCGGTTATCGAGTCAGTCATTCTAGTGGTAAATTTTTTTTAATAGTCTTCTTGGTCTGCAAATGGACAGTTCTCAAGACCACTGCAGAAGCTGTTTTTGGCTGATATGATTGTTAAATAGTTAAAGCTAGATAGCACCATTCCTGTCAAAAAATCTTTAAAACAATGTTTTTGTTTGACAATGAACATTTCACATGATGAGTGCAAGTAATTTTCGGCCATTGACACTGTTACTGTACTTATTTAAAAATAATTATTACCTATATTTTATGTGTATTAGGCCAAATAAAATAATATATCATATATGTTTCATAGACATCCCTCCGAAATTCAAGTAGGCAGTAGGTATGGAATTATTATTTTTTGTGGGTGGTGTTGCGGTTTCTTTTACCATGTTTTTGCTGTTCAAATATTGTCAAATTAAGGTAGAAACTGTGACAAAATCACTGAAAATTTTTAAAATCCAGCGGTCCCACTTCCCTGGGTAGAAATATTAAGGTATTAATATTTTGGGGGTAGGTAGGTCACAGCTATTGTTATAGATACATACTGTAGGGATAGGAAACATACATATAATTTTTTAGGCCTTAGCATTGATAAGTTAACCATTTAATGGTTAAATTTGATCAAGAATATAAAAATATTTGCTTATGGAATGTCTATTTGTATGCCAAGAGGCTATTTTTGAAAATTTAGCACTGGAATCAAATAACTGGCTCGGTTTTGAAGCCAGTCATTCTGTACGGTGGTAAATTGTCTTCTCCTGGCATGTAAATGGACATTCTTCAAGACCACTACAGAGGCCGCTTTTGTCTGGCTTCGCCATGAAAGGGTTGATGTGACAGACACAACTAAATTGGTAAATATCATTACAAATACTAGGGCAGCTATTTATCCTTATTTTGCAGGAGGCCAAGCCTTGTAGCAGACGAGTCCTCTCTACAACTTTGATGCTTCCCACACCAGGAATTGCTCATCCCCATAGCCAAAATGAGCTGATGTCAAGTACCTTCGCATTAACAGGATCTATGTGTGGTCTCTCAGTTCATATATTTGAGTAAGTACATGTGCTATTAATTTTGCCATGAAATCTTGTGGTGGTGTTGTAAATTACAACTTGCATGACTGGAAATATTAAACAAATAAGTGTGTGCGCACACACGTACATGCATGCATGTGTGTACGTGTGCGCGTACACGTGCACGCATGCATGCGTGTCACTATATAAAGTTCTCCAGTTCCGATTGAACCCTCAACAAACCTTTTGGGAGGTTGGTCTTAAAGGCCATGAAGAGGCTTTATATTTGTGGGCATCAGCAATATGTCAACATCATGGAAAAGATGGGGTGCGGGCTACTGCTATACTGCGATACATGGTCAAGCGATCATTCACAACAATCGCTTGTAAACACTGACATTTCCTTTTAAAATTGTTATATTGCTCGATATCACTGCAGGCTAGATCACCGTCTATATATTTTTAAAACAAGAGGCCCAAGGGGCCTATATCGCTCACCTGGAGCATAGCCATAGGCATTTCAACTGCATGTAAAATGACCATCAACAATAAGTAGAACCATATGGAGGTGAGCAGAATTGTAACAAGAACACAGAAGCCATGTTTCTTTATGTATCAACTTTTCTTGAACAAACAGTAATGACCCTTAGTCATCAATATCATATCTCCCAAATTTCGGCCCCATCCGTTCAGCGAAAGCCGCTTTCATGAAAACCAGGGCAGCCTTTTTTTTGGATGGCCGCCCAACCATTAGGCCAATCAAGTTCCCTTGAACAAACTTGGTTCAGCTCTTGCCCTAGATGATAGTTCATGACTTGCGAATCAATCGCTCAAACAGTCAGAGAAGACATTTCTAAAAATCGGCCAGTATTCAAGATGGCCACCGGCCAAATTGGTCAATCGGCTTTGTTTGAACAAACCTGAATCTCAATAACCTAAGGATGCATCCTGCCAAATATAATTGAAATCGACCCAGAAGTTCTCGAGAAGACATTTTAAATTTCCCATTCCTTTAGTATGGGAGCTTTTGGCCGGAAAGTGATCCAAGATGGCCACCAAACCGTTTATTTGACAGTTTCAAAAATTGCAAATTTGAGATCAGAATACCCAAAAGCATATACAAAACCAATTTCGGCCTCAAAATCCATCAAATAAAAGAACCAAAATGGCCGCCAAACATGCTATATTTTGATTGGCCCATGGTGGCCAGGTTTTTTGACGGTTCAACTTCCCTTGAACAAATATTAATGGATCTTAGTCCCTAATCATATCTCCAAAATTTCGGCCCGATCCCTTCAGCCGTTCTGGAGAAGTAGTTTTCGGAAAAACTAGGTCATCCAAGATGGCCGCCAAACTATTTAGTCACTCAAGTTCCCTTGAACAAACTTGGTTCAGCTCTTGCCCTAGATGATATTTCATGAGTTCTGAATCAATCCCTCAAACGGTTTCGGAGAAGATTTTTAAATACATCTAAAAACTCAGCCGAAATCCAAGATGGTCGTCGGCCCAGTCATTCTGGTGGGAATTTTTCAAAAATAACATATTTCAAGATGAATACAAATGCCGGTTTATGGCCGGCTTGGTCATTAAATGTTAAAAGCACTTTTACCCTTTCACTGGCTTGTGTACATGTATTTTATATGTATAGTACAGCTTACAAAAACAGAAACACATTAGTTAGTACAATTTTAAAAACGAGGTAAGAAATGTTATGTTGAATATTTTGGGAATATATGTAATTAGACATTGCTCTTTCTTTGTCTTCCAATCCAATTATGTTCAAAATATGCAGTGGTGCATTTTACTTTGTCTTGGAAACATGTTATGCTATTTCTGAGCTGTAATGTGACGGCCAAATTATGGATGGAAATAGTCAGATGGATTTTTTTTTGCTCGTGACAGACAGGCGGAGGAAATTGCAGATACTCAAGGTTGCTGAAATTCAACTAAATTTGGTATGTGAGTTACTCATATGATTGCAGATTATGTTACGATGTTTACATTACTTAGGCTCCGCGCCCAGGATTGAGGTGGGGTGGGGGGGGGGGGGGTGGGGGGCGAAATGCCAGCGATGGCGGAATTCAACAAATCTTATTGTCCTTATGATTGCGGTTGTATGACTTGTCTCCATCCATCAACCTGCCCATTTCTCTACCTCCGAAACAGTTTGGTGGAATTCAACCAATTCCAATTGTAATCTTATGTGAGTTACCCTATATGATTGTGGCATGCCATATTTTAAGACAACATTTATATAATACAAGAGGCCCAATGGGCCTGTATCGTTCACCTGGGATTATTGGCCACAATCGAACAAAACAAGATAACCAGTGGAAAAACCCCGGCGGACATGTGCTTTACATATCAACTTTCCATGGACAAAGTTTAATGGCTCTTAGTCCCTAATCATATCTCTCGAATTTCAGCCTGATCTGTTTAGTGGTACTGGAGACATAAGTTGCTTTTAGGAAAACAAGGTTATCCAGGATGGCCGCTGATACATTTATGTGACGTCTCATTTGGCCAATCAAGTTACCTTGAACAAACTTGGTTCAGCTGTTCCCTCTGATGCTGCTTCATTACATATAGTTTTGATTCGATCTCCGAAGCGGTTTCGGAGAAGATTTTTAAAGACATTTCTAAAAAGCGGCCAAAATACAAGATGGCTGCTGGCCAAATTGGCCAATGAATATTCCTTTGAATATACTTCGATCTCTATGCCCTAAGGTTGCTTCCTGCCAAGTGTAATTGAAATCGGGCCATTGGTTGTCGAGAAGTCATTTTAAAGGATGCTAATCTCATCTCAAAGGTTGTAGTACACCGATAGATTATGGTATATAGATTATATAGATAGAATATCATTCATATCCTGTTAGATTTCCTTACCTGTACCACAATTATCTGCTTTTTAATATCACGTAAATGTTGAACAGTGATCGCCGCTATGTTGTCTCCAAGCGACAGTGTGCGATGTCGTGTAAGTGCCAATGCATTCCATTCGTTATTATGTAATACTCAGCTTGTTGAATATTTTGAAACTAATTTAACTGGAAGTCGTTGCTGCCTAAGGCAGCAACGACTTCAAGTCAAATTAGTTTCAAAATATTCAACAGCTTACATGTATGTTTGCTTTTATACCACATAGTCAATGTATAGATCGCGCCGCTATGACAGAGTGTATCTACCGAGGCAGACACACTAGGGTTTTTCTGATTGGTTGAAAAGTAAACTAGATTGATTGGTCGATGACGCATCATCGCAAATCCCCACGTTCACCACTTTGAACTTTTGTCCATCCCGCAACCAAACCCCCCCCCCCCCCCCCTGGGCGGAGCCAAATGTAAATGTCCTTTTGTACCATGCAATTATATGGGTAACTCACATACCAAATTTGGTTGAACTTCGTCCAACAGTATCGGTGGAGTGGCATTTCAATCAATTTCATGACGTTTTGACCCCCATCCACCACCCCTGGGGTGGGGCCAAGTGTAAATGTGCTCATCCACTCCACATTAATATGAGTAACTCACATACTAAATTTTCTTGAATTCCGTCCAATTTTTTTAAACTTTTTGTCCCCCACCCTCCACCTATGGGCGGAGGCAAATGTAAATGTGCTCATGCATTCGATATTGATATGGGTAACTTACATGCCAAATTTGGTGGAACTTCGTCCTACAGTGTCAGAGGAGTTGCATTGTAATCAAATCTTTTTACCTTTTGACCTCCACCTACCCCTAGGGGCGGGTCGAAATATAAATGTGCTCATTTACTCCACATTGATATGGGTTACTCGCATACCAAATTTGGTTGAATTCAGTCTAATGGTTTCGGAGGAGTTGCATTACAATCAATTTTTCTTTTTAACTTTTGACCCCCACCCCCACCCACCCTATGGGCGGGGCCAAATGTAAATGTGCTCATACCCGCGACATTGATATGAGTAACTTGCATACCAAATTTGTTTGAATTCCATCAAACAGTTTCGGAGGAGTTGCATTACAATTGATTTCTTGACCTTTTGACCCCCACCCCACCCACCCATATGGGCGTGGCCGAATGTAAATGAGCTCACCCACTTCAAATTAATATGAGTAACTCACATACCAAATTTAGTTGAATTCTGACCAATGTTTTCGGAGGAGATGCGTTATAATCAATTTCCGCAGGTTAAAATTTGAACTTTTGACCCCTGGAGGCGGATCCAAATGTAAACGGCCTCTTGCACTCCGCGATCATATGGGTAACTCACATATCAAATTTGCTTGAGTTCCGTCTAATGGTTTCAGAGTTGCGCTACAAGCAATTCAGCCTTTTGACCACTGCCCCCTGGGGGTGGAGCCCAGTCTAAATATTGTCTTGCAAAGATGAATCATATGGGTAACCCACATACCAGATTTAGTTGAATTCTACCCAGTGGTTTGGGAGGAGATAGCGTGACAGACGGACAGATGGACGGAGGCGATTACAATATCCCGTTTTTGCCGATAAAAGGCCAAGTGAGCTTATGCCGTGGCGACCGTCTGTCGTCCGTCAACTTTTGCTTTAAAACGCTACTCCTCATTAACTGCTTGGGTGATTTCAACCAAATTTGGCTGAAAGTACCCTATGGTCATAGGCTCCAGAACTTCTATTCGGAATTTTGATTGCTCAATATTTTGGGTCAAAATCTTAAATTTTATTAAAAATTTACAGGAAACTGTCAAAATGCTTCTTCTCCTTAACATTTTAACCGATTTCAACCAAATTTGGTTGAAAGGACCCAATGGTCATAGGCTCCAGAAACTCCATTCAGAATTTTGATTCATCAATTTTTTGGTTGAAAAATTTAGATTTTATGAAAAATGTACCGAAAATTGTCAAATTGCTTCTTCTCCTTACCATTTTAACCGATTTCAACCAAATTTGGTTGAAAGGACCCAGTCCTCATCGGCTCCAGAACTTCCATTCAAAACTTTGATTCCCCCATTTTTTGGGTCAAAGTCTGAGATTTTATTAAAAATGTACCGGAAATTGTCAAATTGGTCCTTCTCCTTACCATTCTGAGCGATTTCAACTAAATTTGGTTGAAAGGACCCAATGGTCATATGCTCCAGTACTTTCATTCGGAATTTTGATTCATCAATTTTTTGGGTCAAAATCTTAAATTTTATTAAAAATTTACCGGAAATTGTCAAAATGCTTCTCCTTACCATTTTAACCGATTTCAACCAAATTTGGTTGAAAGGACCCAATCGTCATAGGCTCCACAACTTCCATTCGGAATTTTGATTCCTCAATTTTTTGCATGAAAATCTGAGATTTTATGAAAATTGTACCGGAAATTGTCAAAATGCTTCTCCTTACCATTCTGAGTGATTTCAAGCAAATTTGGCTGAAAGAACCCAATGGTCATAGGCTCCAGAACTTCCATTCCGAATTTTGATTCATCAATTTTCTGGGTGAAAATCTGAGATTTTATGAAAAATGTACTGGAAATTGTCAAATTGCTTCTCCTTACCATCTTGACCGGTTTTAACCAAATTAGGCTGAAAGTATCCTATGGCCATAGGCTCTAGAACATCTATTCAGAATTTTGATTCATCAATTTTTTGCATGAAAATCTGAGATTTTATGAGAAATGTACCGAAAATTGTCAAATTGGTACCCCTCTTTAGCTGCTTGACATATTTCCAAAAAGATTTCTCCTATGGGTTCTATGGTGGTAAGCTCTAGAAAATCTATTCAGAATTTTTATTGATCGATTTTTTGGGTAAAAATCTTAGATTTTATGAAAGATTTACCAGAAATTGTCAAAACACTGCTTCTCCCTTAGTTGCTTGACATATTTCAAACAAATTTAGCTAGAGTGACGCTATCAAGGTAGACTAGAATTTCTATTCAGAATTTTGATTGGTCAATCTTTTGGGTGGCCATCTTGGATTTTCAGAAACTTATCCATCATATCTATTTAATTGCAAATGGTTCAAATGCTAATGGTCCAGGTGAGCGCCACAGGCCCTTGGGCCTCTTGTTTAAAATGTGGGGATAATCCTGACAGCCATCATAGTGTTAAAATGTACCAACATTTAGCTACTAAAGCCTGAATATATCTGTTTAACCACATGATAAAAAGCTTAGAATTGCCTGTATAGTTTATCAGTGGCATATTAGATCACTTGAATAGCTATCAAGAGATGAGGCTAGTTAAACTTTAAATTTCCCATTGTTAGCTAACCTGGCCAGACTGGCCAAGTGAGCTTATGCCATGGGGTCCGTGTGTCTGTCATGCCATGGGATCCAAATTGGCCGATAAATATTCCTTTGAATATACGTCTTCAATATATGGATCAGATCAAATTCTCTAATTTGGATAAAATTTTAACACAGGAAAAGGTGTGACTGTACTGTATGATTCCACAACTTTGATGATGATATGAAAACAGTGACAAAAATGAGGAGGGTCTGTAATCTCTAATTGCTTTTGTTGTTTATGGGGTTTTTTAAAGGAAATATGGATGTCATACTGTCAGTTTGCCAGATGGATATACCACAATTGTGCTACAGATAATCGCAGAGAATTATGACATAGAGTGTGGGTAACCTCTGCAATTCGCAACAGATTTCTCAGAGGGAAATATGACAGTTAAAAATTTTTAAGAACAGAGGCCATCAAACCGATCACTCAAGACACCTGTATTAAAGAACACCAACTTGTAGACTGAAAGAGTGTGTAATATGGCAAGTGGCCTGGCTTTAGGCCTTTAATGGCTGATTTTGGTCAAGAAAATCAATTTGTAGTCCAAGAGAAGACTGTTTTTGAAAATTTACCACTGGAATGACTGGCTCGGATATCGAGTCAGTCATTCCAGTGGCAAATTTTCAAAAATACTATTTTTTTGGACTGCAAACGGACATTCCTTAAGATCACTGAAAAGGCCGGCTTTGGAATGAAAGGGTTAATAGTTTCATTTTATTCGTAACATCTTGTGGGTGTCAACCAAGTTTATTATGTGAGTTACGATACGATGCGGATTGTAATATATATATATATATATATATATATATATATATATATATATATATATATATATATATATATATATATATATATATATATATATATATATATATATATATATATATATATATATATATATATATATATATATATATATATATATATATATATATATATATATATATATATATATATATATATATATATATATATTGTGCTACAGATACGCTAGGTTCGAGGCATACATGTAGTAGTAATACATGTACTGGAGTTAGCGAGTTTACTACATGTAGGACTAGGATACTGGGTCACATTATAAAGTTAGTAAAATATGCATACATATGTCAATACCTTATCATCACATACATGTATCATAGGTAACCTATGGTACTCACCATTATCCCCACATTTTATTGTAACGTCAGATCTCCGAAACCGTTTGATGGAATTCGGCCAAATTTGGTATGCAAATTGGAATGCATGAGTCTGTTTACATTGTAGTCAAAGGGTAATATTTTAATATGCAGAAATAGATTGAAATGTGTCTCGTCCGAAAGTGTTTTACAGAATTCAACCAAATTTGGTTTGTGAGTTATCCATATGATTGTGGAGTGCAAGAAGCCATTTACATTAGGCTCCGGCCCCATGGGTGTGGGGCATGTCGATCAAAATGGCAAGAAATTGATTGTAATGCAACTTCTCTGAAACCGTTGGATGAAATTAAACAAAATTTGGTATGTGCATTGCCCATACGATTGCGGCAGTTACCCACATGACTGTGGCATGCAAGACAATATTTATATTTGGCTCGCCCCCCCCCACCCCTGTCGTGGGAGGGTTGGTGGGTCAGTCAAAAGGTCAGGAAATTGATTGTAATGCAATTTCTCTGAAACTGTTGGATGCAATTTGGCATGTGAGTTGCCCATATGATTGTGGTATGTAAGATACCATGTATTCAACGAACTTTGGTATGTATCTTACCCATATGAGTGTGGCATGCAAAAGTACATTGACATGTACTTTTGACTCCGTCCCGAGTGGGGGGTGGGGTGTAAAGGAGAGGTCACGGGTCAAATCGATTGCAACACAACTCCTAGGAAATCAGTAGATGGAACTCAAACACATTTGGTACGTATGCGTGTTACCCATATCGGTTTGGGGGTGCAAGAGCACATTTACATGTACTTTTGCCTCCGTCCCCAGTGGGATGTGGTGGGGGGGGGAGGGAGTGTGTACAGGAGAGGTCAAACGGTCAAATCGATTGCAACGCAATTCCTATAAAACCATTAGATGGAATTCAAACAAATTTGCTGCATATGTATGTTACCCATATGGGTGCAGCCCAGAGGTGGTGGTGGGGGTGGTGGTGGTGTGTGTGTGTGTGTGTGTGTGTGTGTGTGTGTGTGCGTGCGTGCGTGCGTGCGTGCGTGCGTGCGTGCGTGCGTGCGTGCGTGTGGTCAAAGCTGTGAACGTGGAAATTTGTGATGACGCGTCATCGACCAAGCAATCTAGTCTTGTGAATGAAAAGATTATTTCATCATTCGTACGTGGAGTAAGAGACAATCTGTCTTCGGTGACTACAACTTATTGTCAATTATCGTTACTGTTTATATATTTTAAATGTAGATAAAGGTACATCAGCCAGATAAAGTATCAGGTGTTCACTAGTTTAGTATTATCATTTATCCGAACAATAATAGTTCTAGTATGAATACTTTAGTCAAAGCTAACTGTATAGACCACATCTGTCTTTTGCATAAGCACTATTAAGACCACATCTATCCTTTGCATTAGAAGTTGTTGTTTCCTCAAGACATCTACATGTAACAGCTACTTGTTTTGATGAATCGCCATCTTCTGAACCAAAATAGTATTAATTATGGAAATTTATCAATTGTAAGAGACCATCTGTCATTAGTGACTTTTGATTGTGGTTCAATGTTATGTAAAATAAAACTAGAATGCACTCAATGGAGATGCTGACCCATTCCAAAGTTGCACTCGGTTTTGACAATGCACTAACTTACCATATGACCTCAATATTTGAACCTTTGACCGCAGACTAAATTTTGCTTCTAACCAACCACAATATGAACATACATGTATGTTATGGATTTGGTGATTCTATCTTCTTGCATTGCAGAATTATAGACGAAAATGTGTTTTCTAATATGCTCTAAATAACCATGTGCCTTGACATTTGAACTTTTGACCTAAAGCTAAGTTTTGCCTCTATCCAGCCACAATATATGAATGTATATATGTATATACAGATATGGTGATTCTATCTTCTTGTATTGCAGAGTTATCTACATGATCGAGGAAAATGTGTATTCTGTTATGCACTAACTGACGCCCATGACCTTTATGTTTGACCTCAAACTAAAATTCTTTCTAGCCACTTACAATATGAATTCATGTGCCAAATCTGGTTATTCTATGTCAAAGGATTCAGGAGATATGCCTTGGAAAAACAGACAAACGATCAGGCAGCTCCACCAGCAATACTCACACTGGCAGTTGGTGGCGTGAGTAATTAGCTTGGATTTACAATACACGTAAAATAGCTACATGTAATAGCCTACTAGACAGTCAGGTTGTATATCAGTTTCTGCAACGTTGATCGTAAAACTATTGAGATCTGCATGTAAAATGTGAGCTAATATGAAGCCATCTTTAAAAATCAGTTTCTGTGCCATAACTCGATGTGTAGCTGTGGCGAATTCATTAAAAACTTAGATCTTGTTATTTATGCTACCGAAGGCGGGTGTAAGTATTGCGGTTGGTGCGGTCTGTGTGTCTGTTTATCCATGCAATATATCAGAGTACAAGAAGTCACTAAATGGTCCAGGTGAGAATGTTACTCCTTTGAGCCCAGTTTTAGCAATACAGATCTAAGTACACCATGGCAGTCGAATTTCTGATAGTTAAAGAAATGTATATTTGATATAAAGATTCATGCACATGAAAAGCAGTTGATGGTGATCGTCTTTACAAATGTAGAAATCTGTTGATAACAAATTACGCCATGTCATACATGTACTCCTTTCACAATCAGGATCACATATATCACATGTGTGGAAATGTAGCAAACCGAACCACTTGGTAATCGGACAAAATGAAAATGATTGCAATAGACATGATTAAACAAGAAACTGTCTGTCTGGAAAGTTTCTACCCATATAGTTTGGCTCACTGACCACTTCGCTGTCCTATTCTAAATTCTCTTTAAAGCTGTCATTAGATGAATAATATGTATCACTTTGCTTATCCAGTATCTATCCTGAGGGTTATTATCATCAGTCTTATTTGTTATATCAGCGCTGCTGATGTTATGGAAGAGGCGGCAGGTATTTTAGACCAAATAATAAGGAATTGAAATCACACTGGAGCCGCTTATCACTTAGATCAACATGGATAGCTTTACAACTGGAAGTCATATGTACTGGTATTGGAAAGCTCACTATCACTGTTGTGCACCCACAGGTCACATTCTGTTGATCATCATCATCATCGATGTGGACTGATGTTAAGGAAATTTGGTTAACTGGAGTTGTGAATATAGGATTAAGTGTTGGTAAATCAGTGATTACCTGAAATAATAAATAATATACATTAGACGTGTTAGACATCAAATCAGCAAGCATAGACTAAGTACATATAATTTACATTATTGGCATCAATTGAATGTCAGCAGAGAAGTAGCAACCTATCTTTTGTCATTCAGCAAGATATGACAAGTGGGTATACAATAAAATGTTATGGAATTCTCTTCGCTCAATATCTAGGCCTACATCAAATCCAGGTATTGGAGTTGGTGGGATGCACATATACTGCCCAATTGAATTCTATTTCTTTCATATTCAAAACGCTTTCAAGAATAACAATTTCATACTTTTTCTGACTTTCCGAACTTCGTTTAGGAATTTCCAGCCCCATTTATGATATGTACAATCAGTGTACATTTAAAGCACATTTTTAGAGGCCATCATTGTATTTGATATTTCAGTTATTGTTCACATTTGACGTGTAAGACTCCTAATGCTTCAAATTTCCATAATTTTTCCAAAACCAGTAGCCTAAAATAGCTGATTTTTCCCTTTTCTAGGGGTTGTGTCCATACCATTTAGAAATGGCTCTCAGACATGTCAGAGGGTTTGGCGACTCCAGAGACAGGAATAGTGATGTAGCCAGAATATAGCATCTAGAGGGGAATCAAATTTTGCGATGTGTCTCAGAGAGATGTGTGTTTGTGTGTTGGTGGGTGATGATGACTGGATTAAGTCTGTTGAAAAAGTTATCGAAATCGACGTCGATTCAAAATCCAATATGGCTGCAAGCCATCAATGGTCATCTTGAAAATGCGTTTCCGGACAATAACTCTGTTACCCTTTGGCGGATCACATTGAAACTTCCTAGAGTGGTTGGACTAGGTCTTGGGAAGAAACCTCTCGAAGTCGACGATGATCCGAAATCCAAGATGGCTACCACCCAATGGCGGCCATCTTGAAAATTGGTTTCCAGATGATAACTCTGTTACCGTTTGTCGGATCGCATTGAAATTTCATAGGGTGGTTGGACTAGGTCGTGGGAAGAATCGTATCGAAGTAGACGATGATCCAAAATCAAAGATGGCCACCAGCAAATGGTGGCCATCTTGAAAATTGGTTTCCAGATGATAACTCTGTTACCGTTTGTCGGATTGCATTGAAATTTTATAGGGTGGTTGGGAAGAAACCTATCGAAATAGACGATGATGTGAAATCGAAGAAAGGCCGCCAGTCAGTGGTGGCCATCTTGAAAATTAGTTTCAGGACGATACCTCCTTGACCGTTTAACGGATCTATTTTACACTTAATAAGGATGACTGGTCTGGGTCTGAGGAAGAATAAATTATTTCTGATAGCTCTCATTCATTGGGTTGTCATCATGGTGGGGTATTATGCGCCGCTTGCGGAGCTCTTGTTTGGATTGCATTAAACCATAAAATGATGACTTGTTTATGTCTGTGCAATAAAACATTTGAAATCGACTGTGATCCGCCCTTGGGGTGGGGGGGGGTGTGTGTTGTTATCTTGAAAATTGGTTTCCGCACGATAACTGTGCTACTGTTTGTTGGGATTGCTTTAAAACTTCAAACGATGACTGAGCTGGATCTGTAGAAGAAACCGATCGAAATCGGCACTGATCCAAAATCCAATATGGCCACCAGCCATCAGCAGCATCTTGAAAATTGGTTTACTGATGATACCTTCGCTATTGTTCTTCAGACCACTTTAAAGTTCATTTAGAACTTTAGGCTGAGGAAGAAGCCTATCGAAATCTACGATCACTCAAAATCCAATATGGCCGCTTGCGACCAGTGGCTATCTAGAATATAAATATAAAATTTTAAATCTCTTCTCAAGAAACAGTTGGCCGAGTTTAACCAACTTTGAGAGGGACCATCCTTGGACCATAGGGATACAATGTTGTTCAAACGAAGCCCATCTACAATTATGAAGAGCAGCCATCTTGGATTTTGTCCGATTTTTAGAACCGTCTTTAACTCTTTCATGCCAAAGCTGGCCTATGCAATAGTCTTGAGGAATGTCCATTCACAGGCCAAGGAAAAGACTTCTTGAAAATTTATCACTGGCATGACTGGATCAATAACCAGGCCAGTCATTCCAATCGTAAATTTCCAAAAATAGTCTTATCTTGGCCTGCAAATGGATATTCAATAAGCAAATATTCAGATTTTCTTGACTAAATTTGGTAATTAAAGGGATAAAAATCGCCTCCCCAAAGCCGCTTGGGAGATTGATTCGAAATTCAAAAAACAACATCTAGGGCACCAGCTGAACAAAGTGTTAGATCTTGATGAGCCAAATGCTTCGTGACCATCTTGGATCACCTAATTTTCATGAAAATTAATTCTCCTGAATCGCTGAAAGGATTGGGCTGACATCTGGGAAGTATGACTAGGGACTAAGGTTGTGCATTAAAACCTGGCCACCATCAACCAAGCAGATTTCGGCATGTTGGTGGCCATATTCCTGATATTGGAATTTAACTGTTTGCCAGCCATCTTGCATTTTCCATCCACGAAAATTTATACTAAATCAATGATTAATACAAACGTTCTTCTCGAGAACCACCAGACCAAATTTAACCAAATTTGGTAGAAAGCATCCTGGGGCCATCGGGATCCAAGATTGTTCAAACTAAGCAGATTGACCGATGTAGCCGGTGGCCATCTTGGATTCTGGTTGATTCTTAGAAATTTCATTAAAAATCTAAAACTACTGGGGCGATTGAAACTCATGAATTTGGTCAAATGTTTCGGCAGCCATCATGAATGACCTAATTTTCCTAGAAATGACTTCTCCCGAATGGCGTAATGGATCAGGATGAAATTTGGAAGTATAATTAGGAACTAATGGTCATTCAAGTTTGTCCTAGGAAGATTAGTAAGTACTATAAAAAAAGATCAGAATTCAGCATGTTGGTGGACATATTGAAATATATGATGGATTTTGAAACCACAACTAGTTTTATTATTGGCGAACATTATAATTTTCGACAATATATCAATGGGCTCCATTAGCTTGTCTGTTCCAGGTAGGCGATGCTGGCACTGTGAGCATATTTTGCCTTTGTAATTTCAAAATAAAGGCTTCAGAGGATGGGGTAGTTATTATTCCCACATTTTAAAAAAACGTCGCGATATTGTAATCGCCTCCGTCCTGTCCCTCCATCCATCATGCTATCTTCTCGCAAAACGTTGGGTAGAATTAAACCAAATTTGTTATGTGGGTTACCCATGTGATTCTGCTTTGCAAGACAATGTTTAGATTTGGCTCCGTACAACCCCCCCCCCCCCCCCCCACACACCCCACTCCGGGGGCAGGGCAGTTGTCAAAAGGTCAACTCACTTATAACGCAACACCTTTGAAATGCTTACACGGAACTCAACCAAATTTGATATGTGACTTACCAATATGAGTGCGGAGTGCATGAGGCCATTTACATTTGGCTCTGCCCACAGGAGCTGGAGTCAAAAGGTGAATTTTTAACCTGCGAAAATTCATTGTAATGCATCTCATCCGAAATTGTGCGACAGAATACAACCAAATTTGGTATGTGCATTACCCATATCAATCTGGAGTACAAGAGCCCATTTACATTTGGCTCCGCCCCCAGGGATGGGTGGGGAATGGGGGGGGGGGGGGCGTCAAAAGGTCACACAATTAATTGTACATGTAATGAACCTCCTCCGAAACCATTGGAAGGAATTCAACCAAATTTGGTACCAGTATGGGGGTTACTCATAGGATTCCGCTTTCCAAGACGATATTTAGGTTTAGCTCCGCCCCCAGGGGCCGGGACAGGGGTCAAAAGGTCAAATTCCTTGCAACGCAACTCCTCTGAAACCGTTAGAAGGAACTCAACCAAATTTGATATGTGAGTTACCCATATGATTGCGGAGTCCAAGAGGCCATTTACATTTGGCTCTGCCCCCAGGGGCGGGGTCAGAAGGTCAAATTTTTACCTGCAGTAATTGGTTGTAATGCATCTCCTCCGAAACCGTTGGACAGAATTCAACAAAATTTGGTATGTGAGTTACCCATATCAATGTGGAGTACATGAGCCCATTTGTGTTTGGCCCCCATCCCAGGGGTGGGTGGGGTGTGGGTCAAAATGTCACAAAATTGATTATAATGCAGATCTTCCGAAACCATTGAACATAATTCAAACAGATTTAGTATGTGAGTTTCCCATATCAATGCGGAGTGGGTGAGCACATTTACATTTGGCCCCATCCCCAAGTGGTGGTAATTGGGGTCAAAAGGTTATGAAATTGGTTGTAATGTCAATGTGGAGTACATGAGCCCATTTGTGTTTGGCCCCGTCCCAGGGGTGGGTCAAAATGTTACAAAATTGATTGTAATGCAACTCTTCCGAAACCATTGAACGGAATTCAAACAGATTTAGGTTGTGAGTTTATCAAATCAATGTGGAGTGGGTGAGCACATTTACATTTTGCCCCATCCCCAAGTGGTGGTAATGGGGGTCAAAAGGTTATGAAATTGGTTGTAATGATGCAATCCTCTGACACTGTTGGACGAAATTCGACCAATTGAGTTACCCATATGATTGTGTAGTGCAAAGGGACTTTTACATTTGACCCCCTCCCCCGGGGTTGGGTTGGGGTTGTGGGGTGGTGGTGTTAATTAAAGTTTAAAACTGTGAACCGCTCAATCTAGTTTTTATTTGTTTGAGCTATCAATCTGAAACCTCTACCTGGCCTACTTACGCATAGATCAATTAGTCTCTGGATAACTGTCTTCAGACACTTCACTGCTGGAGGATTGACTCTTGATTTACACCGAGTTCTTATAACTACGCATATCACGACAGCTGTTGCCCTCAATGCTACAATGCTAACAAAGTTAAATCTATTCTGACAGCCTCTTTTTAGTTGTCTCTTCATTATTTTGTTAAATCCCAGGAACAAAAGAAATCGCTAAACGTTTGTAGGAATCGCGTGTGCAGAATTTCAATTTGTCAAGAGTTATCAGTTTTCGTGACATCGGCTTATCTGCGCGATAAGTATCATATGTGGACCAATTCACGAATCAATTGCTATTTCTAGGAATAGAAAATTATTGAAATGTTTTTGAGGATTTTCTAGTTGTGACTGTTAAATACAGTCGATTACATAATTTTGCAGCAGGCATAGCAGTCGCTAAGAAAAGATAAAATGAAACAGAAAGTAAATGAGGATATACAAGCGCCGGTATAAACGTCACGTGACATGCGTTGGATTCCCCTCTTCCGGTTCTATTTTTCGGGAAGACGAGCAAAATGGCCAAATCATCAATTGACAAAGCTGAAATGCGGTATTTGACGATCGCTGGAACGGTGATAGCACATCGTTTCATTGGTTGTTAAATGCTCAGATGGTCTTGTATTTAGATAGTAAAATGAGTTATATAGCTAAGAGACCAATCTGAGATAGTGTATTTGCCTGAACCAGTGGCTTTAAACTGAGTTTCATTGTACACAGTCGGGTGCTTAATGAAGGTTAAATGCAGCTTGTTCTTCTTATGGCAGGCAGCTATCAATCCTCTTGTTAGACAAGGTTCAGTCGGATTTTGCTTAAATTTCTTAATTGTTTTTAGTGGAAATGCAGCTTCATAGGCATTAGTACATACATAGTGGAATGTGTTGTAGGCATCTTCACGTGAGTCGCAGTTGGTCACCTGATTCCAATTTATGTTCAGCAAACTGTTTCTAAACTTTTCGATTTTCTCATTTCTAAAATCTCTACATTTTGTTTCCTCTTTTTCGAATAACTGTGTTCTAACGTGTTCATTTTCCTATGTAGTAGATTGGTAGGTGGTCTGAATTCATGTCTTCAACAAAGAGGTCCTCTTTTCAGTTATTCGTGTTGGTTTTGTGATGAATGGATATAGTATCCAAATGATCTTAATAAATTTACAAAATCTTGAGTAGTGGTTTCATTCTCTCTAAATAAATCAATGTTGTAATCACCCAATAAATAAACTTTTGTATGTTTTTAAAGCATTTTTCTAATGTTTCTATGGATTTTTCGGGAGAACTGTAAATGACACCGACAATTTTGTTCTTAGCTTTTTCCATAGCTATTTCAATAAAGATAGATTAAAAAAAGTCTTCCATTATTGTCAGTTCTTCTCTCTTATAACACTGGATATTTTCTTTTAAGTAGATGCCTACCCCACCTCTTGGTTTAATAGCCTTGTGGTTTTCCAGGAATTTGTAGTCTTGCATATCAAAAGTCCCGAGTTAGTTTTAATCCACGTCTCAGTGATTCCAATAATGTTAAATTCAATTGCGCTAGTGTCTAAAAAGTTGCTTAATTTATCAAAATCTTTTGGTAATGATCTTATATTGATGGGCATAGCCGAAAAGGAGATGGTATCTTTGTTTTGGATCAGGTTTTTGTTAAATTCACTTTGTAGTATATAGTTACATTTAGGTTGTGGGAGAGTAATTTCCTGATCATCAGTATAGGTCTCAGAGAGTATGAATTCCTGTGATGAGTTTAGGTTAAATGGATTTATAAGTATGCTTGGACCTAATATGTTGAGTTTAAATTCAGTGTCGTTGTCATGGTGATTGAATGGAAATAGAGTTTTGTTGCAGGTAATGCACCACCATGGCCCTGTATTGTTTTCTAAAATTTCATAATCTGTGGTTGTTAATTCGGAACAGGTTCGGTGCACCCATTCACCACAACAATCACATAATAATGCTTGCTGATTTTTCTTTACTGGCTTGTTACAAGATGAGCAGGGGTATTTGATGAGCATAGGGGTACAGGTTGGGCACGGTAGGAATGTGTATGGGTAGGTAGGCTGGGACTGGAATGGATATCACCATATGTGGGTGAACGTAGGCACCACCAGGCGTAATCACCAGTGGAAGCTACAACCATACCAACCATCAGTCATCTTAGAGATTTGAGATGAACGCGCTACACCACGGCGCCAAACGGTTGGTGTGTTAGCGTATGCAACGAAGAGTTACGCACCTGTCAAAAGCAGCCGATCACGATTTGGAGGCGACTTTGTTTGACAGAATGTCGCCAGCTTTTTGTTTCCAATAATACATTGTCAGCTTTGTCAGGTAATGTGGAGTATATTTTCTTCTTTTAATGAAATATAGAATTAATATTAACAATGAAAATGATGTAAACCGCGAAAACTGGTACCATAAATTTGCTTTGTCATTGTTGATCAATTCAATGTGAAATCAGCTGTTTTTCGGTACGCCAAATTACCCAATCTCCTAAATCGTAAATGAACCCAAACGATACCAAATGAAACCAAATGATACCAAATGAAACTAAATGATACCAAATGATACCAAATGAAATTTACTCGTAAAAGCAAAATCATATGATATGGCATGGCTGTATTATGGCATCCATAATAACATACTTGGATGGATTGGACTTTTTAAAAGACCAGAGACAAAAAGTAATTGTGAATGGAGCAGAGTCAGATTGGAGAGCGGTAACAAGTGGCATCGGAGCCCACAGGGAAGTGTCTTGGGACCCATACTTTTTGTTATATACATAAATGACCTCCCAGATAAACTCAAAGTAATAAGCGACATACTGCTATTCGCTGATGATGCAAAATCATCAAGGTTGAGGCCGACAAACAGCAACTCTACGATCTACAAGAATTACAGAACTGGAGTGAGAAATGGCTGATAAAATTCCACCTAGATAAATGCAAAGTGCTACATATAAACTCTGATCCACATAATGAATTTGATTATAAACTATCTTTGAACAATAAAGAACACATTCTGGAGCATGCAATCACAGAGAAAGACATAGGAGTAATCTTCGATAAAAAGCTCATCTTTGACGAGCATAACAATGCTAAAATCAAAACAGCAAACATGATGTCAGGACTAATTCGAAGATTGTATAAATTTCTAGATACTGGCACATTCATCCCTCTGTATAAATCACTTGTCAGAGTGCATTTTGACTATGCAACTCCAGTCTGGAGTACATACAGACAAAATCTCATTGATGCGATAGAGTGTCCAGCGACGGGCAACAAAGCAGCTACCTGCCTTAAAAGAAATGTCATATGAGAATAGACTTAGAGTGTTAAAGTTGCCAACATTATCATACCGGAGACATAGGGCAGATATGATTGATGTATATAAACTACTTAATAATATATATGATCCTGAAGTAGCACCTGAATTAAAGCTATCAAGTGAAAAATCCAGCCTATTAACCCCAAGGATTCGACAGGACGTATTATCGGCGCGAAATAATTGGGTTCCTGGTTTGACGGGCCGTATTATTGGCTCGAAATAATTGGCTTACTGGGTCGCGGGACGTATTATCGGCTCACGCTACCACCAGTTTTCGAACGCTAAATACACAAGCAATACTGGCTTTTTATCCAATCAAACTTAGCGTTACATTACGTCAAAAAGCTGAATTTTCTAAATCCACTGTCGATTGGTCAATTCAGTTTGTTTACAAATTTCTGCAGGAAAATATAAATGGATCTTTGTGAATGAAATAGTTTGCGTAAAAATGTCAAAGATGACAAAGCAATTCCTTTATTTAACCGAGTACTCGCGAGTACCCGATTATCCGGATCGATGGAATCGGGTATTATCATTATTATTATACAGCTGCTCAACGATTGGCCAAGCTGGAAATTCTTTGTAAACAGCATCCTACACTAGCAGTGTCATATATAATACGGAAATGCGAACGCAACCCGCTCTCTGTAGTTAAGAAGATCGTGAATTTCGCTTGTTATCTTTGTCACGTGATATGATGTTACCAGCTTATGACAGTTAGTTTAATTTTAATGAAACTACGTTTCCACGGTTTTAAATTACTTTATGATGTCAATTTGTCATTAATGAATAACTGAAAGCCTCTCAAAATCACTGAACATCCATCATGGTGAAATTATTTAAAATCAATGGTCGAGTCGGGTTTAGGTATTGAGAGACATTTGTCAATAATTTGAAATTTTTTTATTTTCTTCCAAAACTTTTATCACATATCCCCCCCCCCCCCCCCCTACTATGATATCTAATATATATTTTATATATAAGGAGGGGTATGTGGTAGTGGTATGCATAGATGAAAATTCAAATGTGTGTGGTCTGGAACCTAGAAGGGCATAACAGCATAGACAATAAAATTGCTTTAAAGATATTGACCACTGTGGAGATATGGTTCACATGGGGGCCCAATTGGGAGATACCCCCTTTTTTCCTCTCCCACAGTTTAGTCCCCCACACCCCCACCCAGGTCAAAACACATTCCGACACGCCAGTTATTGTGCTTGATTGCCACGTCCATTTTTGTCGATCTTACTGCGGTTTGCTGCTCTTCATCTTGCAATGTTATTAATGTATCTTTCCTTTTATTTTTCAGCTTGAAACACCCATTTGAGAGAAAAATTAAAACAAATTTAAACTTGGCAATTTTTATAAACCCTGTAACACTTAAATTTGCTTTAAAAATTACATCTCATAGTAAATATCCATTTCCAGACAAAGAGAATCATTTGAAAATTTACCACTCAGTTATTGCGCCAGACATTTCAGTTGTACTTTTTCGAAAATATTCTCATGATCTGCAAATGGACATTTTGCAAGGTCACTGCTGTACCCGTTTTTGGCCGGCTTGCGTGTTATAGGGTTAATAATATTTAAATACTATATTGTGTAAACTATCAGTGCAAATATCAAATAAAGTTTACTCAAAGTGAGAGGGAGAGAGAATCTCATTAGGTAATCAGACTGGACAATGTATAGTAGATTTGTTGAATATATATCGAGTCCAATTTAATTGGAAGCTGCTGCTGCTTTAGGCAACAATAGATTCCAATTAAATTTATCAAAATATACTCAACAGATTACTTTTTTAGACTGCAGGATATTTACCCTTGTCCTGCAAGGGGAAGGGGGTTATTACATTTGTGTGTGCGTCCATGTGTCCGTCAGGTATTGCATCTAAAATACTGATCCTATTGGTTTCAAATTTTAACACAACAAAGCAACATAAACAAGGATTTCCAGAAGTTGTCTGTGATCTGGACAAAATCCCAGGAACCAGATTGGATACAAATTTTAATCTATAGACAGGGTTCGTACACATGTATGGAAGTCTGGAAAAAGTATGGAAATTTAGGAAATCCTTTTCCAGGGCTGGAAAAAGTATGGAAATTCAAATTTTGGGCCAAGTGGTATGGAAAATGTATGGAAAATTAAAATATCGGCAATCCTAATTTTTCCGACCACCATTTTTTGTTTATGAACAAAATCTCGCATTTCCACCAGTCTCGTGAGAATCTAATTCGATTGGGTCCTAGTCGCATCTTACAACAGAAAACCGCCTATTACCGGGAACATCTCGCGGTTGTTGAGCAATACGTGTCTGAACATGTTCAATGATAACGCAATAAAAATGAGCGAATCGTCAGTCGTCTGTCAAATAGTACAGAGTGTGAGAAGTCAAAACAATGAAATAATTTGCGAGATTGCCATTTTTTGTGTTACAATAAACATGGGAACGTGCAAGTATTCTAGTGTTTGGGAAACTAACGATCAATAAAATGATTGGATTTTACCGGACAACACCATTTGTGTTCTTGCGAGATCTCCTACGCTAAACGTGATCGAGATAGCACGAAGCTACGTCTCTATGTTTAGATTGCGGACAACACATCAAACTCGCGTGCCAAATAGTGTATGCAATAAGTCTTTTGACATCGGGAATATGGGTGTTTGTCTAAAGCCAGCGCCGAAAGTTACAGATTTCTTTGGTCCAAGGTAAGAATATTTTACATTTTCACATTGATAGTACCAGAATCATTTAGAAGCGTAGCAATTTTATATCGCCCAACGTTAGATGATCCCAACTATGGTCAGAGTCGCGGTTTAAATATTATTACTCCCTGACAGCTCTCTCGTATCGCGAGGTTTCTTATGTTGGCGCGTTATCAAGTGAAAATAATGAGAATTCCTCCTGTTGCTATGGCGATCGTTTAGAAGTGTAGCAATTTTATATCGCCCAATGTTAGATGATCCCAACTTTGCGCTGAGTCATGGTAAAATAATATTGACTGCCCGACAGCTCTTTCGTATCGCGAGGCCTCTTATGTTGCCGCATTATCAAGTGAAAATAATGAGGATTCCTCCTGTTACTATGGCGATATGATCAGCTATGGTAACTTAAATTTAAAATAAATTAGTGTATGTGTATATGTGCAGGGTTTAACTTGCTATCTAAAGGTGGGGTGGGGGTGGCCCTCAACAAATAAATGTGGGTGTCTCAAGCTCAACTTTGCAGGATAGCTGTTGAATATTTTGAAAATTATTTGACTGGAAACTATTGCTGCAAGTTTCCAGTCAAATTATTTTCAAAATATTCAACAAAAAATGCGGTTCCCGATCTAGATTTTGGGACTAAATACCGTAAAAAAGTCCCTTTATAATGAGAAATCCTATGTATGTGTGACGCACTGTGTGCGTGTTTGTGTGTATGTTGATATTTCTGGCTATATTAGATTAAGATAACTCCTATGATCTTTTAATAGTGTGTTTTGATAGGCTAGCTGTTGAATATTTTGAAAATAATTTGACTGGAAACGTGCTGCTTAAAGCAGCAACAGTTTCCAGTCAAATTGTTTTCCAAATATTCAACAAAAAATGTGCTGCTGTAATGAAATTCATATATGTGTGTGCACAATTATTTATATATGCAGTTTGTTATTGTCCTCAGGTCTTCCACTACTGCGGTTGCTTCAGTTCCACAGGCAAAAGTGTGCACGCTGTGTTTTGATATTCTTGTTTTATAAAGTTTAATAAAGTTTATATATGATAATATGATGAACTTAGTAACTGTGTTTGTTTTTTGTCTGATTGAAAGTCCCAAAATGAGGTCTGGAAAATTTGAAATTAAGTCTGGAAAAGGTATGGAATTTAATTCTGCTGAAGGTGTATGAACCCTGTATAGATATCTCGGAAACTACTGGTTAGATTTTGCTCAAATTTGAACAAAGTAGAGGGTGCGATCATATACTACGATTTAACTAATTTTGATGTGTTAAAATTTATTTTAAAACCGCTATGTACATTGTAAGAAAAATGGTAGAGCAGTCTTGGTAGTGGTTTACAATCTATGATTACTCTTGTTCATAATGTTATCTATCAAGCATCAAGTCCTCGACAACACCGTGGGCTTTAAAAATCTAATCTACCTGTCGATGGAAACTAAGTGATAACTAGATTGCTTGGTCGATGATGCGTTATAGCAGAACCCATGTTCACCCCTTTAAACGCTTTACCCCATCCCATCCCTGGGGGCGGAGCCAAATGTAAATGCCCTCATGCACTCCATAATCACCTACCAAATTTGTTTGAATTCCAACCAGTGAATTTGGAAAAGTTGCATTACACAGAGACTGGCGTGGATTGTTGTGGAAAATCTGGATGTCATAAAGGGAAATGATCTGTGAAAGCAGGAGTTAAAAATTAATATGAGCCAGAAGCTAGTAGAAATTGACCAGGACTAGTACAATTTGTAACTGACCAGTCTGATGGTAACAATTTGATATGTCAATGGTCAAGGTGGCCAAAAAATGCCATTGCTGTGATCTTCAGAAATGTTGATATTCAGAGCAAGAGAAGACTATTTGTAAAATTTGACCACTAGAATGACTGGCTCGGTAAGTGAGCCAGTCATTCCAGTGTTAAAATTTCAAAGATAGTCTTCCCTTGGTCTGCAAAGAAAATTTCAAGGGCTAACGTAGAATCTGGTAATCCTGCTAGAGACATGTAGTGGCTCATTTGGCTTAATTTCAATTCAAGGAGAGGGTGTGCGAGAGTTGTCAGAAATATGAAAAATCTGAAAATCCAGATAAATTTGTTAGACTGTAATTTTTACAATCAATTTCTTGATCTTTTGAACAGCCCCCCCCCCCCCATTTTGGTGGAGACAGGAAATTCACAATTATATGGCAACCCACATATTAAATTCCTTTGAATTCCACACAACGAGGAGTTAGTGTGACGTACATTTTTTTGGATATTTGTCCTTTGGACCCCATCCCCTGACCCACAGGGGGCGGAACCAAATCTAAATGTGGTCTTACAAAGCTCAATCATGGGTAACCTACATACCAAATTTGGTTGAATTTCACCCACTGTTTGGGAGGGGATAGCATGATGGACCAACAGACGGGTAGATGGAGGTGATTATAATATCTCCATTTTTTCAAAACATGGGGATCATGATTATTCACCCAAGGGGATAGATACAGGGAGGTAATTAATTCAAAATCTAATACAAAAATGTAAATTTCTTTTGGATTGAGAAATTAGGCTACCACCATCATCTGTCTATCCATCCATCTCCAAAAGCTTTTGGTAGAATTCAATCAAAATTGTTAATGTAAATTACTGATATGATTATGAATTCGGAAACATTGTATACACTAGGCTCCATCGCAATGAATCAGCCAAGAACGACGCAAATATGATTCAGCGGCAGTGAAATATACAACATAAATCTGCACGCGAGCAAGGTAAGATGAACCCTTTTTCCGATGAATTCCCCATATATCATTTTAATGATACCATAACGGAAAACTTGTGAATATTTTAAAATTAGTTTGACTGCAAACTGCCTTAGGCAGCAATGGCTTTCAGTCAAATTAATTTCTAAATATTCAATAGAATAAATTTTATACTGTAAGCATCATACTTTTTCAGGGATTTGTCGGTGAAAATGAGAAAGGGTTAAGTAATAGATGAATCCAATCTGTCACCCAAGTATATGACATCATAATTAATTACATCACATGTACATGTAGGCTGATGTCACAATCAAAATATCTATTGGAAGGCGTAGCTAAGCCCATCATGCACGTTTGAAAGTCTGTCAGTTGTACGAATTGTATGCCATTTACTAAACATTCTGTTGAATAATTGAACAGACCCCAGTCAGATTAGTTTCAAAATATTGAACAGGTTAGCTGTATCTATAGTTATCATGGAATTGGGAATTTAGGATTCAAAGTGTATAAACTGAACCCAACACACGCAAATCATGGATGGAGCTTACCTAGAGATGGGGCAGGGCTAAAAGTGGATTCATCTATTAGAAAATCAAAATTTCTGCCATGTCCACTTGTCAATTCCAGTCTTTGCTATGTTTAACACTTTCACTGACAAATCCTGGAAACAATGTGCCGTGGCCAATGATGGTGGTAGCCTAATTTCTCAATCCAAAAGAAATTTATATTTTTGTATAAAGATTTTGAATTAATTACCTACCTGTATCTTATCGCCTTGGGTCCTTTCATGATCCCCATGTTTTGAAAAAATGGAGATATTATAATCGCCATCTACCCGTCTGTCGGTCCATCATGCTATCCCCTCCCAAACAGGTGGGTGAAATTGAACCAAATTTTTTATGTGGGTTGCCCATGATTGAGCTTTGTAAGACCATATTTAGATGTGGTTCCACCCCCTGTGGGTCACGGGATGCGGTCCAAAGGACAAATATCCGAAAAACTGTCCATCAGGCTAACTCCTCCCAAACTGTTGTGTGGAATTCAAAGGAATTTGATATGGGTTACCATCGCTCTCACACACCCTCTCCATGAATTGAAATTAAGGCCAAATGTGCCACTACAGGATTATTAGATTCTACTTTAGCCCATGAAATTTTCATTGGTGACCAAGGGAAGACTATCTTTAAAATACGGGACGTATTATCGACAAGAGACAATTAGACGCCGGGAGCGACGGGACGTATTATCGGCTCAAGCTACCAGCAGTTTTCGATCGCTAAATACGCAAGCATTACTAGCGTTTTATCCAATCAAACTTAGCATTACATTACATCAGAAGGCCGAATTTTCTGTATCCACTGGCAATTGGTCAATTCAGTTTGTTTACAAATTTATGCGGGAATATATAAATAGATCTTTGTGAATGAAATAGTTTGCGTAAAAATGTCGAAGATGATGAAGCAATTCCTTTATTTAAGCGAGTACCTGATTATCCGGATAGATGGAATCGGGTATTATTATCATTATTATTATTATAGAGCTGCTCAACGATTGGGCAAGCTGAAAAATCTTTCTAAACGGCATTCTATACTAGCAGTGTCATATATAATACGGAAATGTGAACGCAACCCGCTCTCGGTAGTTAAGAAGATCACGAATTTTGTTTGTTATCTTTGTCACGTGATATGATGTTACAGATTTTGAAAGTCAGTTTAATTTTAATGAAACTTCAGTTTCCACGCTTTTAAATTGTTTTATAATGACAATTTGCCATTACTAACTAACTGAAAGCCTCTCAAAATTACTGAACATCCATCATGGTGAAATTATTTAAAATCAATGGTCGAGTGGGGTTTAGGTATTGAGAGACACGTGCCAATAATTTGAAAAAACATCACATATCCCCCTACTATAATATATATATTATAGTAGGGGGATATGTGGTAATGGTATGCATGGACGAAAATTCAAAGGCCTGTGGTCTGGAACCTTGAAGGCCATATCAGCATAGACAATACAATTGTTTTAAAGATATTGACCACTGCAGAGATATGGTTCACATGGGGACAGAACGAGGGGGGGGGGGGGCGGGGAATTGGGAGATGCCCCCGCCCCCTTTTTTCCTCTCCCACAGTTTAGACCCCCACCCCACCCAGGTCAAAACACATTCCAACACCCCAGTTATTGCACTTGAGTGCCCTGTCCATTTTTGTCAATCTTACTGGGGTTTGCTGCTGTTTATGTTGCAATGTTATTAATGTATCTATCCTTTTATTTTTCAGCTTGAAACACCATTTGAAAGAAAAATTAAAGCAAATTTAAACTTGATGATTTTTATAAACCCTGTAACACTTAAATTTGGTAAAAAAAATTACATGTCATAGTAAATATCCATTTCCAGACAAAGAGAATCTGTTTGAAAATTTACCACTTGGTTATTGCGCCAGACATTCCACGAGTCGAAATACTCGGTAAACGGGTAGGGCCGAGTCCGCTAAACGGTTCCTTAAAATTCCTCAGCAGAGATCCCGGAATCGCTGGACTGATTGGATAAAACCTGCACATTACGTCAGCTAATGAGCAATAGACATTGTTGTTTTTAGAGGAATTTAGTATTTCGGATTTCCTGTGCTTTGTAGACAAATTCTCGTGATTATATTGAATACACTGTTTGAAATTAATTAAGTTCATGGGCAGCAACCGATTTATAGCAACTTTTCTCATATATTCAGTGATGGATTGAATTTTGACACATTACAAAACTACTAGGTCAACTAAGATACAGTCATCGCGATTGACTCTTCATAGCTTCAGGGAATATTTTGTTGGAAAAAAATTGTGTAGCAGTAACTGCTAAACAAATCGAATAATCCATAGCAAGTGAATCCGAAAACAACTGAAAAGCATAATTTTCCGATTTCGCAAAACGTTTTCCCTATGGAATGCAGGAGTGGTTCCAATGTAGCGGTCATTGATACATATACTATACCGGGGGCCAGTCAATATTTTCAAGCCGAGAGAATTCATGATTTTTATCATGTATTGGCGCTTCGATCGTGTTGTTCAAGCCACGAACAGAATAAATATGGAATGTAGTCTTTTCTAATATGGTTTCGAAATAATCTAGATGGAGATCAGTGTTAAAATGTGTAATATAACCAGGGTTCGAAATTAGCGAAAAGCTGACTACCAGACTTGGCAAATCAGTAGTCCGTCTAAAAAATTAGTGGTCCGTAAGGCGTGTAATATGCGACACGTAGTTTACACAAATTGCACAAATGTAACATAAACAGGTGGTTGAATAATTAATATTGGACTTCTGAGAATGTTATTGAGGATAGTGTATCAGTCTTCAGGTCTACAGTACTAACCTGCCAGTATTGTCATTTGTCAGTATAACATATTTCAGATTCAGAATATGCATGTACTGGCTCTGGCCACGGTCAGGGAGTATAAGAAACCTAAAATAATATGTATTTGCAGATTTGGCAATTACATTGATTGGAAGCTGTTGCTGCTTAAGGCAGCAACACAACTCAGTCAAATTATTTTCAAAAAAATCAATAATGTACCTCCCATGAATACTGTGATTTCATTGACTAGGTAGGTTAACATATATACACCTGTGCAAAAGTTAAGCACCAGCAAAAACAATAGAACGTAGAAACATGATGGTACAACTAGGCTGCCATACTTTTTGTCCCCGCGTTAGCTGACATAATTCCAAGTAAGAAATGCACATGCATGCATGACTTCACGCCGCTTGATGTCCGTGCGTGGCGGGAAACAGCACACGTGTTCAGTTATGTAAAAGTCCAGTTTGAGGTGTAGAACATTACATACAGATTTAGGCGACAAGATTAGGAATTTTGTGTTCATGACCGTGGTTTATTTGTACAGAGAGAATTAGCTCTTGATTGTGAACCGCTATGGCAAGACGAAGGTTACGTGATCATGTGAAATGGCAAGTCATAGGCATGCATACCACTGGTATGTCATGCAGAGAGATTGGCAGACAGCTGAACATTAACCATACTGTAATCAGTCGTTTGATTGCAAAACATGGGCAAACTAACGAGGTGAATGACAGGCCTAGATCTGGAAGACCGAAGAAGACTACTGCCCGTGATGATCGAGCCCTAGTACGCCTTGTTAGGAGATCTCCATTCACCAACAGCAGAGTGCTCAGCCAGCAATGGGAAACGCGCAATAGAGTGTCAATGTCTACCGTCAAAAGGAGACTGTATGCTGCTGGCATGAAAGCTAGGAGACCTGTCAGACGTCCTCTCCTCACTGCACACCACAAAGAGTAGCGTCTGAGGTGGTGCAACGAAAGAAGACACTGGAACATGAGATCCTGGAGACGGGTACACTGGTCTGATGAAAGTCGGTTCCTGCTTCATGCCACAGATGGTCGAACTCGTGTATGGAGGTCCAGATGCACGGCGTACGACCAACGTAACATCATGGAAGAAGTTCCATTTGGTGGAGGTTCCGTTATGATATGGGGGTGCATCTCATTTGATTGTAAGCTGGATCTGTTGACTGTACCTGGAACACTAAATGGACAAAGATATCAAGATTCCATACTGGATAGAGTTGTGGTCCCTCATTTTGTAAATCATGCACCTGGAACCCACCCTTTATTCATGGATGACAACGCCCGACCACATCGTGCTAGAGCTGTGCATGAATACCTCCGCCAGAATGCCATCGAAACCCTACCATGGCCAGCAAGGAGCCCTGACATGAACCCTATTGAGCATATCTGGGACATTCTGGGAAACATGGTGAGAAGGAGGGATCCTCCTGTGCAGAACCTACAGGAATTAACAGACGCACTCCATCTTGAATGGCAACGAATACCACAATGGCATATCAGTCGGTTGGTGACCAGCATGAGACGTCGTGTCCAGGCCGTGATCCAGGCACAAGGTGGATATACCCGGTATTAATAATGACAGTCTCAAACTCGTGCACAGATGTTAAACTTCGTTTTCAGACACCATTAATGACAATCTAGCCACGTGTGTCAACTGTAGGGCAATAGTTGTCAGTTGTGTCAACGTAACCATATTCAGGCCTCGTTTTCAAGTTCAAACAAAAACATACAGTGTTTCCCCACCATCATAATCAGCATTCCTCTAGTTGCATTATTACCTCTTGCACTAAGATGGATGGGTACATAAATGTTTATGCTATTGCTTTCTTCATAGCACATGAATATACCCTCGCATGTGCGTAAAAATAGGGTGGTGCTTAACTTTTGCACAGGTGTATATTTTGTAACTTACCAACCGACATCACATATCCCTTTCAACTGGTAGGCTAAACAAAGTACACATCATTCAATACAATGTAAGAAGGCTGAATAGTGTTAGTGCTTAACTGGAAGCTGGTGCAGGCTATGGCAGCTGTGAGCAACAGGTCCCCCTTAAAAACTTGGAACATATTCAACAGCTTATTAAGATGAAATTGAGGTTTTGCGATACTCTGACTTAAGTTGAAAGAGTTAACAATTTTTATTTAAAAATTACTAATGGTTGTTTTCTGTGGCTTAAATAGTGAATGATAAAAAGTTTCACTGTGATCAGCGTGTATCAATCGGTCCACGTGTTACTAGTTTTACTACGAATGCTATATATATACTACTACGTCATTCTTAAAATTACCGCGTAAAACATTGTTTATTTTCCTTACCGTCGGTAGTTTTCTAGCGATTCATTGTTTGCTCTCTATATAGTTATATTTATTAACTATTAATCTTGCGAGAAAGTATGTTCCCGACTTTGGAGAAGAGTACTCGAGAACAAACACTCGCGCATGCGTCGATCTTGGTGACATGCTATTCTAAATCTATCGCTTGCGCGAATCAAGTGCAATACGCCGCCGTAGCATGGCTAACTATACTGTGTCGGCCTTGATTTGGGGAGGCGCTAACAGGAGTTTAGCATTCGCGATGATATAACTCAGTTTCCGAGACAAACATTGTCTAAATCGACCTGAATCAGCCTAGATAAACTTGTATTTTTAAAGTTTATCATAATGCTAACAAATGACGAGGCGATGGTCAATAGCCATACCCCCCTATAGGAGAATTTAGATTTACAAGAGAGTCTGTTACGAGCAATATGGCGACGACCGTGAATACCCCGTGATACATATTGCGAGTTTCCGACTGGTGTCCAAACTCAAAACAGAAGTCTGTAACAGTTTATTATTATACCAGAAGAAGGAAGCCGCTAACGCATGCGCGCATCGCTGGCTTTTAGAATTTTGATCTATAGAGCGCTTAGTGAACTCGCTTCACCGGCGGTCATTTGTCCCATAGTGAAGGAAGGTATGAAGATATGCGCTCTATAGCTATATATGTCTATAGGCTATATCAGAAATCAATCTCCAACGCATGCGCATCTCGCTTCCTTACTAAATTTGACAAGCGTTTTCCTACTTCTAGCAACTTTTTATCAAAAATATTTCAAAATTAAGTGAATGGACTGAATTTTACATTAAAACTATGTATCGCAGCAAATAGCTAAGTGAAGTTGTGAATGTGTAGCAACAGGTACTCATTTGCATCGCATTTTGCGATGCGATACCGCTCAAAATATTCCCTGAGCCTGTCAGAGAATGGGCATGTTGTCAAATCATGTGACGTCACATGTATAGGAATTTTGATGAAAAATTGAGAATTGTGATGCAAAGAATGGCAAACTGAGACAGTGTAATTATAACTACACACACATTAGAATTTTGTCACTTCACACTTAGAAAGGGGTGGTGTGGTTAGTGTTTGACAGTGGTACACACAAGATTTGAGCAGTTGTTCTGAGAGGTTATTCCCTGCATTCTGGCTTAAATGGTAAACAACACATTTATCTTGCCTCCAAACTTTGCTTTTAATTCAATGGTACCTTTTAATATTTTCAAGTAGGTTCTGCTTTTGCAGTCATCTTGAGAAACATTCATTTGCAGACCGTGATCGAAATAACGAGAAATTAGTTCGAGAAAACACCCATATTTTAACAAAAATTGAAGCGATGATGTTTACAAAAATCAGGCTAAGATTTAGACCCACAAATAGAGGTAAACGAGTAGGCCGAGTAATATGGTGTAGCTGAGTCCGGCATTCCTCAACACGAATCCCAGAGTCGCGTCACTGATTGAATAAAACTCGCACATTGCGTCAGCTCATGTATATTAATGATCGATAGAAATGTGATTTTTAAGAGAAATTTAGTATTGCCCATGCTTTGTAGACAAAATCTCATGATTATATTGAAAACACCGGATGAAATGAATTAACTTCATAGACACCAACCGATTTCTATAAAATTTTCTCAAATATTCAGTGATGAATTGAATTTTGACAAATTACAAAACTACAACTGATACATGTAAAAAGCTTTTACCATCCCTGCTTCAGTTCACACTATTCAATTGTGTTACATTCTGAAGTTGGTCAAGATACATTGTGTAGTTGTGATAGCCATATTACACAAATTTTGTACCCAAATGCACATTAGGTTTCCCTAAATAAAACTGGGGGACATATTCATACATGTCAGAATGAAGGACCATATCCCATAATGCAATCATGGGGCCCATGGAAAGAAACTACGGAACCTGTACATGTATCATAAACTGCGAATAATGTATGTCATGAACGGAAATGAACTTTCAGGATCGTATAATAGTATATACGGATTTAGTCTGGTCCTCTGTTTATTTTCTGTACATTTTTCCTTGAGTATTACATATGATATAATTTCGTACATGTTATCTGTTGATGCTCGATTTGTTTGTGATGGCTTCGCAGCCATCGCTCACTGTGTTTGCTATTACTACACGGCATGTGCACTTGACTGACACCTACATCATGCAGGAATGCACAGACTACCCTCCTGCCACCATTATATGTAAAGTACACCCTCTCCCAACCAGGGTTCATACTGGTCATGGAAAACCTGGAAAGTCATAGAATTTGAAAATTTAAATTCCAGGCCTGGAAAGTCATGGAAAATCAGCAATTTTATCATAGGTCGTGAAAAAGTCATGGAAAATGGTAATCATGAAGAAAAAAAATATGTTGACATAAATTACCGCCATCACCATTATGCAGTACTAATTATGGCAAATGCTTATCAAAACAAGGCTTTGGTTTGGTAGTTGCAAGAATAACTCGGCTCATAATTTATTTAGTTATACATCATAAACACAAATCTACTAGATATTACTTCTTGGAGGTCATGGAATCTGTTAATTTTGGTCATGAAGGTCATGGAATTTCAAAGGTAGAAAGGTGTACGAACTCTGCCCACCACTCCTTACACCTCATCCAGCATTTACACTCGCCAGCTCATTAGACATCAACAGGCTATGCATTGATCGCTAGCATTATGGTTTAATTTTGATTATTTAACCTTTTTGTAAATTTTGTGTATTTTTCGCATCTCTGCATGAACTTCATTACTGGGATGGGTAAAATACACTAACATATCATGCCCAATTAAACCAAACACCCCAAACCAAATCAAAATAGGGCCACATTAGAAAAGATGAAAAAAATCTAAATATCGTACAAATTTTGCAACTTTACTGTCAAACTAGATTTTTAAACGAGGTTGATAGAATCTCGGTCAGTCGGTACATGTAGCTGTGGCTTCCAAATTGGGCGGATTTTCCTCAATTTTTACAGATTTTCCAGATTTTTTCAGATCACACCCACCTAGTATACAATTCTAGTGTATGGTCACACTGTTTCTTGTGTTAACATTTGAGCCAAATTGGACCAGCAGTTTCGAGATAGGAACTAGTGTTTTAGTGTTGTGCGTGAGTAAGCATTACATGTACATTTTACGTTCTTTTATGTCAAAATAAATGTATTCATGTATATACATGTAAATCTTATATACGTTCTCTATATGCAGCAGACCAAGAGAAGGCTATTTTTTAAAATTTACCATTAGAATGACCGGCTCGATAACCTGCAAATGGACATTTTCAATGAGAAAATTAATGCAACTTGCGATAATTGTCAAACACTACATGTAATTAGTTTTATAGGGGTTCTTTTTGTTGGTTTTTTGCACAAAATACCCATAAAATTTAGCATGGGATCCCATTCATTGGTGTGAGGCGATGGTGCATGTATTCTCTAATGTTAGGATGGATGAGAAAAAAACAGAATACCAGATTTTAGTTTGGGACATCAAGATTTCAGTTTGGGACCCCAGATTTCTACATGTTCTATGTGTGGAGGGAATCACTGGGACATCCAAAATATATACATGTAGATGTCATGAGAAACACTGACCAAGAGATTATTTCTGAAAATTCACCACTTAAATGATTAGCTCGACAACTGATTGCGTAAGCCAGTTATTCTACTGATAAACTTAAAAAAAATTTTGATCCGCAAATGAACATTTCTTTGAACTAATTTGAGGATTAATGGGTTTAGTATCATTGATGGCCAAGCCTATTATACCATGTAGTCTACCACATTCATGTTGTCTAGTCAATATAGAATTATCACATGATTATATACATGTATTTGAAATCAAGCTTCGTACAGTACCGCTCGGTAATGCTTTTTAAAATATGTTTCCAAAACAGAATAAAACGAATTGTTGAAGATTTTGAACATATTTTGGATTGGCAGACATGGCTGCCTAAAGTACCTGTACAGATGTAGCGAAGCTAATTTCCACCTATCTCGAAACACGGGGGATTAGCTTGATGGCAATAGCTCTGATATACTTCAGAAATTGCCAGGATGAGGTGACAGGCGAAAGTGGGTGAAGACACTTCAATAGTATTCAACAAGACGGCTCTTCAAATAATAAATGACTTCAACTTTTAATAATTTTAAATTGACTATACACAAACTGATGTTGACACAAAATTTCTATACCAACTAAGAACACTATATCTATCTACTATTCTGGCTTAAATCTCTGTCTACTATCTATCTATCTCTCTATCTCTAGCACTGACTCTCACTGTTTCTTTCACTCACTCTCTCTCCAAAATATACAAATTCATTTACATTTTATAGCTAGTGGTAGTCAAAGTAAACAGGAAGGTAGTGAAGAGACATGTTCGAAATAAGTTCAGAACATGTCTAAAATCATTAATAATTTGTTTAAAGAATCAAGTTTTTACTAATAGTATTTTTGTGAATACCAGATTTATGCAATTCAATGAAAAATATAATTAACCACTCATTCTGTATCCGTGCTGACAGTATTTTACTCTGACAAATTCAGAAAGTCCTGATGACTATTTTGAAAACAATCAAAGTGAAAGTTGTTTCTCCTTGAGGCAGCAACAACTTTCAGTCAAACTATTTCCAAAATAATATGCAGGTTTCTTATGCCAATGTCTTGAAATCATGTTTATGGGAATTCAGAATGAAAACGGTTAACGGATTATAAACATGCATTTCCATAAGTATGTTATTATATATAAAGGTTCAGCATATACATGTCATGGAATACTGTGGTTTATTATGTCCACACTGCAGGCTGGGTGGCTTTAATTGTCCTGGCTATTAATTGGGGTATTGTCCTCTGTCCACTATACTCCTAGAATTGTCACGCTTGATTTCATATGATTCAGCTGGCCATGATTAGGAACATTCTAATTTATGCTGGATAAAATCAATAATATATAATTTCGCACAGAATTTCCTATACCTGGTCTAATAGCACCATGACACATGTAGCAATGTCCAACTGTCCATTTATTTTCAAAATATTCAACAGACCATTTCTTACTAACCAACATGTTTCTGTTTTTGTTTTAGAAACAATCTAACCTATTTATGAGCTGTACTGTAGTTCATTTCAATGTCATAAAGTCACGCTTCCGGAATACGCTCCAAAGAATTCAAGGTCATTATGACCCCAGAGAGTACATGTACATGATCTGGCGTATTGACTTTGCTCTGTACACTAATTCTTATTGTGCAATATTTCTCTGATATCTAGTGATTATCTCGGCATGAGCAGCTGCTATCAGGCAGGATTTTTACACTGCTCTTTGGCTCTGAGCCTGGAGATATTCTGGGCCTTGGCTGATAGTAACATTAATCCTTGCCACTCTGAGATTAATATTCTATTTTTTACTGTGTACATTTAAAAAAAATTTTGGTGGATAACACCAACATCTTCGACCAAATTTGTTGTAAAATGAACACCAATTCATCTTTTAATTTAATTTGAAAATTTATAATTTTGACATTTCTAGTGTATATATATATATATATGCTTTTAAAATGTTACAAACTTCTACACTTCTTTAATGTCTCTTCTGGACATTCGTGAGCTTCTTATTGTACATGTATATACATATATCTAACGTAACTTTGGTTCTTATTTATCCAACAGATACATGTAGAAGTATGGCTTAACCACTTAGTTATCTTGAAGCAATAAAACTAGATCTTAATAAAAGTTCTGTGATGGTCACCTTCTTCGAAGCCGCTATTTTATTTTGATATTTGCAGCTGCCATTGTCAGCTCACATGGCTTAAGGGACCTTATGCCATGGTGACCATCCATCGTGTTTCTGTCCATCATCCATCAACTTTTCCTTTAAACTACTCAAGAACCACCAGGCTGATTTCAATTATATTTGGCAGGAAGCATCCTTAGGGCATAGGATCAGGATCCAAGTTTGTTCAAACAAAGCTGATCGCCCAATTTGGCCGATGGCCATCTTGGATTTTGGGCGATTTTTAGAAACATCCTTAAAAATCTTTTCCGAAATCGCTTGGGGGATCAATGCAAACCTCATGAAATATGATCTAGGACAAGAGCTGAACCAGGTTTGTACAAGGGAACTTGATTGGCCAAATGGTTCGGCGGCCATCTTGGATGGCCTAGTTTTCGCAAAAACAACTCCAGCACCACTGAAGGGAGTGGACCGAAATTTGGGAGATATCATTATGGACTAAGGGCCATTAAAGTTTGTTCAAGAGAAGTTGATCCATCAAAAGACATGGCCGCTGTAGGCCTTTCAAAATGTAGAGTGTTTGGTGGCCATATTGGATTTTTTGATTTGATGGATTTAGAGGGAGAAATTGGTTTTATGTAGGTTTCTGTGTATTCTGATCTCAAATTTGTCATTTTCGAAACTGTCGGATAAACGGTTTGGCAGCCATCTTGGATCATTTTCCCACCAAACGCTCCCATGGATACTAAAGCAATGGGAAATTTAAAATGTCTCCTCAAGAACCACTGGTCTAATTTCAATTATATTTGGCTGGAACAATCCTTGGGGCATAGAGAATCATGTTTGTTGAAACAAAGCAGCCATCTTGGATTTTGGCCAATTTTTAGAAATACCTCTAAAAAATCTTTCACGAAACAGCTTTGGTCAGCAATTCATTGAACCTCATGAAATATATGCCATGACGACCATCAGTCGTGTGTCCATCCATCGTCCATCAACTTTTCCTTTAAACAACTGCTCAAGAACCACCAGCCCTATTTCAGTTATATTTGGCAGGAAGCATCCTTAGGGAATACGATCAGGATCCAAGTTTGTTCAAACAAAGCCGATTGGCCAATTTGGCTGGTGGCCATCTTGGATTTTGGCCGATTTTTAGAAACATCCTTAAAAATCTTCCGAAAGCGCTTGGGTATCAATGCAAACCTCATGAAATATGATCTAGGGCAAGAGCTGAACCAAGTTTGGTCAAGGGAACTTGATTGGCCAAATGGTTTGGCAGCCATCTTGGATGACCTAGTTTTCATGAAAACGACCTCCAGAACCGCTGAATGGATCGCGCCGAAATTTGGCAGATATGATTAGGGCCAAATGTCATTAAAATTTGTCCATGGAAAGTTGATATGTAAAAAAACCATGTCCACCATCAATCAATCAAAATTTAGCATTTTTAGCAGACATTTTGTATTTTATGCAAATTTCTGGAAAAAATCAAAAAAGACTACTTATTAACTACTGGACCAATTTTAATAAAACTTGGTTAAACCTTCTTCACAGAAATTTGATTGGTAAATCTTTCCGGTGATCATCTCATTGTCTTCGGTTGTGACAATAATTCCAGGTGAGTGAGCCTCTTGGCCTCTTGTTTGAGATGCTTTTGTTCTCACTATTCCTCAGTGGTTTGTGTTCATGAGGATGTTTACACTTACATGTATATAATGGTACCTGTTCGAACTGCCACGTTTACAAAACTGATGCTGGTTTGAACACCTTGAAGATTTCTGATCTTTGGGTCCTTGTAAGTTGATTCTCTTCCCGCTTCGGCAAGACTTGTATGTGAGGTTGCTGCGACAACCTGTCTTACCGAGGATGAAAGAGAGTGATACGAGCTCGCCTCGTCTAAAGATGTACTAGACTATATTTGTTTTCGTATCCGGGCCTGATCTGACTGGACCAACAAGATTTGATGATTCGGCACAGTGTTTCTCCGTGCAATTCAGAGCTAACCAGGAACACAATAAACCAAACTATTGCCTTGAATATTATACAAGGTGATGAGATTTATTAACTTTATAATTAATCTACACAGTGGGTAACTTTTACTGTTACCAGTTTACGATAAATACAATGAATTTTACTGTTACCGGTTTACGACAAATACGATAACTTTTACTGTTACCGGTTTACGACAAATATGATAACTTTTACTGTTACCGGTTTACGACAAATACGATAACTTTTACTGTTACCAGTTTACGACAAATACGATAACTTATTCTAACGTTTCCTATCTTTCTTAATGAACTAGTATTACTCCCAGCTACTCTGGTTTGCTATACTATCCAAGCTATCTCTTGCCTACTGAAAATACACTCAGCTAGAACTTTGTTACAAGGTACGAGGCGGACCGGACTCCCGATTAAAGTTAAAGTCCCCCTTATGTACTATTTTTATTGTGTTCTCCCTCCATCTTTTGTAGTGGCCTACCCGGCCACAGTTATAGCAGGTAATGTTTTGTAAGTCTTTCGCTGCCCTGACTGGTCTGGGCGACGGTGGTGTACGTGGTTTTGCCGGCGGTGGGGTTCTCTTCTCGTGCTTGGCGGCCCTAGTCGCCGGCTGCTGCTCTCTTAGCTGTAGGTCGCTTACCAACCCACACAATTGCTCAACCATTCTGCTCTGTTGAGCAATCTGTCTCTTCAACGTGCTAACCACGCTCCAGATCTCCTTCTCCTCAGGACCTACCATGTTCACTTCCATGCTCTCCTCTTGGCGATCCTCGATTTTCATGGCTCGGAGCAGGTCATCACATGTAGCCTCCTCCTCTGAAATTTCGATCGCCCGGGCCAAGGTGGTAGCCTTCTTTCGTACGATTCGCTTGCTAAGGCGATGGTCAGATAGACCCTTGAGATATATTCCCAGCACTGTCCGACGGTTGTCGGCGTTCTCAGCTGGGTAAGCGCGCGTGCTCATCTCCCGTAATCGTCGGTTGAAGGTTATGACTGTCTCGTTCCTGCGCTGTCGTACGCCCGCTAGATCGTACTTAATGCGTTCACCCTCGTTGGCCGATACAATGTTCACGGTGATGTACTGGTAGAATTCGTCGAACGTGACGTTTTCTCGAACCTTGCCTACCAAGAACCCATCGATGGCTCTTGATAGCTGGCCGCGTGCCGCTCGGGTGATGATGTAGGCTGGTATACCCTCTAGTCTCCCCTCGTTTGCGACCCACGCTCTTCGGGTTTCATCTAAGAATGTTCGTACCTCTTCTGGTACCACTCCATCGCAGGGCTGAATGCGGTAAATCGTGTCTTGGATCTCCCTCCGGTACACCCGCTCGACTTCCCGACGGTTGCTGCTTCCTATAATGGCCCCCGCCATTGCTATGCCCATCGTCTGCATAGCGGCGATGGTTTCCGGTCGAAATTGGTGCGCTACGGGTATTTCTATGGGTGGCATAGTTGGGTCAGCTGTTCTCTTGGGTCCCGTCACCATTCTTTGGTTACTGGTAATGTAACGCGATGACAACTCTCTGCAACCGGGGTTGGTCTGGGAAAACTACCTCGGTAGTTACTTCTACGGTCGACCCCGCGTGATACTCGTGATGTTGGGTGATTTTGGTACTGTCTGATAATTTTGCTGCGTCTAGGAACGCTCGTACACGTTCAGCGACGTCGGTCAGTACTCTTGCCGAATTAGCTAGCGGCGTTCCTTGTTGGCCATATACTATTTACTCACGGTTGAATACTCTGAATCCTGGCAGGCTCGCCACTGAAGATTTCTGATCTTCGGGTCCTTGTAAGTTGATTCTCTTCCCGCTTCGGCAAGACTTGTATGTGAGGTTGCTGCGACAACCTGTCTTACCGAGGATGAAAGAGAGTGATGCGAGCTCGCCTCGTCTAAAGATGTACTAGACGATATTTGTTTTCGTATCCGGGTCTGATCTGACTGGACCAACAAGATTTGATGATTCGGCACAGTGTTTCTCCGTGCAATTCAGAGCTACTCTGGTTTGCTATACTTTCCAAGCTATCTCTTGCCTACTGAAAATACACTCAGCTAGAACTTTGTTACAAGGTACGAGGCGGACCGGACTCCCGATTAAAGTTAAAGTCCCCCTTATGTACTATTTTTATTGTGTTCTCCCTCCATCTTGGTTTCGTACCGCTGGAGGTTGCTCTTGGTTCCTATTGGATTATGACATCATTTCGATCAATCACGACCCAGACTTTTCTTCCTAGCATCTGCGGTTTGGCCGATTCCTGAGTCATGGAATCTGTCGGATAACGCCCCATAAACTGACAGTGATGGATATTGCTTCGACAATCATTGTTAATCTTTTCTCAATATCTTATTCTGACGGACATCTTCTGTCAACTTTTCGTCTGGTTTTCTAATCTTCTTGGCGCCAGACGCTACTACGTCCTCGTCCGGCTCCTTGCTTATTAGGCTTGCGCCTGCATTTTACAAGGGTGCCATGACGTAGTGACCATGTGGCCCATCTGATTCACCAACATCTGGTGTCGTATCTGGTGTCGTGGGTCGCCTCTATAGAAATATAGAAACTCGGTCACATTATCACGGTCCTATGGTAAGTCGGTCGTCGCCACGTTACTACGTCATTCTATGAGTCATTCAGTCTGTGCTACGTACACTCTGTCCGTAGCACCCTACCGACGCTCTCGCTTGAATATTTAGAAAACTATTGGTCGTAACTTCTGCTGAATACTATAAAAGGTTATGCCGCGACTGCAGCAACAACTTTCATCTTTCAACCACCGACAGACTCCATCAGCTTACTGCCCTAAGTCTTAGTCTATTCTATTCCAATTTCACTTATTGTTTCAGCTACATTTTCGTGTCAGTTTTGCATCGACGTGATGCACACACTAGATCGCGCTATTATTTTCCTGCTCATTGTGTTATCTGTTCCTTAGCTCGCCTGGTATTCAAATATAGTAATTCACTGAGGTCTTAGACTGCAAATATAAGATGCCCCCGGGGTCATGACCCCCCAGAAGACAATCCGATATCTACAACCTGTTACAGTATGCACCCCGCTGCCCGTGATGTAGTGTATATATTTAAAGAGATATGAGGACAATAGATAATGTACACAGGGCTTCCACTAATTTCTAAACACAGGAAGTCCCAGACTTCCTTGGTAATGCTATTGGGAGGCCAAGCAAGAAATTTGGAAGTCTAAAATGGTTCAAATACATGTTGTGTGGTTAAAATCATTGTTTTTAGAGATGTCTGGGCCAAAAATAGGAAGTTCAAGACTTCCTTGGTATGTTTTTGAGAAGTCCAAAAATGAACTTTGGGAGTATAGGTCTCCCAGACTTCCACTAGTGGAAGCCCTGATATACATGTATAATGTGTATTGTGCAATGTTTTCTTTTCCAGCCATCTTCACTGTGTAACTACTGACTACTGCATAGATGATCAAGTCCAGTTCAATGTTAACAAGGTTTTCATATAAAAGTGCACAGAGATTGATCATCCAGCTCAGCAGAAGATTCCTGCCAGAATCCAGAACCGCCTCATTGCACTTTAATAATAACATTACCAGGTATGATTCTAATAGGATTTTAATGGAACCCACATTGTCTGGCTGTTCTGCTGGTACAGGTTCTCTTTATTGAATTCTCAAGAGCATATTAAGTGAAGTAAGTTTTTAAAAAACGGCTTTTGGGAACTCATTCACCAAGTTAATGATGGCCATTCTTCCTTCCATGTCTGTCCATGGAAGTTAATATTATCGGTTTGGTTAGCCTATATCGAGCCACTACTTTTTGAAGTCCCATTCATGCCATGTGCATGTAGAGGCAGTGGTTTTCCACAATAATGGAAAATGACCGGAATCCAGGGAATTGTTAATTTGAAACGGAAAAGTGATATTCAAAGAGAAATCAACAGAAAATCTAATTTTTCTGCAAAGTTTTTGTAAATTGAAATGGAAACATAATATTCAAGTTGAAAGTAACAGATTAACCCTTACCACTCTGATGTCAAAATCACTTTTATATTTAGGTTTGACAGCGAAGAATCTGGTACATGTACATGTATGTAATTTTTCAGCAAATTTTGGTGAATGATGTTGCTGTCTACGACGGCACCATCTTCCACCAAATTTGTTGAAAAACGAACACCAGTTCATCTATTAATTTAATTTGAAAATTTAAAAGTTTGACATCGGAGTGGTAAGAGTGAAAGGTATTCTCCTCCAGAACGTGAGGCTTTCTTGTATAAAATAGTAACGTGTGTTATACCCATGCACCCATATCTTTGTCACCATAACTTTGTTCTGTCTTGCCATATTAATAACACATTGGACAACCAAAATTCGACGATTTTATAGACTTTATTAACCTTTGAATTTGTTCAAGTAAATTTAAATTTTATCATAGAATATGTCCATTTGCAGATCAAGAGAAGACTATTTTTGAAAATTTACCACTGGAATGACTGGCTCGATAACCGAGCCAGTCATTTCAGTGGTAAATTTTCAAAGATAGTCTTCACTTGGTCTACAAATGGACATTCTCAAGACCACTGCTGAAGCCGTTTTTGGTTGATATGAGCGTTAAGGAGTTAAGTGTAAAGTATAAACAATGTAATCGTCAATTTCCTGAAACGGAAAAAGGCAAATGTTAAAACAGAAAACCAGTGTCTCTATACATGTACATGTGCGCATGTATCTAGGGTGTTTTTATGTGCCTGGGGAAACATATATACATGTACTGTAACAGGTAGTCGCCGCTTTGTCCATCCGCCCATTTCTCTTGCTGGTCATCCGTCCATTCGCCCGCCAAGTATGACAGCCTGACCTACATGTAATTTGACTTACTTTTTTATGCATCTTAGAGAGAACAGGTGTGCAGTGTATGAAAAGTAGGTCAGACCATCAGCGAGCCTTACTTTTGACCTACTTTTCACGGTTCATTAAACATTACAGACAATCCTTGTGCAGGCTGTACGTAGTTTCAAGAGTTTTTCGTATATGGAAACTAAACTTGATAAGTTGATGCATCTTATTGAGAATGTGTGCAGTGTATGAAAAGTATGTCAACATGACATACCTTTGACCTACTTTTTATGATTCATTGAACATTACAGAAATTGTTTGTCCAGGTTGTAAATTTCAACAATCTTTCTTATGCACTACCTAGAAGCTTGATATCTGGATGCATAGATGTATAGGGAGAAGCTGTGCAGTGTATGAAAAAGTAGATCAATGTGACCTACTTTTGACCTACTTTTCACGTTTTATTGATTACAGAACATTTTTTACTTGTAATATCGATATTTGCCAGTAAAAGTAAACAAAGTTGGTTAGAAGACCTAGAAATGCCCCGGTACTGGAACACAATGACCCAATCTTGGAACAAAATGCCCCAGTACTGGAACAAAATACCCCAGAGCAAAACGTCCCGGTCCAAATGTCCAACACTACAACTGAGCAGCTCTAAATTAATAAGCTTACAGTAATCATTTAATAATGGATGATGGTCAAGAAAATGGAAACATTTGCTTAGTGAATGTCCATTTTCAAGCTAAGAGAAAATTATTGTTAGCAATTCATCGCTGGAATGAGACTTGTTTTTCATAAATGAAAAAGATTAAAAATGTTTAATGACACAATCTTTCATGTAATAATACATACGTGTATAGCTACTGTACATGTATAATTGTATCCTTTGTAAATATTTACATACTGTCCTCAATAACTCTTTCGAGTTCATGAGAATAAACTATCATTATTATCAAGCCAGCTGGCAGTTCAGTGGTAAATTGTCAAAATTAGTCTTCCCTGATCCTGCAAGTGGACATTTGTCAAGACATTTATACAAATATATGTAGATGACATTTTAAATTCTGAATTGGCCATTTAATGGTTAAGTTATCAGCGAAAAGCGGTGTCTTGAGAAATGTTCATTTGCAGACCAAAAGTAGACTATTTTCGAGCCAGTCATTCCAGTGGGAAATTTCCAAAAACAGTTCTCTCCAATGCAAATGGACATTTTCTTTGAGAAAATCGAAATTTTCTTGAACAAATTTAAGGAGTAAAGGGTTAAGTTTGGTGTGTAATGATCATGATGATGAAGTGTGTGTTTATTGTCAGCAAATAAATATATATATATATATATATATATATATATATATATATATATATATATATATATATATATATATATATATCTATATATATATATATATATATATATATATATATATATATATATATATATATCTATATATATATATATATATATATAGTTACTATTTATATATATATATATATATAGTTACTATTTATATATATATATATATATATTACTCGCTTCATCATACATGTATGTCATGTATGTCCATGAAAAATTGTTTTATTTACCAGTTCAATATGCGATCTCATTTCTCTCCGTACACACATACATGTATCACGCAGAATCTGGCACTGGTCTGCATCCTTGTTCAGTTATAATCCCATATATACATGTATATATATATATATATATAATTATAAATATACAAGTACATGTAGATGTATGTACATGTATCTACTAACTAAAGGTTAAGCAGTCAACCTAATGCAACTCAGTTGCTGGATAAATTCATAGGAAATGATGATAATTTGTAGTCATTAATTATTGTTAGCATTTAGGATCATGATCGTTTCAACACTCGGCTTATAATGTGTCTATACCAGGGCAATCTGAAACAAACTATGGAATACATGTAATTTTAAAATAGCCAAGAATATTTGGATTGTTCTATAGACAGCTTCCAGTCAAATTAATTTGAAAATATTGAACAAAAATGTTATATAACCTTGTCGCACAACATGTGCATGTATCTGAGCACCGCTCACCAGTGTGTTATGTCGAATTAGTAATTCTTTTTGGCATTATTTGAATGTATTCAAGTCTACACATCTAATAATTTCAAATGGTTATTTCGTGCAAATAATGTCAATGTTTTGAACATTCAATTTTGGGCAATTCAATTAATATTCACATACATGTATATGCCTATTAGAAAGTACATTTTGTAATTTGTTTATTTATCTATGTAGGTATTTAAGCACCATGACGCAAACCACATTTGTTAAACACGCGCTTGAGGACAATGAGATTGTAAAATCAGCGCAGGATAAGCGTGAATATCGCGCCCTTGAGTTGACCAATGGAATGAAAGTGATGCTGATTAGCGATCCAGAGACAGACAAGTCATCAGCGGCACTGGATGTCAATGTTGGTATGTTGTGTGGACTATCATTTGTCAAAACATAATTCTTTAATGCTCAAATTTATTCAAGAAAATCTCAATGGAAAATGTCCATTTGCAGACCATTAGAGGTCTATTTTTGAAAATTTACCACTGATGACTGGCTCGGTTATCAAGCCAGTCATTCTGGGCATATATTTTCAAAAATAGTCTTCTCTTGGTCTGCAAATAGACATTTCTCAAGACCAGTGGTAAATTTTCAAAGATATTCTCTTTAATTGCAGATGGACAGTCAATAAGAGAGATTTAGATTTTCTTGACTAAATTTGACCAGTAGAGTCTTAATGGTCGGGCTGGACAAAACCATCCCCTGTAGTGGTTGTGGGCAATGTCCATTTGCAAATCAAGCATGTCAAGAGAACACCATTTTTAGATCGACTTTACGAAGTAAAACAAGCCATTGTGATATCCTGCACATAGTCCGGCGGCAGTGGTGGTGGTGGTGGCGTCTTTGTCGTCATCCAATTTGCGTTTAATGTACATATAATAACAACGTAGTCTAAAACCTGCTGAAATCTATAGATTGCCTGATGCTTACAAGTTCTCTATGTAAGGACAAAAGTCTGAATGATCTGAGCCTTGCAAGTCGGCTCCTTTTGTACTCTCCCACTGGTGGACCTAATTTGGTTGGAAGGACCCTAATACTTTCCCTTTCAGAACATTATATACAGAATTTTGATTGGTCAATTTATTTGTGTGAAAATCTGATTTTATGAGAAATTTACCGGAAATTGTCAAAACTCTACTCCTTATTAACATCTTGGCAGATTTCAACTTACTTTGGCTGGAATGACCTTATGGGGCTATGCTTCAGAGGTTATACACAGAATTTTGATTGGTTAAGTTTTTTGGTGAAAACCAGTTATTAGATTTTATGATAAATTAACCGGAAATTGTCAAAACGCACTCCTCATTAACCGCTTGGCAGATTTCAACTTGCTTTGCCTGGAAGAACCTTATGGGGCTATGCTTCAGAACAGAATTTTGATTGGTCAAGTGTTTTTGGTGAAAACCTTAGATTTTATGACAAATTTAGCATAAATTGTCTAAACGCTACTCATCATTAAGTGCTTGAAAGATTTCAACCCTAGTTGGCTGGACAGACCTATCATTGTAGGCTCCAGAACATCGATTCAGAATTTTAAGGGCCACTTTTTTGGTGAAAATCATGAATTTTATGAAAATTTAATGGAAATTGTCAGAATGCATCTTCTCCATAACCGCTTGGTGGATTTTATCCAAATTTAGCTGGAAGGATTCTATAGTCACTGTGGTAGGCTCTAGAACTTCTATTCAGAATTTTGGTTGGTAAATTTTTTGGTGGCCTGAAAACTTTCCAGAACCATTTAAAACGCTACCCCTTAAATTAGTGGGGCAATTTCAATGAAACTTGGCTGAAAAGATCCTATGGCAGTAGGCTTCAACATATCAAAACGAGAAATCTGATTGGCCAATTTCTTTGGTGACCATCTTGGATTTTTCGAAAACTATCCATATGTCTATTTTTTATCAAGCCAGTCATTCTAGTGGTAAATTCTCTAAAATAGTTGTCTTGATCAGCAAATTGATCTTTCCCAAGACCACTGTAGAAGGCAGTGGTGGCTGATATGAGTGTTAAAGGGTTAACAATACTGCCTGTACATTGCTTCCTATTGAATGTACATTACATGTAATACATGGTTCAATTAATATTTTTCACTTTTCTTCGCACCTGCAGGACACATGTGTGACCCAACTGATCTACCTGGCTTGGCACATTTCTGTGAGCACATGCTCTTCCTGGGAACAGAAAAGGTGAACATTTTGTAGATTGTGTGATCATATATATATATTTTAAATTCTAGTGTGATCTGTCATGCAAGCGTACAGATAAACTTGGCTAAAAGTAGACCAAAAGAGATTTTTTTGTCTGCATGATGATTGGCTGTAACAGCTAATTTAATTTAGGGCTGTAACAAAGATTCGTTGGTTCGGAAAATCGCAAACCAAGGGAAGACAGACCCTGATTCAGTTCGCTTGCATGAGATTTGTGTGGTTCGTGAACCATATATAACTTAATAGACAAGATACATGTAGACAAGTAATATATGAATGTTCCCTAAATGTGATTTACCCATATGACCATGAATGGAACGTAGCTGGCTATTAATCTTCTGTTACTTTCTATAGCATTTGTTGTCAGAACTTGTCATTTGTGTTTTTCTACTACAGGTATTTAGCCAGGAAAGCAACCTGCCTTTAAATGTTATTTTCTGTTAGGAGTAATTTATTGCATCCATTCGCACATGAATAATGTTCGTGAATCAGTTCGTGGTTCGGACATGCGAATCGTGAACCAGTTCGGTTCGTGAAAATTCTCGCGAACCTAAGCCCTATATTTATATACTATAGCTATTAAGTTGTAGTAAGCGATCACCTATCTTTAGTGACCACATGTATGTACAAAGTACCTGTCTTTAGCGACCACCTTTTAATCACCCATATATTATGTTGAGTCTGTTTTAGACACACTACTGAACTTTCAATTATCCAAATAACATTGCTTCAATTGGCATGACAATCAGCCATGAGTTCAGTAGCGCTAATGTTAGGTGAACGTTCCCCTACATTAATTTATGTTTGCTGTTCATGGCGAACAATTTTTCCATTACTGAACGGTTTGTCATGCTTCTCTTCGACGAACATTCTTTTTGTCAGGAACGATTCATTATGATGCCATATTTATTACATCATAATGAATATCAGGATCTCAGCCACAATCCACAGGCATACACACATTGGGTGAAGACTAAAGTAATACTACGATCGCTAAAAACGCTTTGGTATACACTATATATGCTTACATTGATAATCAATGTGACCGAAAAAATGTTCGGCTAACAGAAAATATTCGCCTTCTCGAATACACCCCTGATCTCATAAGGAAAATATGTCTCTATAGCTGACATCACAATTCACAATCAGATCTCACCAACGCAATCATATCACAAGCAACTGATGTCACAAGCCAATGACATCCCAATCAGATGACACAAGCAAGCGATGTTTTAAATTTAAAAGCTCATTTAAGTTTTGCAAGAGTGCAGTGGCATGTATATGTAGTTAATTGATTTGAATAACACTTCCTTTAGGCGACATGTACATGTATCGTAGCTTGTTACATGTATAGGACCAACGTTTATGTCCATACAATGTAGCTTGACTTTTACTATAGCTACAGTCATGACAGTACAGCTCGGAAATAAACTTGTTATATATTTCCTAAACAGACTACGTAGAACATACTGTTGATCTTTTGATACTTCTGAAAATTTGTACTAGCTATTTACATTATATTGTTAGCTCACCTGGCCAGAATGGCCAAGTTATAGCTTATGCAGCACCTGTGACCATCTGTGTCTGTCCGTCAGCTTTCTCTTTAAACAAATTCTCAAGAATCACAAGGTAGATTTCAATTATATTTAGCAGAAAGTATCCTTAGGGCATGGAGATCCAAGTCTGTTCAAACAAAGCTGATTGACCGATTTAACCAGTGGCCATCTTGGATTTGGCAAATTTTTTAGAAGTGTCTTGAAATCTTCTTCCCAAATCACATGGGGGATTGATTAAAAACTCATGAAATATCAACTATGTAGGGCAAGAGCTGAACCAAGCCTGTTCAAAGAGACTTGATTGGCTAAATGGATCGGTGACTATCTTGGATTACCTAGTCTTTGTGAAAATGACCTCTCAAGGACCACTGAGCAAATCGCGCCAAAATTTGGGAGATGTGCTTGGAGACTAAGGGCCGTTAAAGTTTGTTCAAGAGAAGTTGACGCGTCATAAAAGATGGCTGCCATGGACCAATCAAAATGTAGCATGTTTGGTGGCCATATTTGGATTTTTTTATTTGATAAATTTTGAAGCCGAAATTGGTTTTATGTAGGTATTGGATATGCTGATGTCAAGTTTCGAAACTGTCAGATAAATGGTTTGACGGCAAAAAAACATGGCCACCATGGATCAATCAAGATTTACCGTGTTTGGATGACATCTGGGATTTTCAGAAAATTTCCGAGAAAATCTTATAAAACACTACTTATTAACCATTGAGGCAATTTTACTAAAACTCGTTTAAGCCTTCTTCACAGAAATTAGATTTGTAAATTTTCCCAGTGATCATCTCATTTTGTTCTGTTGTGCATACAACAAGTGTCCACAATAATTCCAGGTGAGCAGTACAGGCCCTTTGGGTCTCTTGTTACATGACAAAGTTACTTAATTTCTTTCATTTTCTTTTGCAGTTTCCAGTAGAGAATGAATACAACAAGGTATGTGTATGTTACTTTGCAATGTACTGTTATTTAACCTTTAGAAGACTATTTTTGAAAATCTTCCACTGGAATGACCGGCTTGATGATGAAGCCAGTCATACCAGTTGTAAGTGGACATTCATTAGGCAAAGGTTTGAATTTTCTTGTTTTGAAATGTCTTGTCATTTATATATTAAAGTGATGCTAATCTCATCTCAAATGTTGTATTGCACCGATAGAATATGGTTTATAGATTCCATATCATTCATATCCTGTCACGTTCCCTGATATGTATCGCAATTATCTGTTTTGTAATATCGAGTAAATGTTGAACAGTGATCGACACCATTTTGTCTCCTCAAGCTATTGTGTGTGATGTCATGTAAGCTCCAATGCATCACATTCTTTATTATGTAATGCTCATCCCATTGAATATTTTGAAACTAATTTGACTGGAAGTTGTTGCTGCCTATGGCAGCAACAACTTCCAATCAAATTGGTTTCAAAATATTTGACAGCTTACCTGTAGGATTGCTTTTATACCACTTTGCCAAACTATAGCTGGAGCCTCTATGACTGGGCATATATACGGAGGCAGACTAGGTTTTTCTGATTTGTTGAAAAGTAAATCATGACAGCCATCATAGGGTGTAGAAATGTACCAACATTTAACTACTAAATCCTGAATATCTTTCCTTAGTGGCGTGATAAAAGGCTTAAAATTACCTGGATAGTTTATGACCGGCGTGTCAGATCACCTGAATAGCTATCAAGAGATGGGATTAGTTATCCTTTAATGCAAGGTCACAGTGATTGCCAATCTCAAATTGATCAAGAAATGTTTTATGTATTAAAGCCACTTTGTCACATAATGGACTTTTCCAGTTTTAGCTATGCCCCACCCATCTCTATCTAAGCTCTACACACACTTCGCTCGTGTTGAGCTCGATCGATCTCTGAACTTCCTGACTATCAATTTCCAGAAAACTATACAGGTAAACTGTTGAATAGTTTGAAGCTAATTTGACTGAACGCTGTTACTGCATTTCAGCATGTTTATTAAATACATGTAGTAGAGACATGCGATTCTTACAACACAGTGTTATTGATCTTAAACAAGAAGGTGTTTATAAAATAAGAAATGCATTACATTTCACAGAACAGTTAAAATTGCATGTACATGTACATGTACCAAGAAATAAATTAAAGAATATATATATATCTAATAGCATTTTACATAGATTTACCAATATACTCCTGGGTGGAGTGTGGAAGTGAGGAGTGAAGGAGATTGCTCATTGTTTCAATGATAACATGACAATTATTGGATTCAAAAGTAGTACACCTCTTAAGAGTAACTTGTTATTTTGGCGAACTTTCATCCATTCATCCAACAGTGCATGCGCATCGTTAATTCACCTTTCCAGAGCATCCACCCATCATATGATGTCATAATCAACTAAGTGATGTGTAGAATGACATCATAATGAATGATGTCAAGAATGATGTCGATAAGTACAATGTACGTCACGAATGCATATTTGAAGACGGGCTATGCGTTGTTGTACAAATTGTATGTCTACTATTTAATAAATATTCTGTTGAATAGGCAGCAACAGCACCCAGTGAAATTAGTTACAAAACATTCAACAGCTTCCCTGTGTCGTTTTCAGGAAATTGATAGTTAGGACGTTCGTGGATTGATCAATCCCACCACAGAGAGGTGTGGATGGAGCTTAGCTAGAGATGGGTGGGGCATAGCTAAAACCGGAAAGGTCCGTTATCAAGCCTGTAATAGCCTCCTTCCCCGGTCACCATCCTAATCCTTTGTTTGTTAGGAGCAGTTATGAACAAAAGTGATTAACTGTAATCGGCTAATCACTTTCATGTATATTTCCAATCACTAGTATTCAATTCTTCCATTCTTAACTTGCCACGCATTGATCAATGCAAGATGTAAGATTATTTATATACATGTAGACCTTGCAAATATTCCACTGATGACGCACATTTACAGTACAGTTCAGAGTTAACTTAACATAAAATGTGTCTGCAACGCGTGCATAACGCGTACATAGCGGGTCTATTTTAAAATAATGGATGCATCACTTTCCCATTGTGAACGGTAAAACAGCGCGATGTGAAAGTAAAACAGATGAGTTGGAAACAGTTTGACAACGCATCAGAACTTATTACACAACGCATTTATGATATTGGTTACACAAGTCGTTTGAAATCTGATAACGTGAAACGCGTTCATAATTGCGCCGCGCTGGTATAACGACATTATGCGAGTCGACCAAGAAGGGCAACCGATTACTCGGGCATACACACATTATGCAATTATATTTTGCCAGGGTACCATAAATTTTCGCGAAATCCTTTCATGATTTTAGGGGGAGGCCTCATTCAATGTTGAATAATTGGCAGTATGTTGCAATATCAGTCCCGATACAACTGTCTGGTAACATAAACATTCCATTCTTACAGAACAAAATGAACCCTGTTACTCATTCACTGCCTAAATTGACCACTAATGAGAAATGCCTCACGCGACAGTCTCGCAGATCGATAATTATGCGCAGTCGTAGATTCTCGTAAAAGCGTAGCCGTAATTTGATTGGCTTGCTGGACATCTGACGTCATTATGAATGAATGAAAATTACTATCGTAGTAAAATTTTGATCACGTGTGTCGATGTCACTCATAACGAACACTCATAACGAATTGATGACGTGGTTTATTTTAACCAGTCTCTGAGCGACTCACGATCAACAATGGCAGAAAGCGAAATGTACACGTATTCATGGTACCGCGTTTAAAAGCAATAAAGCAATATCTTAACGCCCACTTTGACTTTTAAATTGATAAAACAACACAATGTCTGGTCCATGAAATATAGTGAAATTAGCTCCCTGACTATTTATAATGTTAACTTTCACGGGTTTGTTAAGGCACTATTTATCATCTAGCTATGATATTGCTACGTAGAGGGTGTGCAGCGATTGCTCATGTCCTCAGCCTGGTTGCTGAGTGAGGCAACAACAATGTGTTATACTCGGCTACATTACATTGCAATATAGTGAATCCGAAAGCTACCGAATGTCACAAAAAGAAAATCATTAAATCACTACGGGCGTTTTATTTCCGTGAAAAGCCAATGAGATATCGGTACATGTTACAGCTTTAGGGGTGCATAGTATTTCATAGCTCGCCCTGAACTAGTCTTTTTTTCGTGTAGAGCACCGATGGGCATATTGCGGTAGCGGACACGAATCTGCTAATTTGTGCGTCATATTATCAATAAAAACCACACCATCTGCATGTTTTAATAAAAAGCGTCTACATGAGTCGAGCATTGGTACACATAAGCTATATTTTGACATCTTTAATCCATAATTTTGCGTTTATTTGCTGTCTGTTCATCGCGAACACAGGTGATGTGTAGAAGTGATAATGAAGTTGCTTACGAACAATTTTCGCTACGATTAATCTATGTCAAATCTCACCAGTCGGCATGTTTCGCTGCGCTGGATGCTTATAAAAGTTAAATGTGAAACGAACCGATGCATACGGTTCTTGCACTAGATGCAAAACGTTCAGGGGCGCATCGTTACATTCATTCTCAACCGGGAATCATGGTTTTGTGTTTCGTAATATTTATAATTTTGATTTTCAATATTATGTCCCGCTGTCTTTTTTAGGAAAACTTTCTCATATTTACCTTTGCCCCTTCTAGGAAATGTAATGTACCGCTAGGTTTGATTGGATCCCGGGTAGTTGGAGCCGTTGAGTTGGTATGTATGCCGGGTATTACGCAATGCACATACGAATCTTTTAAACGCATTTAAAATTTGGCGTCTGTTCCGTTTTGCTTTTAACAACGCGTTTGGCATTATCTCTGGGGGACATCAAACAAGTTCAAACTTGCTTATTTACGCATTAAGTGCTCGTTCTCAATGCATATATTTATTATTTTAAATGCATCAAAAAAATTAACTAGATGTGTTGTGAATGCATTGTGTTTTTAAAACCGATGTGTTGGAAATGTGCCTTCAACGCATCATGCACGCATTTCAGACCCGTTCGTATGGTAAGTTAACTCTGAGCTGTACTGTATGTGTGATACAATGTAGCTCGTGAAAATAAAGTTAATCTTAAAAGGTACTGCCTTTGAATCCTGCTGTTATTTTTATTATTATTATTATTATTATTATTATTATTATTATTATTATTATTAGCAGACTAACATGGTTACCACATAAATTTAAAACAACAGTTAATTTACCGTAGCACTGAGATGTGATACCGAGTTCGATGGTTTAGCATTCTTTGTGTGTTACCACTGCACTGCCGTATTGTAATTGTCTTGAAATCATTCTATTCCCATTCCCTATTTTCTAAATCTAGTTAACCCTTTTAACACTCATATCAGTCAGTAATGGCTTCAGCACTGGTCTTGAAAAATTTTCATTTGCAGACAAAGGGGCTATTTTTGAAAATTTACCACTGGAGTGAGTGGCTCGATAACCGACCCAGTCGTTCCATTAGTAAATTTTCAAAAATAGGATTTTCTTGGTCTGCAAATGAATATTTTCTATGAGAAAATTACAATTTTCTGGGACAAATTCGAGGGATAAAGGTTAATCATGTATCTTTCAGTTTCTAAGTGAACATGGTGGAAGTGCTAATGCATTCACGTCAGCAGAACATACAAACTTTTACTTTGAAGTGGCACCTGATCATCTACCTGGTGCCTTAGACAGGTAAAAATTTCATGTATCAATTAAGATCCTTGAGTATAATATGAGAGAGATCTTTGTAACGGGGTTCTTTAACCTCTTTGTTATCCATTTCATTGTCAAACCGGCCAAAGCAACCTCTGCAGTGGTCTGGAGAAATGTCCATTTGCAGGCCAAGAGAAGACTATTTTTGAAAATTTGGAGCTGAAATAACTCGATAAACAAGCCCATCATTGCAATAGTAAATTTAAAAAAAAATAGACTTGCCCAGCGATTTGATGCTGACTATGCAAAGTTTGATTTTCTTGAACATTAATCCAGCAATGGTCAGGTGAAATGTCCATTTGTGGGATAACACAACGCCTTCTTAATTTGTAACTTTCCTATGTAAATTTACAGAATAGTCTTCTATTGGCCATCAAATGGACATTCACTGAGAAAACCTTTCTTGAAATTTGTTCTAAACATCTTGATCAATAAAGTGTTAATTGATATAAGTAGCAGTTTGAGCATTTCACTTCAAGAGTATACTTACCTCCCTAATACTTTTGATATTGCTAAATATTGGCTTTCACTCAATAAACACTCAGATTTAAAACAGTTAGGTGCCCCTACTGGGCAGGGAGTCAGAGCGTAGTCTGGCGGATGCCAGCCCCACCACCGCGCATGCGCAGACTAGCACTTCCTCTTTGCTAGATTATTGGCAAAGAGATCACACATGTTTTTTTGTTCAATAGCTTTTTCGCTCTCTTAAACTGTTTAAGTGGTGTTTGTTTGGAGTGTTAGTCACTTTTTTGGATGGCGGATAGGAATACGTCGCCACAGGAGGACGGAGGACCTTTAAATCAGGTGACTTCTAGTAAAATTAGCGAGTTTTCTTCCCGGTGTATTGTGTTTCCGGGACTCGCGTTTACCGTGATAAGCGCCTTGGTTGGTTGGGTTATATCAACTCGGTGCTACCTAGGACTAATTTCTCTTTCTGTTTCTGTCCACAGGTCTGTATGACGCTAGGTGGTGACGTCACAGTACCAGAGAATTAGTATTCTCTCCACCATGGTTCCATTTCCTACTAACACTGTTAGGTTATCTAACCAAATGAAAAATTATGTCCAGTGAGTTGGAGGCCTGGTATAAAGGTCTTCTCACTTTGCCCTCTTGATCCAATTCCTTCCCCATGAGGTGGAGAGAGTTAAGAGGCGTGCAGATGGTGGAGTTTCCGGTTCGTCACGTTGGATGGTTTGTCTATACAAAGCTGTCAGGTATCTAGTTATTGATAATGTGGTGATGTTAATTATTGTAAACAATCAAAGGGAGATAATTAACATTTTTGCCAGAAAAGAGTTATCTATATGTATCTGATGGTTGTATAGTCAACTTATCCATTCAGCATACAATTCGTCTTTGCACTTGGATGTTTTGTTGGGATCGAATTTTTCCTGTCACGGGATTAATGACGTCATAATCAGCTGGCTATGTGTTTATTAGCAATTCAAGCGCTATGCTGGTTTTTGATGTATATTGATCTTTATGATCGTTTTCCTTCTCCTTGAGTTGGATTGAGTTTCTAAGCTTAACTAGTTGCTCATACTCCTTGTCCTTTGCCCTGTTTCAGGGACCGGGTTGCGCGTCCTGTGGACGTTTTATGCATGTGAAGTTCTGGCCGCATCTGTGTTATCGATGTAGCCCTTGTGGTCCATTGATTAATTGTGACATATGTAAGCACTGGGGGGGCGAGTTAATGTCCGAATTCTTGTGCTGCTTACAGGCGACGGACAAGGTGGTAGAGGAGGAGAAGAAGAAGAAGCGGAAACGAGAGGTTGTAAGTAGGAAGGGTAAGGGGAAGGTCTCGTCCGCGGTGGATATGGAGACCTTCCGGACCGAGATGTTGGGAGAGATGAAGAGGACAATAAAAGATTTGGTTCCAGGGTTGCTTCGTGGCATGCTTCCTGGACCAGATCCTTTATTGTCCTCATCATCGGCTTCGGAGCAGGTAATCCCCGCCTCTGGATCGATTTTCCTTAGTCCGCTTCCGTTGTCCGACGATTCAGAGGTGGCCCCATTAGAGGGGGCGTTCCACGGCCCTGGCAGCAGGCTTATTGCCGCGCCGATAGGGGACCGTGGACGGTTGTCGCTGGAACCCGCTGGCTGCTTATCAGTCCAGGGGTATCCGCACGCCGCGGTGGCCAGTACCTCCTATGGCACCGTTCCTGGTCAGCCCGGGTTAGCTCTCTTTGCTGACCCGGGGTCTAATCTTTCTGACCAGGGTGATGAGGATTACCTGCTAGGGTCGCCGTCTGACGACGTGGACATGGATGAAGACGTTTGTGCACCCCTCGCGGGGAATGCAGGCGCTTTTTTCCACGGTATTACTCACCCTGGAGTAAGGTCCGCGGTTCAGGTGGTGGCCCAGGGCGCTGCTGATGGCCAGCGGTACCGCATACCTCGGCTTGCCGAGAGTGTAGCTGGTGCTGGCCGGGCCCGTGGTAGGGCTATGTATACCCCGCGCTCTACCGCGGTGCCTGCTCCTGGTCAAACCAGTGATATTCTCATGCCGGTGCTGTCAGGCCCGCATGTTTTCCCTGGCTTGCCAGGTGTATCAGCGTACCCGCCGTCAAGCTCTACTGCTTGCGCTCAGGAGGAAGACGAAGGACCCCGTCTTGTAGAGCGCTCGCAGTTAGCCACGGAGGAGGATTGGTATGACGCTTGCCAGTGGTTGGTGAGCGTTAGGCCTGATCTGCCCGTGGAGCAGTCGGCTAGCCACCGTGTTCACACGCCGTGGTTAGCTGGGAAACCAACTGCTAACGCTATGCCTTCTCTGCCGCTGGCGGAGCATGTCGTTGACATGTTCAAGGCGGCGGAGGCGTCCATTAACACGAGTGGACGTCTCGCGAAGGCCCCTCGCGAGGTGGCCAGGCGTTGTCGCATCGTGCCCCTGGACTACCAGCGGTACGGTGTGGTACCCAAGCCCAGCGTGGATGACCGCGCGGCTTTGGGTGAGGATACGCGGCCAGGCTCCCGTTCTGACGCGGGGGTCTTGTGCGCGAACGCGTTGCGTTCGGCGAATGCCGCGTTGCGTGATGCGGAGGAGAGTGGGAGGGCTTCGATTGCCGCTCTGTCCCACGTCTCCCAGCTGTTACAGGGGGTAGTAACGGCATCCGCATCGCGCCAGCCAGGCCCGCTCGCGGTCCAGCGAACCATCCAGGATGGTATTAACCTGGCGCTGGACTGTATGACGCGGGCGGTGACCAGGAGTGTCAGGGCAAGACGCACATTTGCCCTGGACAATCTGTGTCCGTCTCAGGACCTGTATAATAGGCTACTCCGTACGCCTATGACGGGTCCTGGTCTTTTTGGAGGTGAGGGATGTCGCCACCTCCAGGAGACGGTCACCCTGGTGAATAACCAGAGGGCGCTGCGCGAACAGTTTGAGGTGCTGCGTCGTGCTAACGTTCGCGCCGCGGCCCCTGCGTATCGTCCCCTGCAGGCTCGAGGTGGTGCTGGCCAAGTCAGAGGCCAGCCGCCGTCGCAGCGCCGGCCTCGGCCGCGTGCGATTCGGCCAGCAGTGAGGGGGGCGCAGGCTCCTCAGCCGCCGTCAGCCAGGCAGCCGCCCGTGCACCGAGGTGCGCGCGGGGCGGGGCGGGTCGCGCGAGGATCTGGGCGTGGTTATCGTTCCTGACAGGGCGCTTACCGCGGTAAGGACCACGCCGGTGTGTATGGCGACGGAGACAGTGCCGCTCTTGCATGCCTTGTGTCCACCGCGGTCCCTAGGTGGACCGGTGGGAGGCCGGCTAGCCGACCACATGCAAGAGTGGGAACGGTTAACTCAGGACCGTTTAGTCTTGCGATGGCTTTCCGTGGGGTATCATCCAGAGTGGATGACAGGCCCGCCGTCGCGACTGTCTCTGGTGCCAGTCTGGACTCCCATTCCGAGAGATCCAGATCAAAGGTTGTGTATCGAGGAGGAGATAAATTCCCTCGTACAAAAAGGAGCTATTCAGCCGGCGCAAAGGTGTCCGGGCTTCTATTCAACCCTGTTCTTGGTAACAAAACGCACCGGTGGGTGGAGACCGATTCTCAACCTCAAGCCATTGAACAAGTTCATCGAGACGCCCAGTTTCAAGATGGAAACGGTGCGCTCGGTGTTGGCGGGGTTGGAGAGGGGGATGTGGACGGCGTCGATAGATTTGAAGGACGCTTATTTCCACATCCCCATCCACAGGAGTTTCTGTCGCTTCCTGAGATTTGCATTCCAGGGCAGACAGTGGGAATTCAGGGTGTTGCCCTTCGGAATTTCCACGGCTCCTCGGGTTTTCACCCGTGTGGTTCTTGCGATCACAGCATACCTCCGCAGGAGAAGCATAGCAGTCCACACGTACATAGACGACTGGCTGTTGAAAGCGCACACCCGGGAAAGTTTGTCCGCCAATCTGGAGATTGTTTTGAAAATTCTCACAGACTTGGGCTGGATGATCAATTTCCCAAAATCAGAGCTGACTCCATCCCAGAAGTTTGTTTACCTGGGGATGTTCTTCGATCTGGAGACAGGATATGTTTATCCTACTCAGGAGAGAGTTCAAATACTCATCTCGTTGATTCAGTCAGTGTGCGACAGTCGTCATGTCCTGGCACGGGTTTACTTGAGAATGCTGGGGTTGATGGTTTCGTTGGAACCAGTCATTCCTCAGGCCGCCTTACGCAGGCGGCCGATCCAGTTGTTTCTCATGACACAATGGACCCAGAGTACAGGTTCGCTGGACTCGAATGTGTCAGTGTTGGCGCCTCTGATTCACCACCTGCAATGGTGGTTGAATACAGAGAATCTCTTACCGGGGGTTTTGCTAACCCCTCCCCACCCTCAGGTGACTGTGTATACAGATGCATCGATGGAGGGCTGGGGAGCTTGCCTGGAAGAATCCACGATATCAGGGCTTTGGAATCTGGAACAGTCAAAGGAACATATAAATCTACTGGAGCTAAGAGCAGTAGTCCTGGGCCTGGAACATTTCTTACAGAAAGTTCAGGGCAAGATTGTTCTTATTCGTTCAGACAACTCAACAGTTGTGACTTACATAAACCGCCAGGGCGGAACGAAGTCGCCCAGTCTCTGTATGATGACATGGAAACTGCTTTGTTGGTGTCTGGATCACCAGATTACCTTGAAAGCAGTTCATATTCCGGGAAGGTTAAACCTGCTAGCAGACTCATTGAGCCGAAGGATGAGTGTTTTACCCACGGAATGGCAACTAAATCAATGTGTGGCGGATCGTCTGTTCGACCATTGGGGGAAACCCAACATCGATTTGTTCGCAACGAAGAAGAATGCGAAGATGACGACGTACGTCTCTCCGATTCCGGATCCAAGCGCTTTCGCAACAGATGCGTTAGCTATCAGCTGGGGGAGAATGTATGCATACGCATTCCCTCCAGCAATCCTGATTCCAAAAATTCTTCAGAAAATCAGACAAGAGGAATGCCAAGTGCTTCTGATCGCCCCGGATTGGCCAAGCCGATCATGGTATACGGATCTGCTGGACCTTCTGGTCTGCAATCCGGTTCCTCTGCCTCTGATGGACGATATTATCTTCCAGGGCAAGGCCCTTCACAACAATCCGTCAATGTTCAGATTGACTGCGTGGATGTTGTCAAGGAATCTAGAATTAAGGAGGGCTTTTCTGAGCAAGCAGCCATGTTTATGGCCAAAGCCAGGAGGGGGTCAACCTCCAGAGCATATAATTATAAAATCAACAGATTTGCAGAATGGTGCTCAAAAAGATGTATTGATCCAATGGATTCATCTATTCAAGTAGTAGCTGATTTCCTCTGTCACCTCTATGATGCCTATAGCCTCAAGCCTAACTCTATTGCTGGTTATAAGTCAGCATTAATGTCTGTTATTCCTTGCTTGGCTAAGAGGGGAAGTGATGAAGTAAATACATTGAATGTATTAATTAAAGGCATGGGCAATCTAAGACCAAGGAATCCTCCTGTGATTCCGTCTTGGAGTTTATCGCTAGTGCTTCAAGTACTAGGTGATAAGCCTTTTGAACCACTTAGTTCCATTTCTATGAAACTATTAACACTGAAGACTGTGTTTTTAATTGCTGCGGCCTCGGCTAGGCGTAGGAGTGAGATTCATGCCTTATCAGCCGAGGATGACCGTTTTGTGGTTTCAGGGGAAGGCCTTAAGCTGCTACCTAGGATTAATTTCTTGGCTAAAAATCAGTCGTTGAAATATCCAGGTCAACCTATTATTTTGCCTGCTTTAACTAGATATGATCCTAATTCTAAAGCATGGTGTCCCGTCCGGGCGCTGCGCCGGTACAAACAACGTACGGCGGCATGGCGCACCGACCAGTCAGCGTTATGGTTGTCATATATTGAACCCCATGGGAGGGCTTCTAAGGACACCATTTCCAGGTGGATTGTGGAATGCATTCAGTTTTGCCATAAATCCGCCACCGGGAAGCAGGTTGACGTGGCCAAGGCTCACAGTGTCCGCGGCGTAGTGACATCCACGGCCCTATTTAATGGGGTCCCTGTGGATGATATTATGTCGGTGGCTCAGTGGCACTGTGAGTCAAGTTTTACAGACCATTATCTCCGTGACACCTCTAATCCTCTCGCCTTGTCGGTTTTGAAAAAATAAATCGGTTTATATTTTTTGAGGTGATTTCCTCATTACTTATATATATCACAATTAATTTATGGAAACACCCACTTTTTTGGGCCTGCATCAGTCTTTACCGATGGGAAGATGATGTCAGCAGCCATTTTCAACAAGGTCAGTCTTGTTCATGTGTTGTCCGTTGTTGATTGTATTGTCACGATTACCCGTTATTAATATGGTGATGGTTTGTGTATTTGTGTGGTTCATTGTTGAGAGTTACGAAAATGGAGCTTTTTCGTCTCTGTCCTGTAGTACATGGCACTTGTACGTAGAGAGCGTATAGGACATTGAGGTCAGTCGACTCTTCCTCCCAGGAAGGAGGGGGGGGGAGCGCATATGACATTCGGTCATCTCTCATACATCGGTGGTGTTATCCGATGATTAGTCAAATCCTGACTGTTTTTTCAGACAGTTTCAGAAGTTTAAGTGCCTTAAACGCAGAAAAAGCGTATAGGGATGAGCTGGTCTTTTGACCTCGCCTCCCTCCCGCCAGATTCACTTTCGAATTCTGGCAATATCAAAAGTATTAGGGAGGTAAGTATACTCTTGAAGTGAAATAAACGAAATCTAGGATTTCTTTTTTCACGAGAGAGTTGATACTTACCTCCCTAGATACGGACCCGGCCTCTCCACCCCACAGAGGCTCGGTCTTCAGGCTCTTAATAGTTGCATGTGTGTCAGCCAATAATCTAGTCAGAGGAAGTGCTAGTCTGCGCATGCGCGGTGGTGGGGCTGGCATCCGCCAGACTACGCTCTGACTCCCTGCCCAGTAGGGGCACCTAACTGTTTTAAATCTGAGTGTTTATTGAGTGAAAGCCAATATTTAGCAATATCAAAAGTATTAGGGAGGTAAGTATCAACTCTCTCGTGAAAAAAGAAATCCTAGATTTCGTTTATTTTGAGGCGGTGACGACACAAGGAAGTTAAAAGTGAAAATAACAGTTATCAGTAATTTTACTCGAGGGTATGGTTACCAGGGTTCATACAGCTCATGGAAAACCTGGAAAGTCATGGAATTTGAAAATTAAAATGTCAGGCCTGGAAAAACAGTACTTTTTCATATAAATCATGGAAGAAAAGTCATGAAAAATCAGAAAACCATTACTGTGAACAATTCTGCCATCCGGTAGTAAATCCAGAGTTCATTTGAAGGGACACATGCACATGTCAGGTTCAAAGATATTAAGACAGTTTTGACTGTAATCAACTCATGTATGTATTATCTTAATTTGAGTGTTATTGTTTTTTCAGATTTGCGCAGTTTTTCCTAAGTCCTCTATTCACGGAATCTGCAACTGAGAGAGAGGTGAATGCTGTACATTCAGAGAATGACAAAAACTTACAGAGCGACCCATGGCGGCTCCACCAACTCGAGAAATCCACAGCCGACCCAAAACATGATTACAGCAAATTTGGCACAGGTGTGAATGATCATTCTTTAACTCTTTTCAAATTAAATTGAGGGATGAACTGGTGTTCTTTTTTCCATTGGTGGAAGATGGCGCTGGCATAGACAGCAACATCGTTCACCAAAATTGTTGAAAAATTAGCACCAGTTTCTTTGCTATTGACATGGTAAAAGATCAGAGTGGTAACCCTTTCTACTTCGAATAATACTTACCAGATGTACTATTATGATAATGATAATGTCTATTATCTAGTCTAGCTCAAAATAAACAATTAAAACTCCGCACTCTCCTGGTCTTGCCCATACTGTGTCCGGGAATTACCATGGCCCCAGGTACCGAGTCAATTCCCAATCACAGTCAGATTCGTCTATTTTGCTACTCTTCAAGTCGCATGTTTTGTGCTCTAAAAAATTTGCAATTTTATTCGGATTAACGCGTTTTTTCGCTACTCAATCTCTGGCTTCATGGAAGGGAAAGAAAGTTCATCTCAGGGGCAGGTTGTATCAATCTAGAATTTATACATTCGTGCCGTAATGAATGATTAAAATTTTCTTAAATTGGCACATTATTTTAAAATGGTAGCCGTTGTTGGAGTCACTCCGGTACCCTTAACTGTTTAAGCATTACGCGGGTACTCGGTTAATTTCTCTTGCGACTCGGTTCCTTCAAAGATGGATGCGCTCTTAGCCAAGATGGCAGCGCCCGTGATTCATGTTTGCCTTCGGCTTGGCGTGTCTATGCACTCTGATTGTGCCGATCTTTAGCCTTCACTTCATTGATGAAGGTGTTTGTAGTGATCGGTACGTTTTTCTTAGTTATTTTAACGGTTAGTTAATTACCAGGCCGTGTTTATTAATTTTCACTCTAAAAAGTTTCAAATATTTCCTGCCTTAAGTCTTGATTATCATTAATTTAAGAGAAAGTTAATGTTTCTAAGTAATTTTAATATACAATCAAGTCATTGTGCGTTTGCTCGTCATGTATGTCATGTGCAGCGTTTTAATTCTTGCTTTGTGTTCGCAGAAGGCTAAGAGCCTGGACACTTTGTGCAGAAAATGTAATCGGTTCATGAAGCACAAGTTTGCTGGTCACCACTGCGTAGCTTGCACGAAGTGCAAGGTTGGGAGTCCTTGCGATGTTTATGTGAAGTGGTCGTCGGAGTTAGTGGCGGAGTTCGACCGTGATCGACGTGCGCGACGAGAGAATCGCGAAGGACAAGGCGGCCAAGGCAAATCAGGTGTCCACCAGAGGTTTTGAGGAGCGCCTGAATGAGGGAATGGACTCGGCTTTTGGTGTGTGGGCAGCCCAGTTTCAAGCCATGTTTGAGTCCCTGCAATCCATGATCCCGTCGATGCAGTCTGGTGCAGGACTACCTTTCGGTGGTCCAGCTAGTGCTGCGGAGGGTGTTGCACCTGTCCCTCCTTTTGCTCATGCAGGATTCCGGCATGCCGGATCTTTCCGTGACGGCTGTACCTGGTACATCCCAAGTTTCTCCTTTGGGTTATGTACAGGTTTGCCAGCCGGGTGGTTATGTTGACGTTCCGTCGGGCATCTTCCATCAGGATTTTGTTCATCCCGTGCTGCCGTTGGAGTCGTGTTTGACGGCTTCTGACGGCATCCCGGCGCTGGTGGGTACGGGTCCTATCGGATTTTCCGTCGGCTACCGTGGTCAATGCGGCTGTGGTCGCGGCTCCCGTGCTGGAGCCGATGGATTTCAGTTAAGCCGTGTCCGGCGAGTCATTGGATGTTGGGGCCACGAATACACGGTCTGAGGATGCTGTTTACACTAGTAAACAAGCCCGCAGCCCTCAGCATGGATCGTTGGTTCAGCATGGATCGTTGGTGTCTTTCTCGTCCAAGGGCGACAAGGAAGATGAGAACGGCAGTCCCTTCTTGGATGAGTCGTCCTTTCCCACCGAGGCTGAATAGGTGCAGGTCCTTGAATGGATGTCCGGCCGTCTCGGGTTGGCATCGGATCAAGGATTTCAGCGTGATCCGACAATGGAGCGGATGTCAGAGCGAGTGGCTAGCGCTTTGTCCAGTGCCTCTTCCGCCATGCCTTCTCTGCCTTTGGATACGTTGACCTCTGACATGTTGGAGGTGGCGGCGTATCATATGGTCCAGCCGGACTTTACGCTTCCAAAGGCCCCGAAAGGGATTAGGAGTAGGGTCGGCTTTCCGGAGCAGACCTACCATCAGTATGCCCGAGTCCCACGGCTTTCCATCGGGGAGAGAGAGGCACTGAATAGGCCATTGGCTGGCAAAGCTAAGGGACGTTCTCGTCCATTAGTTTCGCAGTCAAATAAAGATCCGTTCAATGAGTTGACCCTCATTGAGGATGCGGCGAGAGCTGCCATGGCGGCGCTTTCGCACGGCTGTACCCTCCTGCAGGGTATGCTGACCTGCGTGGCGGAAGGTGGGGTAGTGCCAGAGGCTGCTCCCGGAGTTGTCTGGGACACCATGCGCCTATCTCAAGATTGCCTGGCCAGGGTGATCACGAGATCATTGGCTGAGCGATGGAGAATGGTTCTCGATTTCGTAGAACCAGGACCTGATATGAGGGCTGCGTTGTCTTCCGCGCCATTCATGGGTCCAGGCTTGTTCGGCGGCTCGGCACAGCAAGCCTTATCCAAGGTCGCATCAATGGTTGCGGAACATGAAGTAGTCGGCAAGTCGTGGAAGTCGACGAAAAGGACTCGGCTGTAGCAGTCCTATAAGCAGCACCGTCAGGAGCAGAGGCAGCGTCAAAGATCGCCTTTCCGTCCTTCTGGCCGTGATACCCATCGGGCATCCGATTCGCAATGTCCTGGTCGTTCTTCCTCATACAAGTCCTCTAATAAGAGGCCGTATGATGAGGATAGGAAGGGTGGCGGTTCGGGTCGTGGCGGCTACCGTAAGGATAGCCGTGGTGGCGGTTCCGGACCGTCGTTTTCCAAGAAAAGACGGGGTGGCCATGGGGGACGGTCCTGACGGGTTTCCGGCGTGATCTGCTCCGGTATTACCAGGAACGAGGGGAGTCGAGGATCTTCACCTAAGCGAATTAACGTCGTCTCTTGCAATATCGATCGCGAGTTGTGTGCAGATTCCTTCCGTCGGAGGCAGACTTCAACTCTTCTCAAACTGGCTCATCCATCAATCGTTAGTTCCGTTAACATTATTAGACTCCAGTGTGGACTCCCGTTCCAAGGATCGTCTAGATGCCATTTGCTCAGAAATCGAAGATCTTCAGCGGAAGAATGCGATTCACTTAGTCCGCAATCAGTCATCCCTAGGCTTCTATTCGATGATGTTCCTCATTCCGAAATGCACCGGAGGGTGGAGACCGATTCTCAATCTCAAACCGTTAAACAAGTTTATTCTGTCACCAAAATTGCAGATGGAGACTGTAGCGGCAGTGATGTCGAGGTTGAGAAAAGGCATGTGGACAGTGTCGATAGATCTGAAGGATGCATATTTTCATATTCCAATGTCAATTCCTTTTCAGAAATACCTTCGCTTTGCGTTCCAAGACAATGTTTGGGAATTCAATGCGCTTCCGTTCGGCCTGACTACAGCACCGAGGGTCTTCACCAAAGTGGTCCTCGCCATGACTTCTTATCTTCGCAGGAGAAACAAAGCTGTTCATACTTACATAGACGACTGGCTGCTGAAGGCGGGGAATCCAGTCACTCTGCGCAACAATCTTCAGGTAGTCCTAGCCTTACTAAAAGATCTAGGATGGATTGTGAATCTAGAGAAATCAGAATTGACTCCATCCCAGGAGTTTGTTTATTTGGGAATATTTTTCAATCTCAGGGACGGCGTAGCTTTTCCGGCGGAGAGCAGAGTCAAGAGCCTAATTGCAGTTCTGGGGTCGGTTTCTCTAGGAGCCTATCTGACGACGCGCCAATTTCTCAGAATACTGGGTTTACTAGTGTCTCTGGAGAAAGTGGTTCATTATGCAGCACTCAGGCACAGACCGATTCAGATGTATCTAATGTAATTCTGGTCTCAAAAAACGGATCCGTTATCTCTGAGAATTCCAGTAAAAGAACCATTGATATTCCATCTTCAGTGGTGATTATCAGAACAGAATCTCCTGCGAGGTGTTCCTCTACATCCTCCTCAACCACAGATGTCCATCTTTACAGATGCATCGACGACGGGTTGGGGAGCAGTATTGGACAATCGATCAGTGTCAGGGAAATGGGATCGGACCAATACGCAGAAACATATCAATGTTCTCGAATTATTAGCAGTGGCATTAGCACTTCGAAAATTCGAGAATTTAATCCGAGACAAGATTGTCCTAATAAGGACAGACAACTCAACAGTGGTGTCTTATTTGAACCGCCAAGGCGGGACGAGGTCACCGGAGTTGTGCATGATGATTTGGAACCTTCTGCTGTGGTGCCAAGAGAGGAATATTATTCTTCGGGCGGCACACATTCCAGGAAGACTGAACATCCTAGCAGATGCACTCAGTCGAAGGATGATGTCGTCCGACGGAATGGCAGCTCAACCAATCGGTAGCTGAGGTTCTATTCAAACATTGGGGCAAACCAAATGTGGATCTGTTTGCGATGAAACTAAACGCAAAGATGGTCACATACGTGTCACCGATCCTGGACCTAACCTTGGCAGTAGACGCACTGGCGTTAAGTTGGAAGGGAATGTACGCGTATGCGTATCCTCCAACGATTCTCATTCCGAAAGTTCTGGCAAAGATAAGAGAGGGTATGTGCCAAGTGCTACTGATCGCCCCTCATTGGCCAGGCCGATCATGGTTTACGGATCTGCGGGACCTTCTGGTATGCAATCCAATCCCTCTTCCTGACCGAATGGATCTAATCACTCAGAACAAGGGTCTGTGTCTTCACAACAGACCGGAAATGTTCAAATTGACTGCATGGATGGTGTCAAGCAGCGTGAAATTGAGGGTGGCTTTTCTGAGCAAGCAGCGAAGTTTGTCGCTTCAGCCAGAAGAGGGTCAACCACCAAGACATATAATTATAGAATCAACAAATTTGCAGAGTGCTGTCAGAGAAGAGATAGTAATCCCTTGTCTGCATTTGTTCAACACGTAGCAGATTTTATCTGTCATTTATACGAAGTTGAAAAACTTGTACCTTCAACCCTAGCAGCGTATAAGTCTGCATTAGCTTCAGTCATTCCCAGTCTGGCCATTGAAGGAGTTGAGAATGACACTTTGAATGAAGTTATTAAAGGAATGAGCAATCTGCGACATAGACAGCCAGTTCCTATCCCAGCATGGAATCTATCTCTTGTTCTACAGGTTTTAGGGCATGCTCCCTTTGAACCGATTAGATCTATAGATATTAAACTGTTAACTATTAAATCAGTTTTCTTGGTTGCAGCAGCATCGGCGAGAAGGAGAAGCGAAATTCATGCGCTTTCTGCCAAACAAGACCGTTTTGTCATCACGGGTGAAGGTTTAAGACTACTTCCACGTCTTTGTTTCCGGGCAAAGAATCAGTCACTTAAATATCCAGGACAGCCGATCAATTTGCAAAGTTTAATTAGACATGACCCAAACTCTTCTGCTTGGTGTCCTGTCAGATGTCTGAAAATGTGTAAGAAACGTACTGAGGAGTGGAGAGATGACCCAAAATCTCTGTGGTTATGTCTCAAAGCTCCTCATTTGCGCGCCTCGAAAGATACTATTTCTCGTTGGATAGTTGATGCTATTCAGATGTCGCACAAAATCGCTACAGGAAAGCAGATTGATTGTGCGAATGCCCATCAGGTCCGAGCATTAGCAGCAGCATCGGCCCTTTTTACGGGTGTCTCATTAGAGGAGGTGATGTCTGTAGCACAATGGCATGCCGAGTCGTCATTTACTGATTTCTGCCTTCGCGACATCTCCAGCGCACTTAATCTGATAGCCGTCACCAATTTGTCGAACCTTAGTTACGCCACATCCGACCACTATTTCACAAACATCGCAAGTTACTTCCTCCTTTACTGAACAAGAGCCATGCACATGACCAGTGAACGACCGTGGATTGGACCGAGCTCCTGGGATGATCAAGAAAGAACAAGCACTCAAAATTCTGAGTGTTTACATCAATTAAGTGACTAAAAATAATTTACTTACAGTCGAAATACCAGACTGCTTAAGTAAATAGTCTGGTGTAAGAGTATACTTATCCGCTCAAACAGACATTAGACTCATTCCAATTTGAAAACTTAATTGATATACTGATATTTTTTTCAAAATTAGAAGTTGTGGTAGCTTCTTTGCACTCTACTGGACTGCCCTAGCTGAGACTTGGGGCTGACACGGGTCTGGTGGATGTTGCATCCCCTTTTTGACAGCCCTCTGGATTTTGTGCGGACAAAAGAGGGGAGGGGGGGAGCGCGGTCTAGACCATGGAAGTTTAGCACTCTATGAGTCAGATGGCAGAACCCAAGCGTATGCCAGGGTTCTAGTCTCTTCACAACCTTCTCTGTTGGATGGTAGATGAGTGCTGGTTCGAGCCTCACCTCCTCCCACCGGTATTTCTTGGCTGTTGAAATCCGGAGTTTATCATAATAGTACGTCTGGTAAGTATTATTCGAAGTAGAATCAAAAAAGCATCCGCTTTTGTTTCTACGAGAATACTTAATACTTACCAGATGTACTATGGCCCTGTCTCAGCCGCCCCGCTGAGGTGAGGCTGAGCTGCTTTCGCTGTTTGTCAAGGCAAATATAAGACGAAGCTGACTGTGATTGGGAATTGACTCAGTACCTGGGGCTATGGTAGTTCCCGGACACAGTATGTGCAGGACCAGGAGAGTGCAGAGTTTTAATTGTTTATTTTGAGCTAGACTAGATAATAGACATTATCATTATCATAATAGTACATCTGGTAAGTATTAAGAATTCTCGTAGAAACAAAAGCGGATGCTTTTTTGATTCACTGATGAATTCCCCGTGTTTCATTTTCAAGGCAACTAGACAGGAAAACGTAAATATTTAGAAATTTTTAACTTGGAGCCATTGCTAGGCTTCCGGTAGCCATTGCTAGGCAGCAAGGGCTTCCAGTCAAATTAATGTCAAAATATCCTACCAAATAAGGTTTATATTGTAAGGAATATACTTTTTCCGTGATTTGTCGGTGAAAGGGTTATCTCTTCACTTGTTGTATGCAATGAATTGGATTAATTTTTGCATAAAGGAAATCTATTTCACATTCGTCAAAAGCCATTTTATTGAACAAAATATTTACTATGTGTAAATACCTTCCTTGGCCCATGCACAATCTATACTAAAGTGATATTTTTTAGCAGGTCATGTTTGTGGTAGAGGTCAGGCAGGGGCCAGGCGTGTAATATGCTGAACACCTGTGAATACAATAGAGTCGATAACGAATTTAACATAGAACGTGTTCAGAATTTGACCACCCTTTTAGTCATTCCCTTTCCATAAATGTTCACGTTTTTCACCATCATGTAGACAAAAATGCTCCAGTTAATGTACATTTATTGACAGATCAAATATAATTTTTTTCATGATAGTTCTTTAATTTGTACGCCATTGGTTTATAAATATTGGTGTTTTGTTGTATATGTGTGGTGAAATCGGAATTGTCTCCCGTGATTCCACAGGATTCCATGCTTGGAAACTCCCCTGGAATACTCTTTACCTGATGTCATCAATTTATGCATTCCCACCTTTAGTACTAGCCCCTCTTGTTGTACTCCCTAAGTATTCATCATCCTGTCACTAGGCACACATTCTTAGGTGCAGATATGTTATCCTTGGTGGCCGCCTTTCTGACAATCAACACTGATAATTTACATTTCTCCATACAAAACAGCTTAAAATTGTCTCCGTCTGTAAGAATCGAGTTGCAGCAAATTGAACCTACTTTTACATAGCAATGAAGCTCAAATTATGCACTAGAAATAAATAAGGAAATCCCATCTCTTCTATCCCCTCTTGAAGCCTAGCCTGACATGTATCAGAACCAGATATTGACTCTGAATATACAATGTAATATACATTTTGATTTGTCCTATCTCATCCTTGTTAATTCATATTTAATTTATTATTTATGTGCAGGAAATAAATTTACTCTCGAGACACGACCAAAGGAGCTTGGTTTGAATGTGAGAGACGAGCTTCTCAAGTTTCATGCAAAATATTACTCGTCTAATATCATGGCTCTGGCTGTACTTGGTAAAGGTAGGTGCATTGTATGCAGACAGTCTAGCCCCATGTTCAGAACACAAACAAATGCCCAGCAATCCCTGCCTCCAACAACACACGGAATCATTATAGTAATCTATCATTGACCCTCTCAAGATAATTGATTCTTTATGATAGATAGTATAGATAGATTGTACATTTATATTGCGCTGAACTCCATGCGATTGCATGCTCTAAGCGCTATACATCTGATCCCCTGTTCATGATGTCAAATGTATCCTGTTGACTAAATTTTGTTGTGCCCAGTGCTTTTCCCATTTGATTGTATGAGCAAAAAGGTGGTCGCTTGTCCTGTTAGGTAGGTAGAGAGAGAGACCTTTACTCTAACTTTTACTTTAATTAACTTTTGCTTTCTGTAATCTCAGGCGGTCGGGTATGACTGGTGGTCGTTTAACCCTTTAACCCTTGAATTTATTCAAGAAAATGTGAATGTTCTCAGAAAATGTCCATCTGTAGACCAAGAGAAGACTATTTTTGAAAATTTACCAGTGGAATGACTGGCTCGGTTATCAAGCCAGTCATTCCAATGGTAAATTTTCAAAATTGGTCTTCTCTTGGTCTGCAGATGGAATATTTCTCAAGACCACTGCAAAAGCCATTTTTGTCTGATATGATTGTTAAAGTGTTAATAAAAGTAGTTGCTTAATCAAAGTGTTTGCTAGAGCAGGTAATATTGTGATAAATGAAGATATGAGTGTACTTATAAATTATTAACTCTTCATGTGCTTAGTACTTATTACTTGTTTCATTTTTGTCACAGAGTCTCTCGATACCCTTTCTGAGCTTGTGCTTCCTATGTTTTCTGGTGTGACAAACAAACAACTATCAGTACCGGAATGGTTGCAGCATCCATATGGAGCAGAACAACTCAAGGTACATGCAATGCTTTCTAGACTCTGGTATGTACCTGTATGAGCAGAACGACTTCTAAATTCTCCTACACTACTAATCAGTGATTTTAAGAAACTATTTATACAACAGCCATATCTACATAGAGCTGTAGTTCAGATATGACATTCGCCTTCAACTATCACCTCACCATTGGAATACTTTCTGCATTCTTTTTTTCCAAACGTTCTCTTCTCAGTAAATAAGGTTTTAACACACACGTACCTAACCTAACCGGATCTGATCCTAGCCAGTAACCGGGTACTCGCAGTTCCCCTACTGCAGTACCCAGTTACCCGCTCTAAGTTGATCACCTTTTTCCAAACCGTGAAATGTTTTACCTCGTGCTGATGTCAGGAGAATTCTTTGTGTACTCGCACTTGCTATATTACTCAAAATGGCTGAACGAATCTTCAGGAAATAATGGAAATGCCGCTTCTTAGGTGTTCGTTTTATATTCACTGTTATTTTACATTGAAATTGCTATAACCTGTTTTCGTGGTTTTCAAATTTTTATTGAATGTAACTCCAAGCATTCATAATTCAAAATGGCATATGTTTGTTTACATTCTTCCCGGGTGGGAAGTTTCTCTTTGTTTTATTTTTCCGTGAACCTAGATGTATTTTCTCATTAAGTTTAGCGGTTAATGAAATTCCGCCACATGTTTTTAGTGGGGCAGATATGTAACAAATTTGAGGTAAGATGTTCCATTCTGGCAGAGAGCATGAAATCTGGCATATAGGTGGTTTAAGGTATGCTGAACATAATTAGATGCGGAGCCACGTGATTCTACCAAGAGAACCCATCCAAAATGGCGGATTCAAAATGGCCGCCTTCCCAGCGGAAAATCTGCATTACTCAAGTTCTAGATGAAGTAGAGGGCTGGAATTGATGTCAAATTAAGTGTTTCTTGGGTCACTGGTTATGATTTTACCCATTACAATACTCTAAATAGATAAACATGCTGAAAAATATATTATTATTATTATTATTATTATTATCGTCGTCGTTGTAGTCGTCGTCGTCGTCGTCGTCGTCGTCGTCGTCGTCGTCGTTGTTGTTGTAACATTTGTAAATTAGTAGTATTATTGCTAAACGTTTGTACACACATGTTCCGGGCGCAACATTTTAGAAACAAGTTTTCGCTAATCGAAACAATTGGTCTACACGTTTTCTCCAGTAAAAGTAATTGTATGCCAGCCCCTCGCTTCGACAAGACTCCGTCAAAATTGGAAAACTTTCCTACGAGTTGATGCAAACAAAACAGGCCTCTTCACCTTTCTCGCACATACATTTGAGTCATTCGAGCTACCAGAAGGAAAGATACTCGTCACAACATGTGAGGAAAACGTGCTGATGAGGCCAGAGCATGACGTCTCACAACACGCGCCATGCATGCAAGATGAAGCAGATGGTAGAATGTTGCTCCACGCCTTCCATGCATATCACCAAGGTTATCGAACAATAATGATTCATGCTACAGATACAGACGTCGTGGTCCTAGCCATATGGACAGCAAACTTTCTTCATGGGTGTCATCTCTGGGTCGCATTTGGCCTTCCGCTATGTATCAGCTCATGGCATTGCAACAGTTTTGGGTGCAGAAGCATCACAAGGACTGCTATTTATGCATGCTTTCTCTGGGTGTGACACTGTCTGCATTTTGTGGGATTGGCAAGAAGACAGCATGGGAAGTTTGGAGGACTTCAGATCTATTCAAGTCACTATTTAGGAGACTGTCTGATGCCCTGGCGTCTCTGTGTGACAATGACATGGAAACGCTGGAGAGGTTTGTCGTACTACTGTACAAACACATCACCGTTGTCAAATGTTAATGAGGCACGAAAAAGGCTTTTTGCTTTTGGCAACAGGCAGCTAGAAAACATTCCTCTGACCAGTGCAACTCTGCTGCAACGCACCAAACGTGCTGCGTTCCAGGCAGGTCATCTTTGGGGCCAATCACTCCACGCAAATGCAAAAACGCCATGGAGACACTTGGTCATCGCAATGGAGTTTGCTTGCAGATGCATCTAAGGCATGCTGGGAACTTGTGAAATGGGCTTGCAAATGTAATTGCACTGGCAGATGCAAATGTTATAAATCCAACTTACCGTGTACACAGTTGTGCTCATGCGGTGCACAGTGCGTGTGACGTCTGTGAATCATGATTCAACAATCAACAGCATCATGTATAGCCTTGCATACTCTAATAGGATAATTGAACGTATCTATAATGACCATTACTTGGTTCGATATTAAGAAATCAAGTAATTTAAACTATTTCTAGATGCTATATTGCTTTTGTTCTCAAGAGATGGATCTTTTAGATAACACATCTTAAAGAGCCACTGTCTTTTGACATCAAACACAGGTGGTCGCTATGGAAGGATTGATATTTACATATTTAGAGTATTGTAGTGAGTAGAATTATAACGATTGACCCATGAAACCCCTAATTTGACATTAATCCCATCTCTCTACTCCGTCTAGAGCTTGAGTAATGCAAATTTTCCACTGGGAAGGCGGCCATTTTGAATCCGCCATTTTGAATGGGTTCCCTTGGTAGAATCACGTGGCACCGCATCTAATTATGATCAGGATACCGTAAACCACCTATGTGCCAAATTTCATTCTTTCTGTCAAAATGGAACATCTTTTTCACATATCTGCCCTACTATTTTGCCAACCAAGGTTGTTATATAGGGTGGCAAAAAATGTCTTAGTTGGGAATCAAAGGATTAAAAAATTTTTTCATTTAATTTTTTCAAATTCCTTTCAATGATTATCTGATTTTTTTGAGTTTTTTCTAGTTATCCAAAATATTTCAGAAAAAATTTCATCTTGAAATTTGAGGTCAAGGCTTCATGTTGGGACTTATTTCCTCTTAATATTTCTCACATAAATTTATTGTTGTTTTTTACATGAGTGTCATGTATTACTATAAGTTGGGCTACTGTCACAGGATTAATCCACCACAATGGGCCTCTTTTTCTCAGTGTTGGTGGTCTTTGTTCATTGAGTATTCAGATGTCATCATTCTCTATTCTTTATATGGGTTGGAGAGAATTGGTTAACTTGCCTTCTCCTTCAAGCACCCGCATGAGAGTGTAGGCTGGGTTTTAAGCATAGATATCATCTGGAATCATAGTATTTAAAAAATAATAATAATACATGTGTAAATAAATTAAATATATAAATAAAAAATAAATTCGAAGTCAATAATTTATTGAGTTCGTTTGTGATTATTATGACCTGGCAGATTATATTACACACATGAACGTAAAATACTTTAGTGTGTTTGTCTATACAAATATGTAGATTTCATATCAATAAACAAATAAAATTGATATCTGTACAAAATAGTATAATTATGTATCCTTCTTTAGTTGAAGTTGCTTTGGTTCAGCCACCCAAATCCGTGTGCTATTATGTACAATCAGAGGGTAATGTCAATTTTGCTAATCTGGTATTATTTGTTGTTCAATTGTCAAGGTCTCGTGTGTGTGGCCTGCAACTCAGTGTTGCGGGTCGATTGTATAAATCATCCATGTCCAGCCTGCACCTCTTGCAACACTGATACCCGGTGTATTGGCTGTGACAATTGGAACTCCACCACCATTGATCTCTTTGTTGAAGATAGGGCATTTTTTCAGTGGTCTGGGCCATCAACTTCGACCAGTCAGGCCCAAAGTGGGCATGGTAAGACGCGTGCGAAGAAATGTTCGGCCATTATTAGCGAAGAATCGGTGGTGAAGAAGGTGATGAAGCAAGTGACTTCATCCCTTCAAGAACAGTTTCTTCTATGTGGGAGAAGATGGAGAAACGGATAACGAAATTAATGTCTCCTAGGTCGCCCTCCTCTGTGCAGTCGTTGTCCATGGCAAAAGAGGTTCCCGCATGTAGGGTTCCAATGGCTGGTCCGAGCCAGTCTATTTGCACATTTAGCAGAGACGAGGTGGATGTTGTGGAGCAGGATAGGTCAAAACAGAGACCTCCACGCATGCTGCAGGTACCGGATCCAGTTGCTCCTCCAAGAGCCCTGGTGAATGCGGCTACGGTTAGCTGGTTCGGACACTGAGTCTGACTCCAACAATTTGGTGGAGATGCAAGATGAGGACATCGGCCAGCCGGCATGTCGATGGATGGACATTGATGATAGCAGTCGGGACATGCTGTGTCCAGGTGTCCAGGCTACCCAGAGACCATTGCGGTCCTGGGATGTTCACCCAGGTGATGGGCCTCCAAATATTGTAAATGTGCCATTGGCCTCTGGTCATTATCTATGGTGAATACGGTTACGGGGCATCGCGACCCTTCTGGACAACCCTGCTCGACCACATATCTCTCCAGCTCCAGCTCTGATAGCGTCTGGATCAAGGGTGGATCATGGGGTGGAATCTTCAGACCCGGTTATATGGAATGTCGTTCCTGGCCTGGAGGCAATTCCAGTTCTACATGACGGAGCTTGTCTCCTGCCAGGTCAGTTCACGTTGGAACCGCACTGATATACAGCGTTCGATTGGAACAGCACGTAACCTGCGAAAATTCAAATATTTCAGGAGCAGCTGTCAGGTCCCGTGCCAGACATATGCAAGGGAGGACACCTCGGTCAGAAATTCCTGGGATGTCAATTCACCATAAAGTGGTTACGGTGATGAAGGCAGCCTCGGACCAGTTTACTGAAACTGGGAAGCTCCCGAAGATTCCCCGGGAGGTTCATCAGAGGTGCCGTATCCCTCGTGAAGAGGATGAGCGGTATATTCATCGACCGACCGCGTCTACTCGACGATGATTACGATGAACTTTGTCTACCTTGTCCAACTCTGGGCCATCAATATCGGCATCTAATCCCTAGTCAACATTCACAGACTGAATCCAAATTGCTCATGATCGAAGAGGGGATTTGCTAAAATCTGGCATTCTCATGCTTTCTGTTTAACTGTAGGCATGGTGAATGCTACAAGAACATGAGTAACTATTCCAGCAGAAGTGTCTTTAGCAACTCTGGATACCTTAAGGTTGGCAGTTGACTGCACATCTAGAGCAGCAACTAGGGCGACAAGGATGCAATGATGTTGGGTGCTGGATGAAGTTAATCCTGTTGCCAAAGTGGCAGGGCCACTAATGAGTGCCAGCCATTTGGGACCCTCGCTTAGGGGGGGGGGGGGAGTCAAATGTGGGAAAACCGTGGCGACTTAGTCGGGGTAGCGTGTGATCAGGTGGCTCTCCACTGTCAGTTGGAGAACATCAGACAGGTAGATGTGAACTCCTAGGCGGTGCCCGATGGGTTGTACAAGGCCCAATGAGGGTCCAACCTGAAAATCAGAACTGTCTGCATAGACAGGATAGAGGCCGAAGGTGCCAAGACCGCAGTGGTGGTGGCACCCTGCATGTAGAAGGCTAGTATCAGCAAAATGTTTACCGCCGTCAGCAGGCTCCACCTCATCAACAACAGAGGCCAAGACAACAACAGCATGAACAACAACGAGCTCGGCAACAACAACAACAACCTTGACAATACCATACAGAGGTTTTTCATCAGAGGGAAGGAAGAGGTGGAGGGAGGTTTAGTGGGCCTCGTCGGCCGAGATGATGGTCAGACATTGGCAGTAAGGAGCCTGTGGCAAGGAACAGCATCAGTGGATTTGACTCCTCGGATGGTTCAATTTTTCTTTGGGAGAACACATTATGGAGGTGCAATCAGCTCCAGTGGGAGGAAGATTGTTTCATTTCATAGAGGAATGGTGGTCAGTAACAACGGACAAGTTAGTTCTACAATGGCTGACAAACGGTTACGAGGCGTGCTGGAAAATGTATCAGCCAACGCGACTGCCCACGGTACCGATTTGGACTCCAATTCCAATGGAGAGAGACAAATTAGTAGTTCTTCAGGACGAGGTCTTATCGCTACCTACTTCAGAAGCAAGCAATACGCAGAGTCCACAACCCGAACTCGGAGGGTTTTTATTCAATAATGTTCCTTGTTCCAAAAACAACAGGCGGCTGGAGACCCGTACTCAACCTAAAACCATTGAACAAGTTTATCGATACCCCAGCATTCAAGATGGAAACGGTCAGAACAGTATTATCAGGGTTGAGTCATATGGGCGGCATCCATAGACCTCAGGGACGCATATTTCCACATACCGATCTTTCAAAGATACTTCAACATACTCACCATTGGAATAGGGCCCCACCTCAACCGCCCCACGAGGTTGGCCTTAGTTTTTCTTCAGCTGCGCTCTTCCGTTTGGAAAAGAGTGATCAAATTAGAGCGGGTAACCGGGTACTGCAGTAGGGAGACTGTGAGTACCCGGGTACCGGCTAGGATAGAACCTGGTTAGGTTAGGTATGTATGTATTAAAATCTTATTTACTGAGCAGAGAACATTTGAAAAAAAGGATGCAGAAAGTATTCCAATGGTGAGTATGTTGAAGTATCGTAGGAAGAAAAATGGGGATTTTTCTTTCCTTACTACGTTAATTGTGGAAAATACATGTAGTCTGTAAAATATACAGCTTTGACTCAAATTATCATAAACACATACATGAATAGTTGCTTTGACATTGAATAATGAGGATGTAGAGGGATGCAATGTTTAATTGTCAATATGTATATGTCTCTGTCACCAGTATCTACTACAGTACAGACCTTAGTTAGTTTACTGTTTGACGAAGCAAAAACGAAACAAAAATGCATCTTGAACACGTCAAAACCTCGTAGCATTTCCAGGCATGGCCAAACACCAAACGCATTTTATTTGTTTTATAGGCACCTCTAACGGAAAGTCTAACCCGTCCTACAATATGTTAAACGTATCATGAAATATTTTAAACCCATTACGGAAAAAGTCAAACGCGCAATCAAATGTATTCATTAACGCTACAAAGATTCTTACTACGCGTCATTAAACATAAAGTGGAATTGGTCTGTAGTCTGTCAAGGACCCGTACATGTAAATTTAAATTGCAATTGGAGCCGTATATGTGTTAAGTACATGCGCCGCCTTTAGCTTTTTTGTGGCTGTAAATGATAATTGTCGAAATGTCATCATCGTAATCAATCCTAATTTTGTATAAAATGGACGTGTGTGAACACCGCACCTGGGTATTCTTTACTGAGTATGAAGCTAGTGTGATGACTGTGCGTATATTTTGATAAATTTTCAATCCACAATTTCTTTTGAAATCTGGATGAATAAACCAAGATATTCTCTGAAATGGGTTTATTACAATATAGTCTAATTTGAGCCGACGTAATAGGCATAACTTTTTAGAACAATATATGCACCAGTTGCAGCTAGTGTGTTATGCCAAATTTGTCTTATAACGGAAATGGAAACGATTTACAAAATCTGCAAACTTGACATTCGGTTGTTTTCGATTTTGCTATTTCATACATAATATGTAACCGAAAATCTCCGCTTTTACATAGACATGCACATGCGTACATAGTTGTTTTACCCGTGCCTGGGGTGCGTTCAGGACTGCGCAAAACGTTTTCCATTATATACTGAACACTGTACCGCGTAGAACGCGAACGTTCGCCGAACATTCGCCTTCCTGAACTCACTCCAGGAGTATCTGAGTACATAATGTTATTACCCGTTTTCGGCAACGGGTGTCACCGTCTGATTGGTCGAGAATACACGCATATTTAATCAGATCTAGCAAAGATGGCGTCAACTGTTTAGAAAATAACATATTTTTGTGTGTGCCATTCATCAATCTACGCACATTTCGTGTACGCCACAGACTAAAAAGTAGACAGATAACACGGAATAACGAAACTGCCAATCGGAAAGTGTGATGCCTATATATTTGACCGCTTCGGCATCTTAATTCAGGCTTATTACTGACAGTGCTTCAAGTTAGTTATCTCGAAAACTGTAAACAAAGACACGTGTCGATGATCGAGTTTATCGGATTGTTTATCTTCAACATTGTTTTTTCGCGACCAGGACGAAATGGATGTTATATATATATATATATTGTGTCTGCGGCTCCCTTGCGACAATCAATAACTCTCATTATCGGTGACATCACATTTACTAAAACAAGAATGATAATGCAGGTTACTGGGCCAATATTGGCCTATTAACCTGCATTATCAGGGAAGTAGGCCCCAAATCTAAACCAATGAATTACCACATTTTAACCCATTTGAACCTGAAATCCCAGAATTCCACTTTTACAGTCATTATATAAGTATGATGTTGAATATTTTGAAAGCAATTTGACTGGAAGCTGGCTTTCAGTCAAATTAGTTTCAAAATATTCACCAGAATTTTGACACATTCGTAACAAATTTATTATTTTCTCTTGTCTTTTGAAATTGTTAATGCAATAGTAGAAGTACTCCCTTGTTGGAGGCGATATTCCCACCCTGTATTATATTCATAGAATCGCAATGACGTCATCACAATCAAATTTCCCATAATACCCGGGGAGATACGCCATTTTCAGAGGGGCTAATTTAACATTACGAGTAATGGGCCGTTAAACCTTAATTACATTTTCTTTAATATATTGCGAAATTCACTCATGATTTCATGTTTTCTGATACCTGACAGGGTTATTACAGATTCTCAGACACAGGATTTAATGGTTTGAACATCAAGGAAAATGTAAACAATGAGTTTGTATGGGCAGTCCTCTTTAGCATGTAGTAAGTTTTCCCCAACTTTAATGGCGGCCGAATTCAAGATGCCCGGATGTGCGAAACTATGATTAATGTGTTTGATTTCTGCGCTAAAGTCTGAGGGCGGCGTATGACCATAACAGCCGCTGTCAGGTCATAGGGCCTAACAGTACATGTTTATAGTATATTACTGGCTATATATTGTGCTATATATTTTAAACCAAATATCACTCATCGTGGCGTTGTAAACGTGGAATCAGACACTGATATTAATGGTGAGACAGCTAATGTGTGGGACAGTGAATCTTCTGATGATGACATGTTTGACGATGAGGAAGCCACCACTACTGGAAAGACTTGAAGCTGGTACACTACAGATTGGTTGAACTTCTCCAATCAGTGACAAAGAGTTTGCCCTGAAGTTTGGGCTATTTTGGTGCATTCACCATGATCATTTATGCTGTTTGAATTTAATTAACTGTTAAAGTTTGTTATATTGAATTAGCTCTAACTAACATGATTAGATATACCAATAACATACCAAGAGTTAGTAGTTAGTCACTGTTATAAGAATTGTACAGTTTAGCAATTGACCCTTTAACACTCCAGCTGGTGAAAACATGTTCTGTGGTGGCCTTGAGAAATGTCCATATGCAGAACAAGAATTATTTTTTTACCGTGACTCAGTGAGTGGTCAAAACTGGCCTCTGAAATCAAATTGTCTTGAGAAATGACCATTTGCAGGCCAAGAGAAGACTACTTTAAGATTTTACCACTGGAATAACTGGCTTGATAACCAAGCTAATCATTACAGTTCTAAATGTTAAAAAATTTCCTTAGCTTGCAAATGGGCATTTATTAACCCTTTAATGGTCAAATCAGCCATAACCAGCCTCTGCAGTGTTCCTGAGAAATGCCCTTTTGCTGACTTATCACTGGAATGACTGGCTCCCAGAATACTCTTGATCAGCAAATTGACATTTTATGAGACAATTGGAATTTTCTCGACCAAATTTACCCATTAAAGGGTTCAGCAGAAATTTACATTTTCTTGACAAATATTGGAGAGTAAAGGGTTGTAAAGCTGGAGCTTTACTTACCTTTAACTACCTTGTTCCGCTGGTCAGAGTGGGGAAAAATTCTCAATCCTTGTTCCACTGAAGATCAAAGAAATGATGAAAACACCATACAACCTTTACCTACATACAGTAAATAAGTCAAACCTGGTCATTTTGGATTTGATTAAATTGTTTATTCATTCACTTAAAAAAGTTTAATGTCATTGTTATTGAATGCTGCCATATTGATATAATGCAGAGTTTGCTCAAACAATCACCAACACAGACAGTAGCGCAAACCACCACTCATTAGCAGCATGAGCAATATTATATAGGACCAAGATTAAGTTTACTTTACTATTGATTTTGAGATTTGTATTGTTATCGATGATCAATAACAATACAAGTCCAGTCTCTAGAACAAAAGTAAACTATCTTGGTCCTATATAATATTACCCATGCTGGTGATCAGCGGTGTTTTATGGTTATGCTACTGTCCGTGTTGATGAATGATGTTGCTGGTCACAGGTCATATATTACTGATAGTGGTCTTTCAAATTGTTGTCCTACTGTTCCAGATTTCGTACGTTTATTTTTGCAACATTTGTTTGTGGTCTGGCTATGTTTCAACAGTAGCTGAAATAGAAAGTGAAACAAATATGATTACACCTGGAGTTATAAGCATTACATAATGGACCTTTCCATTTTATCCATCAATCATGATGTCATAATCAACTACATGATGCATAAGGATGACAACATAATCAATGACATAATGAATGACGTAGATAAGTTCGTCAATCGTCACAGACACTTAATTGATGACGGACTATATGTATTCTATTTAACCCTTTAATAGACGTATTTGGTGAAGAAAATTTTAATATCCACTTATTGAATGTCCAATTAGAGGCCAAGAGAATGCAATTTTTGAAAATTTATGACAAATTACTGGCTCAGTCATTGAGCCAGTCATTTGTGGTGAATTTTCAAAAATTCTATTCTCGGCCTGTAAATGGACATTTCACAAGGCCATAACAGAGGCCAGTTTTGGTCGGCATGACCATTAAAGGGTTAATAAAAATGATGTCGAATATTTTAAAACTAATTTGACTGGGAGTTGTTGCTGTCATATCAACAGCTTACATGTATAGTTTTCAGGAATTTGAGATTCAGAGAGTACAGAGATCGATCCCAATGCAGGTAAAGCTTGGGTGGAGCTTAGCTAGAGATGGGCGGGGAATAGCTAAAAGTGGATTCCTCTCAAATTAGCTACTATAATCTCACTCTGTCTGAGTACAGTGTACATCGCTCATAGTGATATTCACTATACCACCACGTACCTCACCGATAATATTTGTTAGAATAAACCAGCACGATTATAATCCTGCCAGTTTATTCATTCATTTTGTTGGGTGACATGCATTGTGGTACAGTGGTACCTGATAAGCATGCTGGATTATTCATTAATTTTTCTGGGTGGCATGCATGGTGGTTACAACTCAGGTGATGTGAAGTTTGAAAGAAAGAATTCTATGGAAACTAGTAAAAAAATATTTAAATTTCATAGACAACAAAACAGCCCTTAAGCCTATTTATACCTGGCCTCAGCTGCTCTCGGAGAGCATCTAGACTTCAAAGTTTTCTGGTGGAGAGTTGGTGTTTCCAGGTGAGTGACCGCTGAGGACAGTGAATCGCGCATGTCAGGAGAGTGAAAGACTGATTCAAGTCAGACCACCAATGACCGATAGGAAAATATCTATTTGCAGAACAAGAGAAGACTATTTTTGAAAGTTTATGACTGGAATGACTGGCTCGGTTATCGAGACAGTCATTCCAGTGATAAATTTTCAAAAATAGCCTTTTCTTGGTCTGCAAATAAATATTTCTCAACACCACTGCAGAAACCTGTTTTGGATGATATGAGCCGGGTTCTGCCAATCCGGTTGCTTTGTGGTGTGAACTGTCCCACTTCCTCAAGAAATCATGGGTCATTTTGACAAATGTTGGATCAAGTACATACATGGAAGATATCTCTGTCCTAAAATGCATTAGGTCAATGAACCATGTGTGACGGTAATGATTGGACGGTGTGAATTTTAGAGCACTAAATGGTGCAAGGGCCCTGCCTCCGCAAAACCCTGCATGAGTGTTAAAGAAAATTTAATTATAGTATGATGACGTTGAATTAATTACCTACCTACCTTTAAAATCTCAAGTCCTTTCTTTATCTCCATGTTTTGAAAAAATTAGGATACATTTGTCTCCATCCATTCATCATGCTATCTCCTCCCAAACAGTTGGGTGGAATTCAACCAAATTTGGTATGTGGGTTATCCATATTGAAGATTTCTGATGTCTTCTGATTCTATTTAATTGTGATCACTTCGACTTCGGTAAGGCCTGTATGTGTGGTTGCTGCGACAACCGGTCTTACCGACGACGAATGTGATGGATACAAGCTCGCCTCGTTTGTAGATGAAGGTAACGATATTTCTGTCTGTATCCGGGCCTGATCTGACTATTCTAATCGAAGATAATGGTAAGCTACGGTGGTCTTCCGTAGATGCCAGAGTTACCGCTATAGAAAACACGAACTCGTGCCTTGAGGTAAAGTATCAAGGTGATGGCTTTATTCTCTTAATTCTAACTATACAATAAGATACTTTGAGCTAAAGTGACTTATACTGTCAAAACAGAAGCTACAATAAACTTATTTATTTAATTCGGTTTTCCTACTTACACCGATTTAAGAATTCACTTCAACGTTTTCCTAACTGACTAGCATTACTCTCAGTCGCTCTGATCTGCTATGCTATTCAATTAACTCTTGCCTACTGAAAATACATTCAGCAAGAATTTTGTACGAGGTGCGAGGCGGACCGGACTCCCGATTAAAAGTTAAAGTCCCCCTTTTATACTACTTCAATTCCTATACTCCGTCCATCTTGGTTTCGCACCGCCGGAGGCTGCTCTGATTCTGATTGGATTATGACATCATTTTGATCAATCAAAACCCCGACCCTCCCTCCCCGGGCGGGTGCTTTCTTCCTAGCACTTGCGGTTTGGCTGGTTCTTGAGTAATGGGATCTGTCGTTCCCCTAACTTTATTTTAGAATTCCATCTGCTTCCCATGACAGAATGACGGATGCTTGTTTGATAGCAAGTTCCGATTTGTGTACCTTACGCTAGAATGACGGATGCTTGTTTGATAGCAAGTTTCGATTTGTGTATCTCCCCATTTCAGAATGACGGATGCTTGTTTGGTAGCAAGTTCCGATTTGTGTATCTTACGCCTCTACAATTAATACGTTTTTGATCGTAACTTTCGATTGCGTACCTACCGCCTACAGGACGCTACAATGTCCATGTCATGTGCATTACCTATTGGCCGACAACCTGTGGAATGCTAGAGTTAATTGGCACACAAGTTCCCATGCTTCTGTGAGAACACAGACCGCTATGTAACTAACTAAGTCCGTTTGTCATATCTAATCCCTTGGTCGATTCCAACCTGGTGCTAACCATCATGATTCATACTCGATTCAGTTTCAAAGCTGTACCGCGCAGTGCTGATAATATATAATTTCCTAACATTACATAGACCCTATTTATTAAAGAGAACTGATGTTTGTGTGTGGAACGATAACAATCGTACACAGCAACGTTTATCTCAATACTTGAACAGCCGGATGGAATGCACTTAGCGAGATTAACCCATTCAAATTGAAGGACGAAACCAGTGAATCGATTAACCCTCAATAATTAGTTGTGGTAGTAAAACTTGATAATGACCTGAGTGAAAGTTGTTGCTGTCTTGGTGCTAAGTCGTTTATGAGCAGTAATCTCTTTGCAGTAACATAAATGACTGCAGCAACAAACATCAATGAGTTTGATCATGGCAGTATGCAAGTTGTACGAATATTGAATCGTTGTAGACGGGAAAAGAATGTTAACCCTACGTTAACCCTCGATGGCGTAACTTGTTGCGCATTGCTTTTACCGCTGTGAATGGTAATAGCATCCAGCCAGGAGAAGGGAAGATATATGGATGATGATCAGTGCTAGTAACGTATCTAAACATAGCCGCTGATCGGTGCATCTTAATATACATGGTGACATAGTCTATTAGCTCACCTGGTATTCACATATGAATTTCACTCGGGATTTACTCGTACATACAAGATGTCCAGCGGGGTCATGACTTCCCACAAGACAATCCCATATCTACACATGCCCCTCAACCGAAGTTAATTAGCCGTCTCTTAAGGCCTAAAGAGAGTGATAATTAACTCGTTGTGCATCATCAACAACCTAAACCACGCCCTACCAGAGTCCTCCAGACTATGTCATACATCCGACTACATCATATCTTAAATCCAACAATGTTAACTAAACATGTACGGGTAACGGAATATCATGCGCAATTGACCGTCCCCGGAAACATAGGAAAACAGCATAATCCTATACAAAGTACGAACTTGTCCGGGTAATGGAATATCATGCGCAATTGACCGTCCCCGGAAACATAGGAAAACAGCATAATCCTATACAAAGTACGAACTTGTCTGGGTAATGGAATATCATGCGCAATTGATCATCCCCGGAAACACATTAATAGCATCATTAATGCCCTTGTAATTCAAGGTGCAGCAATTAACAATATAACCCTATACACAGTAAATACAATGAAGTCAGTACATAATAACCTTAATCCTACAGTGTAAATAATCATTACTGGTCATACAATAGTTCCTATATCAAGTAATAAAATAATCACCAAATAGTGTTCCAGTAACAGCATATAAAGTTCATACCAAAATGTCACGTTGATGATATCTCCATATAGTCCATGTTTGCGTTAGGATTGTCAACGTTAACGTATCCTGCCATCTCAATCCAGTCGGTAGCCGTCGGGTCGATCTCAGTCCGTGCAGTAGCATTAGGCGACGACCCGGCTACCATACTCAGCGGCTCCGGTAGTGCTGCAGGTCTCCGGGGCTCCTGGGCCTGAACCGGTGGCACACAGATACGAATATTGGCATGATTGTTATCACTGCTATGGGCCGCACGTGGCTTGCAACTTATCCAAAACCACATGCGTGACAATACGCCACATTTATATAATATAATCACTATAATAAGCACAACGACGAAGGAGCCAGCCGAATACGACACAAAAGAGCGTACCCCAATGCCATCGACCATCACTGGGTCGATTGCGGATAATGGTGCTAGCGGCACATACTTAGATTTTAGTAAATGGTTCCATGGTTGCATTTTCAAATGATTCACAATCATGGACTGGTTAAGAACTCTGGTCACGTCCAAATGGGGCATCTCAATGGCCAGGCTAACCCGAGCGTACGTCCGACTGTAAGACGCAACAGGCTTGAATCGCCAGCCCTTCCCGCTATAACCACATTCGCCAGACATTAATGCATACACTCCATTACTCACCACACACCGGTCGGTCAGTCGTCCGTCGCAGTGTATATCCATTGTTTCACCGAACGTTTGCCACACTACGCCTATCTTCTTATCGGCAAACAATTTGCTAGATGTTTCATTTGATTCGGAGAGCTGAATATTACAAGCACTGTCGGTCGTATTGGTTAACAGGCTTACAATGCATGTATATCCATTGTTTCACCGAACGTTTGCAACACTACGCCTATCTTCTTATCGGCAAACAATTTGCTAGATGTTTCATTTGATTCGGAGAGCTGAATATTACAAGCACTGTCGGTCGTATTGGTTAACAGGCTTACAATGCATGGAACGTGGGTCTTGTCGACCCGTAGTGGACCATGACACACCCGGGGCTCCTCCCCACGACATTCGGATGGCGTGAAGTACCATCCAGTTTTGGTGTCAAGACCGATGCTGGTCCGCGCGATCAGTACTTGCATGTAGTATCCCCTCGCAATTAGCGGTTCCGGCCACGCATGCAACCTGTATTCGATATATTCGCCCCCGTCGATTAGCGGTAATGGAGTCGTGAGTCGTCTTTCCATAACGGATACACGACCACGTTGCGGTAGTACCACTGATATGGACGTATCAGTCGATTTCCTATACTAACATGTTTGGCCAAGGAATTGAGGTCAGCAGGACTGAATAATTCTTCCGTTAATCTACCTAACTCTAGGGATGTCGTTTGTCTATGAAACTGTGCTGCTGCCTTCTGGTAGCTATACACCACACTTTCGGCAGAGTCAACGATGTGTCCAAGCCGCACTAATGCGTATAAGTCGCCTTGTCGGGCGGCGTGCACCTTAAACATATCGCTCACGTTTCTAGTTAATTCCACTAGGCCAGCGGTAATTTCGTTGATACGGTCAACGTTGGTGTTGATCCCTACGAATGCCAGTTTCACATGGGACGGCAGTTTGTTGGAGAAATGTACCAAACGATTCACGTTCTTCATAGCGACTTTGACTACCTCTTTAATTGCATCTATATCACTAGAGGTAGCGGTACCGAATAGAGACGAGGCTATGTCCCCGACAAAGTCAAATAAGCCACGTTTGCATCGTATACTATCCCTGCTCACCATAGTTAGTTGTGTCCTAACCGCGATCTTCTTAATATTGTTAACACGATATTGTAACCCGAAAATATCTTGATAGCTCAACGCAGTCTTTCGACCGATGTTCGCAATAAGAACACGAAACTGCGCTAACCGTTTAAGAAATTGGGCAGGTAAATAAGGGTGGTCAATAGACACCACTACAGTCCATTCAGCTCGGATAACGGATATATCATCGGGTTTAGTTATCATTACCCCGTTCGGTAATCTATGTACACTAGACGTTTTACATAATCCATTTACTAAACTCACTATAGCTATCACTACACCTAATCGTAAAATATACATGATTCCACGCGCAGTGATGCTTACTGGTACAAATTATAGACAGAAGGATAATTAGCGGTGGTTACGTCGCCTTATAACTGCCTCTATGCGACTAATGAAGTCATCGTACAGGGCGCGGCCGAACGCACCAATCCTGAGCCGCTTGCTGTCAAACTCGACTTCCGGCACATGACTGCGCGTGCGCATAAAGTAACGAGGCGCTGGCAGCGTTTCCATTGGTTCCGGCACACTCTCGGGTACCTCCTCCGAGCTGTCCATCACCACTGATGGAGGAGTCACGTGAGTTTCCATCGGTGACTCATGGTTTCGAGTCTCACTCGTACCAGGTTGACTGATGTTATTATCAACCATCCTACCCCTCTTGCTCACCCCTGGCTCATTATCAGAAGCTGGTCGCTTCCTACGAGTTCTCTTACCAAGGGTTGCCTTAGGGTCGGATTCTGGCCCATCTTCGGACCTTGGGAGCATCCGCACCCTTGGATGATGGCTATCTCTCGTACCCTTCGCAGGGTTACGAACAGGGCATGGCCATACCTCGTCCCGGCACATTTCTGAGTCGACTACGCGTAACTTAGATATATTCAGCACGCGCATCTTCCCAGACCTTTGATGCCGGACGTGAGCCACTGGCCCATTGATCTTAAAGATCTCATATTCGGGGTCACTATGAGAGGTCAACTTCATGCGTTCCTCCGCCTTTACGACCACCGAATCACCCACCTTAAATACACCTGCGTTTGTACGCTTGTCAATCTGCTCACGGTGGACCTCACGAGACCTAGCCGTTTCCATACGAGCGCGCAGTAGGGCATTGTTAAGACAGGTCAGTCTTTCACCCAGATCCTGCGACGCGTCTACTGGAATAGCAAATGGCAGTCTCGCCCGTCGACCGTATGTCAGATAAAATGGCGTATATCCTGTCGTGGAATGACGAGTACTGCGATATGCGGTTAACGCCGCACCCAATTCATCCTCCCACGTACGAGAAGCATTGTTAACCCCTTTCTGGATTAAGTCCTTAAGGGTCTGATTGAACCTCTCGGTACGCCCATTGGTTTGTGGGTGGTAGGGGATCGATCTTCTGTGGTCGATCCCATGTTCTCTAAACCGCTCTTCTAGCGATTTAGAACAAAATTCCTTCCCTTGATCCGTTATCACGATCTCAGGGACACCATGACTCGTTGAAGAACTTGTCTTCAACATTTTGAGACGTCTTGGCTGGAATCGGATATGCCTCAGCCCACGCAGAACAGTGATCGATCATCGTCATGATATACACATTACCTTTACCGACTCCAACAGAGGACCTATCAAATCCATGCCGACTATCTGACTTGGATAATTGGCCATGGGCATTTCACTGTACCGCGGTCGAGTAGTGACAGGTCGGTTGACCTGGCACGTCGTACACGTCTCTAGCATACGTATCACGTCTTTCCTCAAAGACGTCCACACAAACGAGTCTCTTACCATACCAATGGTCTTTTTCAGACCTTGGTGACCAGCTCGTTCATGAGCTTTCCGGAGCACTTTCTCACGGAACAGGGTAGGTAAGACAATTCGGGGGTACTCAGCGTCCAACGCTGAAGGTGTAATTAATGAATATAAAATACCGTTCTTGACCATATACTCCTCCGGGGTGTTCTTGAACAACGCCGGGTATTCCCTGGTCTGCTCGGCACACAACTCGTCGTAGGGAATGTCGAATACCTCGAGAGGGGCATGCGGCAATGCACCCTCGTCTACATCCGGTATGACAAAATCGCCTGTGTCTAAGGTGGCGATCTCCACTGGACGACGCAACCTGGACAACATGTCTGCTCGAATATTCTTCGAGCCTTGGATGTATTCAATCTTACATCCGTACTCGGCAATCAGCACCGCCCAGCGCTGCACTTTCGTGTTCTTAACTTCTCCCACAAACAAACTCTTTAGGGGTTTGTGGTCAGTATACACGGTGAACTGCGCGCCAAATAGATAAGGTCTAAGCTTCTTTAATGCATATATCACAGCATAAGCTTCCTTTTCTATTACGGGCCAGTTTAGCTGACTGTCCTTCAGGGTCGAGCTTACGTACTGTATCACTCGTTCTATACCCTTATCATCTACCTGTACCAATATCGCACCTATCGCATAGCTAGACGCATCGGTATAAAGCTTATACGGAGCATTTAAATTCGGATAGGCGAGAACTGTCTCACTACACAGCAAGTTTTGTAATTTCTTAAACGCTTGCTGTTCCTCCTTACCCCATTCAAAACGTTTATATTTCTTAGTCAATTCTATCAAAGGCTTAGCAATTTCGGCGTAGCCTTGCACACAAGAGCAGTAATAACCTGTAGCACCCAGGAAACTTCTCACCTCTCCCACGTCGCGGGGCGGTGACATTTCCCTTATGACCTTAACCTTTTGTACCTGAGGAGCCACTCCTTGTGCAGAAATGCGATATCCTAACAAGTTCACAGACCCACGGGCAAACTCGCATTTCTTTTGCTTAACCTGCAAATTGTATTCCTGAATCCTTTGCATAACCTTACGCAAATGTTGTGCATGCTCAGCCGGGTTTCTCGAATATACGACTACATCATCAACAAAAACATGCAAATATTTTCCCACGAATTCTCAGAAAATATTGTTCATTGCCCTCTGAAATACGGCACCTGAGTTGCAAAAACCAAATGGCATCCGAACAAAGTCGAACAAACCTTCACTACAAACGAACACTGTTTTCTCTATGTCTTGGCTGTCCATCGGTATCTGCCAATAGCCAGACTTCAAGTCCATAGTCGAAAATATCGTTGCGCCGCGCATTGAGTCAAAAATATCAGTTATATTCGGTAATGGATAACTGTCTTTGCGACATATAGAATTCAACTTCCTGTAGTCAACACAAAATCTCGTGTCCCCGTCCTTCTTGGGCACTAACGTAATGGGCGACGCCCAGGGTGACGATGACGGTCTTATGACGCCCGCTGCAAGCATTTCAGCCACTTGATTCTTGACTATATACTGCTTGGCAAGCAGTAGACGGTAGGCTTTCTGCCGTATAGGAAACGCATCTCCTGTTGGTACCGTACACTTCACTTTGGGGACCAATCCTAAAGTGTTTGGACGAGCCGTATCAAAGTTATCCGCAAAGTCCTCAAGCACTTTGTCGATAGCTTTATATCCGGTCGTTTCTTTACAACTCCCATACACATAATTCGTCTGTTCCCTATAGGGATATTCAAAGGGATATACCTGGCCAAACCATACTAGTACTTTGGCCTGATAGTCAATCTTTGCATTTCCCAAGTGCAAAGCGTCCGCCCCAAGCAAACATTCATGCCTCATCCTTGCTACTACCATACTCGGAATAGGACGGGCGTTACTGAATTTTACCTGGGTCTCCCCCAAAAGTTTTATTGGGGAACCATTTACTGCCAAGAGCGTCTTCGCCCTTTTTAATGACCTAGCATTCAACATGCTACGCCATATATCCTTGCGAATCAAGGATGTGCTAGCACCAGTATCCACTAAGGCATGCAGGTACTTACCCTCATCCGATGGACCGTTTTTATCCAATCTTAGACGGATTAGAAACCGCTCGGTCGGTATGCTTACCAACGGTCTCCTCCGTCCTTGTTTAACGAAGGGCTCCTTCGTCCACTAACAATTTCTGCGTAACTGTCTTGATGGGAGGATGAGTCCTGTCCGACACCGTATGAATAACGGCCATGCTCATCCGTCCCTTCACCGGTCAGCACGAACCCGTCACGATCGACATATTCATCATGGTCGCGTCTAGCATTGTTCAGGTCCATTCTGACATTGTGGCATCGTTCGTTGGTCGTTCACTGCATCAATGTCCATGTCAACGTCTTCTTCTCGTCGTCTCTTTACGGCGAGTCGAGGTCGGCCATTCAACGGACTCGATGGCGTATGGTTTCCGCCATGCTGTGTTTGCGGGCAATCTCGAACGAAGTGTCCATTCTGACCACACCCAAAACACGTTACCGTTACAGCAGGGGTCCCGTCGCGGTTGTCGGGGTCGCTGGGCAGCCTGTCTACTGACGTTCTCCCTCGGGTGTACCGCTTGACAACAGTCACTTTTGTAATGGCCGACTCGGCCACAATTATAGCAGGTAATTTGCTGCAAGTCTCGTCCCGTTCTAACTGGTCGGGGCGAGGGTGGTGCGCGTTACTTTGCCTGCTGGGCTGTCTTATTCGTGGGCTGGGTGGCCCCAGCCACCGGCTTCTGCTCGCTTAACTGCAGGTCACCGACCAAGCCACAGAGTTGCTCAATCATTTTACTTTGTTGAGCTATCTGGTGTTTCAACGTTCGCACCACACTCCAGATCTCTTTTTCCTCCTCGGGACCGACCATGTTTACCTCCATACTTTCTTCTTGGCGATCCTCGATCTTCATCGCCTTGAGTAGGTCATCACACGTAGCCTCCTCTTCCGCAATTTCAATCGCTCGGGCCAAGGTGGTAGCCTTCTTTCGTACGATTCGCTTGCTATGGCGATGGTCAGATAGACCCTTGAGGTATATTCCCAGCACTGTCCGACGGTTGTCGGCGTTCTCAGTCTGGTAAGCGCGCGTGCTCATCTCCCGGAATCGTCGGTTGAAGGTTATGACCGTCTCGTTCCTGCGTTGTCGTATGCCTTCTAGATCGTACTTAATGCGTTCGCCCTCGTTGGCCGATACGAAGTTCACGGTGATTTATTCGTAGAACTCGTCGAACGTGACGTCTTCTCGGACTTTGCCTATCAAGAACCCGTCAATGGCTCTTGATAGCTGGCCGCGTGCCGCTCGGGTGATGATGTAGGCTGGTATGCCCTCGAGTCTCCCCTCGTTTGCGACCCACGCTCTTCGTGTTTCGTCCAAAAATGTTCGTACCTCCTCCGGTACCACTCCGTCGCAGGGCTGAATGCGGTAAATCGTGTCCCTGATCTCTCGGCGGTATACCCGCTCGGCCTCCCGACGGTTGCTGCTGTCGACGATGGCCCCCCCCCCATCGCTATGCCCATCGTTTGCATAGCGGCGATGGTTTCCGGTCGAAGCTGGTGTGCTACTGGTACTTCTACGGGTGGCATAGTTGGGTCAGCGATTCTCTTGGGTCCTGTTGCCATGCTATCTTCACTGGTAATGTAAAGCTATGATCACTCTCTGCAAACGGGGTTGCTCGGGGCAAACTACCTCTGTAGTTATCTTCACGGCAGCACCCGCGCAACACTCGCGATGCCGTATGATACGGGTGCTTTCTGACAACTTTGCAACGTTTATGAATTCTTGTACTCGGTCCCCCAGGTCCTCTAGTATTACTACGCCCGGATGGTCTGCTTGGGCCATATGCTACGTACTCACTGTGTTCGGTTACTCTGGATCCTGGCGGTGGCTCACCACTGAAGATTTCTGATGTCTTCTGATTCTATTTAATTGTGATCATTTCGACTTCGGTAAGGCCTGTATGTGTGGTTGCTGCGACAACCGGTCTTACCGACGACGAAAGTGATGGATACAAGCTCGCCTCGTTTGTAGATGAAGGTAACGATATTTCTGTCTGTATCCGGGCCTGATCTGACTATTCTAATCGAAGATAATGGTAAGCTACGGTGGTCTTCCGTAGATGCCAGAGTAACCGCTATAGAAAACACGAACTCGTGCCTTGAGGTAAAGTATCAAGGTGATGGCTTTATTCTCTTAATTCTAACTATACAATAATATACTTTGAGCTAAAGTGACTTATACTGTCACAACAGAAGCTACAATAAACTTATTTATTTAATTCGGTTTTCCTACTTACACCGATTTAAGAATTCACTTCAACGTTTTCCTAACTGACTAGCATTACTCTCAGTCGCTCTGATCTGCTATGCTATTCAATTAACTCTTGCCTACTGAAAATACATTCAGCAAGAATTTTGTACGAGGTGCGAGGCGGACCGGACTCCTGATTAAAAGTTAAAGTCCCCCTTTTATACTACTTCAGTTCCTATACTCCCTCCATCTTGGTTTCGCACCGCCGGAGGCTGCTCTGATTCTGATTGGATTATGACATCATTTTGATCAATCAAAACCCTGACCCCCCCCTCCCCGGGCGGGTGCTTTCTTCCTAGCACTTGCGGTTTGGCTGGTTCTTGAGTAATGGGATCTGTCGTTCCCCTAACTTTATTTTAGAATTCCATCTGCTTCCCATGACAGAATGACGGATGCTTGTTTGATAGCAAGTTCCGATTTGTGTACCTTACGCTAGAATGACGGATGCTTGTTTGATAGCAAGTTTTGATTTGTGTATCTCCCATGTCAGAATGACGGATGCTTGTTTGGTAGCAAGTTCCGATTTGTGCCTCTACAATTAATACGTTTTTGATCGTAACTTTCGATTGCGTACCTACCGCCTACAGGACGCTACAATGTCCATGTCATGTGCATTACCTATTGGCCGACAACCTGTGGAATGCTAGAGTTAATTGGCACACTAGTTCCCATGGTTCTGTGAGAACACAGACCGCTATGTAACTAACTAAGTCCGTTTGTCATATCTAATCCCTTGGTCAATTCCAACCTGGTGCTAACCATCATGATTCATACTCGATTCAGTTTCAAAGCTGTACCGCGCAGTGCTGATAATATATAATTTCCTAACATTACATAGACCCTGTTTATTAAAGAGAACTGATGTTTGTGTGTGGAACGATAATAATCGTACACAGCAACGTTTATCTCAATACTTAAACAGCCGGATGGAATGCACTTAGCGAGATTAACCTATTCAAATTGAAGGACGAAACCAGTGAATCGATTAACCCTCAATAATTAGTTGTGGTAGTAAAACTTGATAATGACCTGAGTGAAAGTTGTTGCTGTCTTGGTGCTAAGTCGTTTATGAGCAATAATCTCTTTGCAGTAACATAAATGACTGCAGCAACAAACATCAATGAGTTTGATCATGGCAGTATGCAAGTTGTACGAATATTGAATCGTTGTAGACGGGAAGAGAATGTTAACCCTACGTTAACCCTCGATGGCGTAACTTGTTGCGCATTGCTTTTACCGCTGTGAATGGTAATAGCATCCAGCCAGGAGAAGGGAAGATATATGGATGATGATCAGTGCTAGTAACGTATCTAAAGATAGCCGCTGATCGGTGCATCTTAATATACATGGTGACATAGTCTATTAGCTCACCTGGTATTCACATATGAATTTCACTCGGGATTTACTCGTACATACAAGATGTCCAGCGGGGTCATGACTTCCCACAAGACAATCCCATATCTACAATATGATTGTGGATTGGCTGACAACATTTATTTTATGTAGTCAGAGATTGGTGTCTTCCAGATTTATCTAGATTTCCCATGGTCCTGCCCACACTCTCGCACATCATTTGACACCCTCTCAATAGTTTTAAATTAAGCCAGATAAGCCACTACATTTAGATAGGACTAGTGATTACTAGATTCTACTATAGCCCTTCAAATCTTTGCAGACCAAGGGAAGACTATTTTTTTAATTTTACCACTGAAATGACTGGCTCAATTATCGAGCCAGTCATTCTACTGGTAAATTTCCAAAAATAGTCATCTTGCTCTGCTCACAGTAGAGGAATTTTTTGACCACCTTGACCATTAAAGAGTTGACATGTCAAATTGTTACCAATGGGTTGGTCAGTTACAAATTGTACTAGCCCTGGTCAATTTCTGCTAACCCATGCTCTCACAGATCATTTCCCATTAAGACCTCCAGATTTTTCACAGCGATCCACGCCAGTCTCTGTGTAATGTAACTCCTCCGAAAGCGGTGGATGGAATTCAAACAAATGTTGTAGGTTACTATAAAGTGCAAGAGGCCATTTTTATCTCACCTACGAAGTAAAATGAGCTATTGTGATACCATGCACATCGCCCAGCATCGTCTAAATTGCGTTTAGCTCAACTTTTCTGTTTATATCTCATGTTTGGTTGGTCCTAAACTTGGACACATGCCTCCTTATAATGACACGGCATCACACAATGATGTTCTGGCCAAATGGTCAAAATCACTGATACGCATGCAACCATTTGCTGTCCGCCATCCATACGTCAACTTATGTTTAAAAACATAAGTTGACGGATGGATGGCGGACAGCAGATGGTTGCCATGCGTATCAGTGATTTTGACCTTTTGGCCAGAACATCATTGTGTGATGCAGTGTCTCATACATACATTAACCGCTTGGCGGATTTCAAACTAATTTGGCTGGGAAGGACCCTAATGCTTTCGGCTTCCGAACATGCATACAGAATTTTGATTGGTCAATTTTTGTGTGAAAATCTTTGACTTTATGAAAAATTTAGCAGAAATTGTCAAAACGCTACTCATTAACCGCTTGACAGATTGCAACCCTAGTTGGCTGGACATAAATTGCCAAAATGCATATTCTCCATGACCGCTTGGTGGATTATATCCAAATTTGGCGGAAGGATTCTGCAGTAGTTGGCTCTAGAACTTCTATTCAGAATTTTTTAATATAATTCTGTGCTTAGCAACAACCGTCATCAGATGAGATATTTTGACAGTTCGCCTCTATGTCTGCCTCATCTCAAAAGAAAAATAGGAAGTGGAAATTAGATAAGGGTATACAGGCAACCTGCTGAATATTTTGAAAAGTTTTGATAGATAGATAGATAGGTATGTACATACTCAGTATATTTTATAGGCAGCCTTTTTTGACATAGTAGCGGCCTTCTCTGCTGACAGCCCTTATTGCCATACACCGTCCAGGATACCGTTACAGGCCCTTGGCCCCCTTGTTGATAAGCCTTCTAAATTTATTTTATATTTGAAGTCAATCATCAGAGTTCATTGCTGTCATGAAGTCGAGATTCATGGTTGCATTGCAGCCACATTTCTGGTATTACATTTGGCTCCTCCCCTGGGGTAGTGAACGTGGTTGATTGCTATGACACGCCATCGACCAAACAATCTAGTTATCACTTACTTTCCATCGTCAGATAGATCCAAGTTATCAGAGATTGTAACCCACAGCCTATAATTTTTCTTTTGATCACTTCCAGGGTTGTTAAATCTTAATGTATGATCACACAACCTCCTTTATTAAAATTTGAGCAAAATCTGACCAGTTTGTTTCCGATATATCCATAGATTAAAATTTGTACCCAATCTGGATCCAACTTGGTTTTTGTCCAGATCACTGCAAAAGTCTGGAAATCCTTGTTTAGGTTTATGTTGCTTTTTTACTGTTGTCTAATAGTACACAACTGTCAAAGCGTCATGAGATTAGTTCAACCAATCAGATTTGTCATTAATGGCTTTTCCAATAATATCTCTGCCAATCAAAGATAACGAGGTTAAATATATACGCGATGACGTCATCAGAATGGAATGGCATTCCAGTTCAAGACGATGGTCCATTCGGCATTAGATATATCAAGATTTTCACTATAAAAACGCAGAAATTAGACGAATCTCGCGAAGAAACACTAAATTAAATACATCTTCTGATAAATCCAGCCACAAATTGACATAAATAAGTTAAAATCTGCTGTACGAATCGCTCAAAGTTTGCTAAGCACGCGAGATACATGTACGGAGAAAACATGTACTGATAAGCGGGTCTGCCTAGACTAGGAACCGAGTACCAGTTTGCTTCTAGCCATAGGACTCGTCGAAAGAACTGGTGAACCGCGGTTGGAATTGATGGCGCGTTTAATTTATCGTAAAATTTTCAAACGCTACCAAACGCGTAGGGCAAAAAGTTAAACCCGTCATTCAAAATGTCAAGCCCGTAGTGTCAAAATTCTAACCCGTCAAGATAAAATTCAAGATGCGTATTGAGATTTTACCAAAATGTGCGGTGTCTAAGCAAATCACTACGAGAAAATGACTGGAAAATGACGCCATACAGACGCGTTTTAAACGAGCTTTAGGATGCGTTTAAGTAAAGCTAACTAAGATCTGTACTGTAACTAATATATCATGATCATATATCATCATAAAGGTTATGGAGATACAATAAAGGAAATTGTATTGGAATTCCGGATGATAACTAAAGTTTTACTGAGCAGTGAAGGCATCTTCACCAAATTTTAGTGTTAAGTTGCCCTTGGTGTCCCCAAGTGAAGACTTTATTGGGTGGGGGTTGGGTTTACATAGATTTTAGCAATCCCTGATTGTCATTCTTGTTTGCAGATGCAAGCCCACATTGTGCCAGTGAAAGATATCAGAACATTGAATATTTTATGGCCAACTGCAGATCTGCATCAATATTATGCATCAAGTGTGAGTATTACAAAACCTTCCAAATGCAGTACCAGTTTAGTACTTGAACCGCGATAATTGCTACCAACTACATGCTTATGCAAACTTTAATACTTATTATACAGTGTGTTCTAGTAAAACATTTCACAAACTTTGAACTGCACTTTATGCTGTCCACCATGTGCAGAAATGTGTTAAAGTAAATTTGTATATTAATCTGCTCTTTTAGAAAATGACTGCTATCAGCAGATTTGGCATTTTTAGCTTACTGGTCCAAAACAGACTATTTTCTTGCCCATATTCCTTACTGTACATCACATTTCAACAAAAGCTGGAATCAATGTGATTTGTATTGCTTGCAATGCCTTGTTTCTCTTGTTGTTCATGTTTAAATGGCATCTTAATCAACAATTGATAAATCCAGTTTCTCAATCAATCAGATGATGTCATAATCAACTGCGTCACATATGTAAGCATTCATGAGCTTTCCTGTATAGTCTTCTGGAAATTGAGAATCAGGAATTGCAAAGATCAGTTGATCCCAACATGGGCAAAGCGTCACAATGATGGGAATTTGTGAAATTCTTCAAATTTTTCTTTCACTACATTAGAAGTGGAAATTTTCAGATTATACGTTGTTGGTTGATCATGTTCTTTTCATATTAACAATTCAGATTTTTGTTTTTGTTCTATGAACCTTGTTTATTTTATCAGTTTTAAAAATGTCCTCGCTTAACCAGTCAATTTCGGTCTCTGATGTGATAAAAAAAGAATGTCCATTTGCAGGTCAAGAGATTATTTTTTGGAAATTTATCACTGAAATTCCTGTCTAACTCAATAAATTAGACAATCCTCCCCCCCCCCCCCCCAGTGTCTTAAAAAATAGTCTTCTCTTGGTATGCAAATGGACATTTCTCAAGACCAGTGCAGAAGCCATTTTTGGCTGATATGAGTGTTAAACAGTTAAACACCAAGAGCAGACTATTTTTGAAAATTAACCACTAGAATGCCTGGCTCGATAACTGAGCCAGATGCCTGGCTCGATAACATCCAGTCATTCCATTGGTAAAATTAAAAAGATAGTCTTCTCTTGTTCTGCAAATGGACATTTTCATGAGAAAATTTTCTTCAACAAATTTGAGGGTTAAAGGATTAAATGGACGTTCACTAAGCAAGATCTAACTTTTCATGAGTAATTTTTTGCCAAGTAAAGGGTTAACATAGGACCTGACCATTGTTCTTTGTCCAGCCTATATTGTACATGTGATTAAGCTGCCTCACCTTTTCTTACAGCCAGGTCATTATCTTGGTCACCTGATCGGTCATGAGGGGCCAGGAAGTTTGCTCTCAGAACTTAAAGCAAGGGGTAAGTTAGCGCACCAATACTTGTGGGCACACTTTGATTTTTGTATATGCTTGCATTTTATCTAATGACACAATGTCTTTCAGTCAATTCATGGAACAATCATGACATTTCTCTGTGCAGATAAAAGATGGTAGTACACAGTTACAATAATTATTCCTTTAGCTTAACTTACTAGTCTTAGTAGCATTTAAAATAGCTTTATGCTATCAAAGAAAGGTCAAAGGTATGCTCGGTTTCAAGTTCCGAGACACTAAATCTTGTGCTGCTAATCCTGTATTAAAGTGATGCTAATCGCATGCCAAATGTATTGCATCAATAGATTATGGTTTATAGATTCCATATCATTCATATCCTGTCACATTCCCTTATCTGTATCACAATTATCTGCTTTGTAATATCGCGTAAATGTTGACCAGTGATCTCCACCATTTTGTCTCCTATAGCGATACTGTGTGTGATGTCATGTATGTACCAATTCATTACATTCTTTATTTTGGAAAAATCATCTTGTTGAATATTTTTAAAACTAATTTGACTGCAACAACTTGCAGTCAAATTAGTTTCAAAATATTCAACAGCTTACCTGTATGGGTGCCGTTATACCACATTGCTAAGCTATAGATGACACCTCTCTGACTGAGTGGTGCATATACCGCGGCAGATACATTAGGCTTTTTCTGATTGGTGGAAAATCAAATCATGACAGCCATCATAGGATGTGGAAATCTACCAACATTTAGCTACTAAAGCCTGAATATCTTTCTTTGACGGGATGATAAAAAGCTTAAACTTCCATGCATAGTTTATGAGTGGTCTATTAGATCATTGTATAGATATCATGAGATGAGGTTGGTTATCTTTTAAGATATTCTTTTTCATATTATATAGTGAATATGATGAATATCTGAACATTTGACTATGTTTTTTGTGTTATTACAGGGTGGGTGAATGCATTGGTTGGAGGACAGAAGTCAGGCGCTAAGGGCTTCATGTTTTTCATGGTTAATGTTGATCTCACAGAGGATGGTATAGGTATGTTCAATGGACCTTTCCAGTTTTAGCTATCCCCTACCCATCCCTAGCTAAGCTCCACCCACACCTCGCTCATGTTGGAATCGACCGATCCTGAAACTCCTGCACCTGCGTGGAGATCACGAAATAAACTGGCCATCTCGTCCCAAATAAACTTGCCTAATGAGACATTGCAAACAGCTAAACTTATTGATATTTGACTGACAAATATCAATGTTATTAGTCTAAAACGTTGGCTAATGGATGTAAGCCAAAGTTTTACTAATTTCCGTGGCTACTTGTATAATATATACGCCAGGATGATAAATAAACGTTCCACGAAAACCTGTGCTGTATCCAATGTAGGAGGAATTTGCAAAGTGACGAAACCACCAGGAATCGTGGAAATCTCAGCGCAGGCGTACAACTTAGCCATTATGCCGCTTACTAAACAGACCACCATATATGCTGAGAATATATGTACATAGGCCTATGCTCGCTCTCGTTAGCTTATATCGATAGATATCGAGCAACCCGGCAACATAAGAAGGGAATAAAGCTCTCGGGATTGAGAAGTTTTTCTAATATCGTAGGTTCCTCTTTACTTGAGCGTTTGGCATTCACAAAGTTGTACTATTCAGCGAAATCTCTAACTAACCAGGCCGTAGTAATTGAGATAAAATATTATAATGCAAAATATTCATTTGAAGTTGTGATTTTCTAGCAAACAACATGCCGAAAATATACAATATCAGCGCATGAAAATATATAGTTATACATTTTTAGCCATCCTCTGTCCTAATTAAAATAAGTTTTATGCTGTTTTTTGCAAGAAGTGCATTCTTATAAGTAGCCAATTTTCGTAGCAGTAAACGTTAATTTATCAATTTCTTTAGCCTCTAAACAACAGTTTGACAGATATGGATCAATGCATGTAAGAAAATGTTAAGCGTGGTCGCTAAATACAAGTAAAATACCATTTTCCCATACGAAGAGTAGTGGCTTATCTCGTTAGACAGATATACTATTGAATTTCGCTAATGGAAAGCAGATTATCTGCCTTAGACATAGAATGTTATACCGGTTTTATGTTATATCTCGATATTTCGGTATCAGCAAAATCATATCGATGACTAATGGTATATCTATGATACCAGTTTTCGATATGATATCGAGATATTGTGAAGCCCTAGGTCGAGCTTACCAAGAAATTGGCGTGGCATATCTACAAATGGATCCTTCTATTGAGGAGGCCATGTCTCAGCTTGTGATCTGCTGAGCCGCAAAGTCGGGCACCTATGTTTCGAGCCTCTGGTCGGTTGCCTGGCAATCATTGTATGTTCTGGCAATCCCCTTCCCTCCTCATTACATCTCTATGTTGGAGTGTAAATGGATACCAGTGTAAAAACTGTGATCCATATGTTGTTCCATGTGGACAGGCTCAATACTATCTCGCAGAACATAGACCTTGTGTGCACATAGGAATTTATTGTACATGTACATATAAACAACATGACATTAGCGTCTTACAAACGCATTTAGTAATAGCTATCGATGGACCTTTTCTTGACAATTTTGTGCATGACGCCAAATCTTTCTTAATTCCTCACCATATGGGACCCCGAAAATACGTGACTGAAGATTCATGATATGTTAATATCAAGTCAATTGCCATAAGAATGTCCTTTGTTTACACAAGATGGAAGTTCTTTAATGCAGATGATCTTGGTGGACACTGGACACAAAGACATTTGGATAGATTTGACTGTATATTGTTATTTGGGAGGTTATATACAAGCATAACAAATACTTAGATGTGTCATTGTGAAAGGCATATTTTTTAACCACCTATGATGATCATAGATGAATAAAACTGGTCTCATTAATTATGCCCTCCATGTAAATATATGGGGGTTATATAGTGTTTGCTTTGTCCATCTGTCCATCCATCTGGCTGTCTGTCCATCCATCCGTTCGGGTTTCATTTCCGGATGATAACTTGAGTTCTATTAAAGGGATCATTACCAATCTGACGTGGTAGGTTGTCCTTGGTGGTCCGAAGAACCCTATCGATTTTGGTGTCAACGGTCAAGGTCACAGTGACCTAATTGCGTAATATCTCGTTTTCGGATAATAACTCAAGTTCTATTGAAGGGATCATTACCAATCTGGTGTGGGAGTTTGTCCTTGGTGGTCCGAAAAACTCGATTTTGGCGTCAAATGGTCAAAAGTCAAGGTCAATGTGACAATTAATTACCTATTGCATTTCCAGATAATAACTCAAGTTCTATTGAAGGGTTCATTATCAATCTGGTGTAGGAGCTTGTCCTTGGTGGGCTGAAGAACCCTATCGATTTTGGCGTCAAATGGTCAAAAGTCAAGGTCAATGTGACATAATTAATTACATATTGCGTTTCCGGATAATAACGCGAGTTATATATTGAAGGGTTCATTATCAATCTGGCGTCGGAGCTTGTCCTTGGTGGTCCGAAGAACCCTATCGATTTTGGCGTCAAATGGTCAAAAGTCAAGGTCAATGTGACAATTAATTACATATTGCGTTTCCGGATAATAACTCAAGTTCTATTGAAGGGTTCATTATCAATCTGGCGTGCGAGCTTGTGCTTAGTGGGAGAGCTGGGCGGTCTGACGGTAGTACCGTGAGGACCGCGGTATACTGTGAACCGATACCGTGAACCGATACCGTGACCGTTAACATTTCCAAATACCGTGAATACCGTCCATAATGTTTGAACAATATTTGAGAAATAGATCCATGAAATCTGACTTGACCAAGGGTAAATAGGTGCTAATAGTGCCAAAAATACAGGCATCCCTAACTATTAACCGAGTTGAGGTGAAAGGGTTGTTGTAAAAACAAACATCAAGACGTCAATTACAAAATAATGATAGGCAGAATTGTGTGTCAAACGTATGTCTTGAAAGTTTCATGGTAAAATTGCTTTATTTAAAACATCTAAACTCATTCTCTGGCCGTCCGCCTGTAGTAATTACACTATAATATATTCCCTATTCCCGTTTCTATTATTTGTAATTTATTACTCCAAGCATTTTGTCACCGAACAAACACGCTAGAATAACAAAATAACATACAAACTGCGTGCTATTCAAACACAACAGCAATCTCGTATCTGATTGGTTGTTCATGAACTGGACCGTGGGAAAATATATTACTATGCTGAATTTATCAATGAAAATTTACTAAAACGTAGTATTTGTTCACGCCATTTTGATCACGTGCTAATTTATTAAGTCATTTTTGGGGGGTTTTCTGGCTTGTTTTAAGAAATTTTAAGAATTAAATCCAGTTTAAGTAATGATACCTAAATATTTTTGTGTTTTCGTTTTTGTAATTCATTTTTTAACTGGTTACACGTCGGAAGTTCGCGGAAAAGCTTTTTACACGCATTGTTCGCGTGCAGCATGGCGAGTAACGAGTCTGCACATCGGGTACTCAGTAATTATCAGAAGCTTTGGAATCGGCTATATTCAATGTCGTGTTATATGCATGCGTATCATTCGGTATGTGTATAGGCCTGTTTTCGCGAGTAACCGAATATACGACTCCAACAGAAATAAAAGAGTACAACACTGGCCTCATTTAAATACTTGCGGATTTTGTCTGGACTCTTGTTTATCAACGCGCTCGACTGCCAAAATAAAATTTACCATTTGCTGGTCGCACGCATTAATAGCAAGACCAATCCAGATTGAAAATAGCGCACTCCAATGTCTCAAAGAGAGGGTTATAGTTAGCGAGTTGATCACACACTTTGACCGATATTCTCGTGAATGATATTACGTCAATAAAAATAGTGACCTAATAAAATCATGAAATTAAACATTCACAATAGCCATAATGTTTTTCTTCTCTAAATCAGGAAGCCGATTTATGTATTTTACCTATATTTACTGTTGATTGGAGATGGAAGTGAAAAGGAAATGAAAAATTGTTCTAATTTCGTGGCATGCCTCAACCTCAGCTGATGGTATACCGTGGTACCGCGGTATTTTTTCATGGTAAATGTCAATACCGCCCATCTCTACTTGGTGGTCCGAAGAACCCTATCGATTTTTGCACCAAACGCCCAAAGGTCAAGGTCACGGTAACCTAATTAATTATGTAATATTGCGTTTCAGGATAATAACTTGAGTTCTGTTGAAGGGCTCATTACAAATCTGATGTAGGAGCTTGTCCTTCGTGGTCCGAAGAAGCATATCGATTTTTGCCCCGAACCATCAAAGGTCAAGGTCATGGTGACCTAATTAATTACGTAATATTGTGTTTCCTGATGATAACCCTGGCGTGGGAGCATGTCCTTCGTGGTCCGAAGAAGCATATCAATTTTTGCACTAAACATTCTAAGGTCAAGGTCACTGCGACCTAGTTAATTATGTAATATTGCGTTTCCGGATGATAACTCTAGTTTGATTGAACAGATCATTACTAATCTTGGGTGGGAGCTTGTGCTTGGCGTTTCGAAGAATCCTATTGATTTTGGTGTCAAATGTCAAGGTCACGGCAATCAATCTGGTCTTAGCGATTGTGCTTGGCCAAATATGGGGGGTGGGGATACTTTAGCAATCTCTGATTGTTGTTCTTGTTTCTTTGTAATTGATGTTCTTGCTCATTTTTAATTTTTAATTTCTATTTTTTATTGTTTGATCGTAGAACATACAGATGACATAGTGACATTGATGTTCCAGTACATTAACATGTTGAAGGCAAAGGGTCCACAGGAGTGGGTGTTCAAAGAGTGCCAGGTAGCTATTTACCCCAGCCATTCACTTTATTGAAGTAGTGAGTATTTTATCGTAGCTCTTCACATATTAGAACAGTTCTCTCCCCTTTTCCACAGGAACTTTGAATGCATCATGTAACGTCGTTTGACAAACATAATAAATCATATGTTTACTACTACATAATGTAGAACTTTAACCCCGTGTCAGCCGTGCCTCAAAGCAGCACTACTCTTATCCATTAACCCTTTAATGGTCAAGATTTGCCAAGAAAATGCTATTTTTTGGCCGAGAGAAAACTATTTTTGTAAGCTTACCACAACGCATTCTTTTCACATCAAGAGTATACTTACCTCCCTAATACTTTTGATATTGCTAAATATCGGCTTTCACTCAATAAAACACTCAGATTAAAAACAGTTAGGTGCCCCTACTGGGCAGGGAGTCAGAGGTAGTCCACCGCGCATGCGCCGACTACTACTTCCTCTTTGCTCATTTATTGGCAAAGGGTTACATGCGGTTTTGTGTTACCTATACTTTTCTGCGCGTTACCTTGTTTTTTACTCAAATTTGACGATTCTTGTACGTTGGAAGCATGTCGGAAAGGGAGGATTCGCCTTTGGAAGGAGCGGGATCTCTTTATCAGGTGATTTCTTTGATATGCTAGCGTGTTTTGTCCCGGTTTAATGTATTTCCGGGACTCGCGCTTACCGTGATTAGCGCCTGTTTGTGTTGGTTTTTTACAACATGGTGCTTCATAAGTCTCATTTCTCTTTGTGTTTTTGTCCACAGGTATCACGTAGAAGCTTTGATGGACTTCTCGGCACAAGAGGATATGTTTTCTCTCCACCACGGTTCCATTTCCTACTAATACTGTTAGGTTATCTAACCAAAAGCTATGTTCAGTGAGTTGGAGGCCTGTTATAAAGGTCTTCTCACTTTGCCCTCTTGATCCAATTCCTTCCCCTTAGGTGGAGAGAATGTAGAGGCGTACTATGGTGGAGTTCTCCGGTTCATCACGTTGGATGGTTTGTCTGTACAAGTGTCAGGTATCTAATTATTGATAAACAAAAGGGGAGATAATTTCCTTTTTTGCCAATGCTAGAATTGGAAGGAGTTATCTCTGTATATCTGATTGTTGTGTACTCGAAATGCCAATTCAACGGGAATGTTCCGGTTACTTATACAATTCGTTCTTGCACTTGGTGCTTGTTGCGGATCGATTATTTTGGTCACGGGAGTGATGACGTCATAATCGGCCTTGGCCTTTATTAACAATTAACGTTTTGTCCAAGGCTGGTTCTTCTTGATTTGCGATCTTGAGGATCCTGTCCCTCTCTTTTTAGTTGGTTTTGAGTTCGCTAACCTTAACTATCTTGCTCATTGTCCCTGTCCTTTGTCCTGTTTCAGAGACCTGGTTGCCCGTCCTGCGGGAGGTTTCTGAAAAACCGCTTCGTTCCGCACTTGTGCTTCAGCTGCAGTCCCTGTGGACCGTTGCTGAAGTGCGACGTATGTAAGCAGTGGGGGGGGAGATCTAATGTCTGATTTTCTCTCATTGCAGGCAAGGGAGAAGGTGATGGAGGAAGAGAGGAAGAAGAAGAAGGAGGGTTGTAAGAAGGGTAAGAAGAAGGCCTCATCCGCGGTGGATATGGAGGCCTTCAGGTCCGAAATGTTGCAAGAGATGCAGAGGACAATAAAGGATTTGGTCCCAGAGTTGCTTCGCGGCATGCTCCCTGGGCCAGCTCCTTTGTTGTCCTCGGCATCTGCTTACGAGCAGGTGATCCCCGCCTCTGAATCCGGTCTCTTTAGGTCCGGTCCGTTTGTGGATTCAGAGGTGGCCCCTTTGTTGGGGGCAGTCCAAGACCCTGGCAGCAGGCATGGCGCCGCGCCGAGGGGCTGTGGACAACGGTTGTTGCTGGGACCCGCGGTCTGCTCATCAGACCCCGGGTATCCGCGCGCCGAAGGTGTCAAAGCCTCCTATGGCACCTTTCCTGGCCAGTCCGGGTTAGCTCTCTTTGCTGACCCGGAGTCTAATCTTTCTGGCCAGGAGGAAGAGGATCTCCTGCTAGGGTCGCCTTCTGAGGACGTGGCCATGGAATACGACGTCTGTGCACCCCTCGCGGGGAATACAGGCGACGTGTTCCGTGGTTCTACTCTCGCAGGAGTAGATTTCACGGTCCAGAAGGTGTCCCCGGGCGGTGCTGTTGACCACGGATACCGCATGCCTCGGCTTGCCGATGGTGTTGCTGGTGCTGGTCAGACCCGCGGTAGGGCGGTGTTTACCCCACGCTCTGCCACGGCGCCTGCTCCTGGTCAAGCCGCGGAGTTTAACATGCCTGCTCTCTCGGGCCCGCATGCTTTTCCAGGCTTGCCAGGGGTATCAGCTTATCCGCCGTCGACGTCAACTGCGAGTGCTCTGGAGGAAGACGAAGGCCCTCGTCTAGTAGAGCGCTCGCAGTTAGCCACGGAGGAGGATTGGTCGGACGCTTGCCAGTGGCTGGTAAGTGTTCGGCCCGATCTACCCGTGGAGCTGCCGGCTAGCCAGCGTGACCATAGGCCGTGGTTAGCTGGTAGGCCGGCGGCTACCGCTATGCCATCTCTGCCGCTGGCTGAGCATGTCGTGGACATGTTCGAAGCGGCGGAGGCGTCCATTAAGGTTAATGGACGTCTCGCGAAGGCCCCTCGCGAGGTGGCGAAGCGTTGCCGCATCGTGCCCCTGGATTACCAGCGGTACGGTGTGGTGCCGAAGCCAAGCGTTGATGATCGCGCGGCTTTAGGCGAAGATGCGCGGCCGGGCTCCCGTTCTGACACGGGAGTCTTGTGCTCGAACGCGTTGCGTTCGGCGAATGCCGCGCTGCGTGATGCGGAGGAGAGTGGGAGGGCGTCGATTGCCGCTCTGTCCCACGTCTCCCAGCTGCTACAGGGGGTGGTAGCGGCCTCCGCATCACGCCAGCCAAGCCCGGTAACAGTCCAGAGAGCCATCCAGGATGGTATCAACCTGGCTTTGAACTGTTTGACGCGGGCGGTTACCAGAAGTGTCCGGGCGAGGCGCACGTTTGCGCTTGACAATCTGTGCCCGTCCCAGGACCTGTATAATAGGCTGCTCCGGCGGGAGCGTGTTCGCGCGGCACCCCCTGCGTATCGTCCTCTGCAGGCTCGAGGTGGTGCTGGCCAGGTCAGAGGCCAGCCACCGTCGCAACGTAGGCCTAGGCCACGGGCGATTCGGCCAGCAGCGAGGGGGGCGCAGGCTCCCCAGCCGCACCCAGCCAGACAGCCGCCCGCGCACCGTGGTGCGCGCGGCGCTGGGCGGGGCGCGCGGGGATCTGGTCGCGGCAATCGGGCCTGATGGCCTGGTTACCGCGGTGGGAACCACTCCGGTGTTTCACGCCGAGAGAACAGTGCCACTCTGGCACTCCTTATGTCCACCTCTATCCCTAGGTGGACCGGTGGGCGGCCGTTTGGCCGCCCACTTGCCAGAGTGGAAGCGGTTGACTCAGGACCGTTTAGTCTTGCGATGGCTTTCAGTCGGGTATCGTCCCGACTGGGTGACAGGCCCGCCATCGCGACTGTCTCTCGCGCCGATCTGGACTCCTATTCCACGGGATCCGGATCAGAGGTTGTGTATAGAGGAGGAAATAAATTCCCTCATACTAAAAGAAGCCATTCAGCCGGCACAGAGGTGCCCGGGCTTCTATTCAACCCTGTTCTTAGTAACGAAAAACACCGGAGGGTGGAGGCCGATTCTCAACCTCAAGCCATTGAACAAGTTCATAGAGACGCCCAGTTTCAAGATGGAGACTGTGCGCTCGGTGTTGGCGGGGTTAGAGCGAGGAATGTGGACAGCGTCAATAGATTTGAAGGATGCTTATTTCCACATTCCCATAGAGAGGAGTTTCCGTCGCTTCCTGAGATTTGCATTTCAGGGCCGGCGGTGGGAATTCAGGGTGTTACCCTTCGGGATTTCCACGGCTCCTCGGGTCTTCACCCGTGTGGTTCTCGCGATCACTGCATACCTCCGCAGGAGAAGCATAGCAGTCCACACGTACATAGACGACTGGCTGTTGAAAGCACACACCCGGGAATCGTTGTCAGCCAATCTGGAGATTGTTTTGAAAACTCTCTCGGACTTGGGCGGGATGATCAATTTCCCGAAATCAGAGCTAACTCCATCCCAGAAGTTTGTTTACCTGGGCATGTTCTTCGATCTGGAGACGGGGTATGTGTACCCCACTCAGGAGAGGGTTCAAATACTCATCTCGGTAATACAGTCGGTGTGCGACAGTCGTCATGTCCTGGCACGGGTTTACTTGAGAATGCTGGGTTTGATGGTTTCTTTGGAACCAGTCATTCCGCAGGCCGCCTTGCGCAGGCGCCCGATCCAGTTGTTTCTCATGACACAGTGGACCCAGAGTTCAGGTTCGCTGGACTCGAACGTGTCAGTGTTGGCGCCTCTGATTCACCACCTGCAATGGTGGTTGAATACAGAGAATCTCTTGCCGGGGGTTTTGCTAACCCCTCCCCACCCTCAGGTGACTGTGTATACAGATGCATCGATGGAGGGGTGGGGAGCTTGTCTGGAAGAGTCCACAGTATCAGGGCTTTGGGATCTGGATCAGTCCAAGGAACATATCAATCTACTAGAGCTAAGAGCAGTAGTCCTGGGCCTGGAACATTTCTTAAAGAATGTTCAGGGCAAGATTGTTCTGATTCGTTCAGACAACTCGACAGTAGTGACTTACATAAACCGCCAGGGCGGAACGAAGTCGCCCAGTCTCTGTATGATGACATGGAAACTGCTTTGTTGGTGCCTGGATCATGGGATCACCTTGAAAGCAGTTCATATTCCGGGGAGGTTAAATCTGCTAGCAGACTCATTGAGCCGAAGGATGAGTGTTTTACCCACGGAATGGCAACTAAATCAATGTGTGGCGTATCGTCTGTTCGACCATTGGGGGAAACCCAACATAGATTTGTTCGCAATGAAGAAGAATGCGAAGATGACGACGTACGTCTCCGATTCCAGACCCAAGCGCTTTCGCAACAGATGCGTTAGCTATCAGCTGGGAGGGAATGTATGCATACGCATTCCCCCCAGCAATCCTGATTCCAAAGGTGCTTCAGAAAATCAGGCAGCAGGAGTGCCAAGTGCTTCTGATCGCCCCGGATTGGCCAAGCCGATCGTGGTATACGGATCTGCTGGACCTTCTGGTCTGCAATCCGGTTCCGCTGCCTCTGATGGACGACCTTATCTTCCAGGGCAAGGCCCTTCACGACAATCCGTCAATGTTCCGATTGACTGCGTGGATGTTGTCAAGGAATCTAGAATTAAGGAGGGCTTTTCTGAGCAAGCGGCCATGTTTATGGCCAAAGCCAGGAGGGGGTCAACCTCCAGAGCATATAATTATAAAATCAACAGATTAGCAGAATGGTGCTCAAAAAGATGTATTGATCCAATGGAATCATCTATTCAGGTAGTGGCTGATTTCCTCTGTCACCTATATGATGCCTATAGCCTCAAGCCTAACTCTATTGCTGGTTATAAGTCAGCTTTAATGACTGTTATTCCTTGCTTGGCTAATAGGGGGAGTGATGAAGTAAGTACATTAAATGTATTAATTAAAGGCATGGGCAATCTAAGACCAAGGAATCCTCCACTGATTCCGTCTTGGAGTTTATCACTGGTGCTCCAGGTACTAGGTGATAAGCCTTTTGAACCACTTAGTTCCATTTCTATGAAAATGTTAACTCTTAAAACTGTATTTTTAATTGCTGCGGCCTCGGCGAGGCGTAGGAGTGAAATTCACGCCTTATCAGCCGAGGTTGACCGTTTTGTGGTTACAGGGGAAGGCCTTAAGCTTCTACCTAGGATTAATTTCTTGTCTAAAAATCAGTCATTGAAATATCCAGGTCAGCCTATTTTTTTGCCATCTTTAACTAGATATGATCCTAATTCTAAAGTATGGTGCCCCGTACGGGCGCTGCTCCGGTACAAACAGCGTACTTCGGAGTGGTGTACCGACCAGTCAGCGTTATGGTTGTCATATATTGAACCCCATGGTAGGGCGTCTAAGGACACCATTTCTAGGTGGATTGTGGAATGTATTCAATTTTGTCACAAATCCGCCACCGGGCGACAGGTTGACGTGGCCAAGGCTCACAGTGTCCGCGGTGTCGTGGCATCCACTGCCCTGTTTAGTGGGGTTCCTGTGGATGATATTATGTCAGTGGCTCAGTGGCACTGTGAGTCAAGTTTTACAGACCATTACCTCCGTGACACCTCTAACCCTCTCGCCTTGTCGATTTTGAAACAATAACCGCTTTATGTTTGTGAAGAGTGCCTCCGCATTGCTTATATACTTCGCCATTCAGCGACGGTGACAACCACTTGTCGGGACTGTATCATCCTTCTCTACTGGATTCATGATGACAGCTTCCTAGTACAACAAGGTCAGTCTTGTTCATGTGTTGTTCATTGTTTTGTATTGTCACGTTACCCAGTGTTATTAATATGGTGATGGTTTATGTGGGTTGTGGTTCTTTAGAGAGAGTATACGAAAATGGAGCCTTTTCGTCTCTGTCCTATAGTACTTAGCACTAGTACGAAGAGAGCGTGTAGGACATTGAGGTCGTTTAATCTTCCTCCCAAGGGGGGGGGGGGGGGGGGAGCGCATATGACAAATCGGTCATCTCTCAGGCATCGGTTGTGTTATCCGATGGTTTATCAAATCCTGACTGTGTTTTCACACAGTTTCAGACGTCATAAGTGCCTTAAACGCTTGAAAGCGTAGAGGGAAGAGCTGGTCTTTTGACCTCGCCTCCCTCCCGCCAGATTCACTTTCGAATTCTGGCAATATCAAAAGTATTAGGGAGGTAAGTATACTCTTGATGTGAAATAAACGAAATCTAGGATTTCTTTTTTCACGAGAGAGTTGATACTTACCTCCCTAGATACTGACCCGGCCTCTCCGCCCCACAGAGGCTCGGTCTTCAGGCTCTTGGTAGTTGCATGTGTTAGCCAATAAATGAGCCAGAGGAAGTAGTAGTCGGCGCATGCGCGGTGGTGGGGCGAGCATCCGCCGGACTACCTCTGACTCCCTGCCCAGTAGGGGCACCTAACTGTTTTTAATCTGAGTGTTTTATTGAGTGAAAGCCGATATTTAGCAATATCAAAAGTATTAGGGAGGTAAGTATCAACTCTCTCGTGAAAAAAGAAATCCTAGATTTCGTTTATTGTCTATTTACTTCTACAGGATTTGAGTGCAATGACATTCCGGTTTAAAGACAAAGAGAAGCCGAGCTCTTACACGAGTATGGTAGCTGGATTATTACAGGTACTTCTTCTTTTCGTTCGCTGATCATACCGCCAGTCCTGTAAGTGACTATCGACATGATCATAAGCGTTAAGTACGTGGATCCATGGTTTATTAGAGTGCGCCGTGCGGCCTGGAACCTCCATCTTCAGCACTCGAGGTTTCTGTCAGGGTTACCTCACCCTTACCTCCTTTAGTCGCCTCTTACGACACGCAGAGGATACGGAAGGTGTATTCTAAGCCCCACCTACAGGGCAGTTACAGGTACTTTATATGTGGTAACTATGATCACTGTACACTCTTATACTCCTACTATAAGCATGAGCAACCTAGGGCCAAAAGGCTGGTTATGACTGCAACAACTTTTAGGAGCATCAACCTCAAAATGTACACCAGGTTTCTTTGACTTTAAATTTTGATGAAAATTGAAGCAGATGAATATTTGTTCTATTTCTTTGTTTGCAGGACTATCCGTTAAAGGAGGTATTGTGTGGTCCCTACGTTCTGCATGAATTTCGCCAGGATCTCATTGAAATGGTTCTTGATAAACTAACACTGGAGTCTCTTAGGTAAACAATCTTCTTATTACATAAATTATGCTCAAATTAATACCAGACTTGTTACATTAATGAGTCAATCTGACTTAGAAGTGTTTTCTGATAATAAATTAGCATTTTAAAGCGTGATTAATACGTTTAAAAGTGAATAACATATCGATGGATTTGAAGCAATCTTTTCAAAACAACTAGTATTACATCGATTGAAAACATTATACTCCTTCTCTTAAACATCACATCAAACTACCCACCTGCACACATGCAAATGCTCGCTAGCTCACTCGCACGTTCGCCCATAGGAAACGAAAATGAAAACAAAATCGAACTATCATAGTTATATTTAACTAGGATTGTTATATTTTTGTTTTGCCTTTGTCTCTTACCCCCACCATAAGGGGATATGGATATTACGATCGTGTCTGTCTCTGTGTCTGTATTAACTATTGCTATATCTTCACAATACTTTTACCATGCACTGGCCTACATTAGCCTATTCTACTCTACCTACATGAATTAACTCTTATTTATCATTCTGCATGGCCATCAGACCTAATTCCCTGTTTTGCCATGTCGTGTTTTATACTACTCGGACCAGTTTTACCAAAGCTTATCCGTCACTGCTCTGTCATAGCTTAACCTATCATACTCCTGAGTCCTGCCATACTCTAACATACTTTCGAGTGTCTTACTGTATCCTACCTACCCTGTCCATCCCAATCTTACCTGACCACACCTATGCTACTTTACTCTACTCAACCTTGTGATGTCCAAACCTTTTCTCTCCTACATAAATTCTTTACAGGCCAGGCCTTTCTATCAATAAAAACCTATTTGTTATTGAACTTCTCATTTAAATGTAGAATTGGAATTGTGGCCAAGCAGTTTGAGGGGATGACTGATGAGAAGGAGTATTGGTACGGAACAGACTACTCAATTAAACCCATACCCACAGAAACTATTGAGGTAAGTACGAATGGACTACACAATCAACCCTATACCCACAGAAACTATTGTGGTTAGTGTCAAACCTGCTACACAATCAAACCCATACCCACAGAAACTATTGAGGTATGGAACCCGCTACACAATCAACCTATACCCACAGAAACTATTGAGGTTAGTGCCAAATCCACTACACAATCAAATCCATACCCACAGAAACTATTGAGGTATGGAACCTGCTACACAATGAGACCTATACCCACAGACACTTGAGTCACATGTCAAATTAATTAGTAAGTGTATATGATGCACTGTAGTTGTGTTGTATTTTGGACTTGTCAGAAATGTAAAACAATTGTACACACAAACAGACAGGTTTATATTGGATGTATGTCGCAAATAAAAATCCTCATCAATGTTGTTTGGTTTCAAGTTCTGAGAATTTGCAGTATTGATTGTCAGTCAGTCTTTTCTTCAAATTCAGATATATTTTTCACCCTTTAATAGTAAAGAATGGTCAAGAAAATCAAAATCTTTGCTTAGTGAATGCCCATTTACAGACCAAGAAAAGAATGTTTGAAAATTTACCACTTGAATGACTGAGTCATTTTTCAAAACGTAAATTAAACAAGATAGTCTTTGCCCGCAAATGGACATTCCTCAAGACCACTGGTAGGTCAACTTGACCATTAAATGGTTACATAGACCCTAAAGCATCATAAAAACCATAGATATATTTAATCAATGACATTCCTGATTAACTTTGTATATTGGCATAGAATTGTTGCATTACCCATTGAGGATTGCCCAGACAAAGTCTTGATTTAAAATAAAATTATTGCTAAGCAAAATTCATTGCAAGACTTAATCCATTACAGGTAGATGTTTTTATTGAATGGGTGTCTGGTATGTTAAATAATTATCCATTGTGCATATAACATACATCGTTATTTTTTCTACCGGCTTTTCATTTTCTTCTTTCTCAGAAATGGCGCACATGTGGTTGTCATGAAAACCTTAAATTGCCTCCTAGAAATGAATTCATTCCAACAAATTTTGAGATTACATCCAGAGAAAAAGATGTAAGTACAAAAATATTTTTGGCACTATTTTCCATTTTGTATCATTCATCTTGCTGATATTTATATTGAAGCAAGTGACCTTTCCGGTTTCTCAGTCAATCATATGATGTCATAATCAACTACGTGATGTGTAGGATAACATCACAATCAATGACGTCCATGAATGACTAAGATAAGTACGTCACAACCACTTAATTGACGACGGACTAAGCGTTGTTGTACGAATTTTATGTATATGCTACTTAATAAACATGCTGTTGAATATTTTGCTGTTTAGGCAAATTAGTTTCAAAATATTCAACAGCTTACCTGTACAGCTTTCTGAAAATTGATAGTCAGGGATCGATCGATCCCAACACACGCAAGGTGTGGTTGGAACTTTGCATTTTTTGTCATGTTGATAGTTTTGTCATCATTCTAAATGAAAAGGTAACAGGTTTATTGTCAATTTAATATCATGATAACTTACAGTAGGTAACCATTGATTTTGAACAAACCATTGTTATTTCTACCAGTAAACAAATATGTAAGTAAATAAAAAAGTATATTAGAAGTAGTTACTGTAGTGTATGGAATTTACTTCCAGGCCTTTCCTTGTTGTTATTATTAGTCATGTTAGTTGGATGAAAAATATAATAGTTAATGTAATGTGATGATAATATACATGTTTATATTCGGTTTTAGGCTCCCAGTATGCCAGAATTGATCAAGGTAAGTTACTCTGCAATGAATAATTTACTAATGTTAATTCTAAGCCTGTGTCATGTTGCAAGCTGACGATGTGAACGCAAACAGGCTAATCCATTCATCACTGCAACATATCATGGTCATATAATTTCCGGTTATCGAGCCAGTCATTCCAGTTGTAAATTTTCAAAAATAGTCTTCTCTTGGTCTCAAAACTGACATTTCTCAAGACCACAGCAGAGGCCGTTTTTGGCTGATATGAGTGTTAAAGGGTTAAGCGCTCAAGTTCCCAAAAAGCTGCCTCTCCCATAGTCATGAGAAATGTCCATCTGTGTAAAATGTTTGTTCTGCACAAAATAGCTTTGTAATGCCTTCACAGTTTTGTATCTGACTAACCAAAATTGGTATTTTGTTTTCTTATTTTCTTTTTCTTTTAAATGTAGGATGATGTAACAAGTAGAATATGGTTCAAACAAGATGACACATTTCTATTGCCAAAAGCATGTATGAACTTTGAACTTAGAAGGTCAGTATATCTACCTGCAGTGTGTATATACATGTAGATGTGCTTTACATCATTATAATAGCTAGAGTAATTCACCTCTATAGTTTGTACTCTATTTGCATTCATGAGACAAGTTTTGCTGCATGACAACTGAGGGGTTAAGTGTTATTCTACACCTATGCATTACATCTAAGCCCACAATTTAAGCCTCTAAGTATACAATTTTAACAATTTTATTTTCATCATTTTTCAATAGGCACCTTTAAACCTGTCACTGAAGAAATCCCAGTATCTCAATTTCAAGTTCGCCACACCGGAAAACTGTTGAATATTTTGTAAAGAATTTCGAGTGAATAGGCTTGGGTGAATAGGAGGCGGCAATGTCTTCCAGGCAAATTAATTCCAATATATTCACCAGACTATTTCCTACATCCTAAGGCAATTGTTGTATGAAAGTTGTCTTTGTTTCAGTCCGTTGGTGTATCAGGACCCGGTGTATATGAACATGACGTTCTTGATGGCGCAGCTAGTGAAAGATGCCCTGAATGAATATGCCTATGCTGCAGAGTTATCCGGCCTGACATATGCACTCGAGAGCACTATATATGGACTGTTTGTAGGGCAATATAATGGTTCATGTGTGCCTGTTTTACATTTTTAACATTGTTTAAAATTAACCTGTATGCTACTTCACTATTTTATCACCATTGGTGTTAATTGTTCAAGTGTGTAGGTAGTAGTAACTATTTCAGTTGTTGCTTGCGGCCATAACATCCCATTATCTTTCAAAGCAACCATTAATGTAAGATTTGGAATATTTTCAAATTATTTTGACTGAATTGAAGTTAAGTTTAAGATATCCATCAGACTTTCTCACATCATAAATAATTTTTGATATCTGGCTGTACATATGTTTGAATGGTTTGTGATTCACTGAGATCAACGTTTCTTTGAGATAGATGGTTATTCTAGTACAGTACAGCTCATAAATAAGTTAACATGTTAAAAACAGAAACATGTTAGTACAGTTTTGAACACGATCTAATAAACAGATTCAGACACTTAATTAATAATTATGAAATCTGAATATTTTGGAAAATAGTTTACCATTAGTTTATATCATCAAAGTAAATGTTATTAGCTCAGCTGGCCCAAAGGGCCATGTGAGCTTATGCCACAGCATCCATTTAATCGCAACTCCTCCTTTATGGTTTGACCTATTTCAACCAAATTTGGCTGGAAAAATCCTATAGTGGTCGGCTCCAGAACTTCTATTCAGAATTTTGATTGGGCAATTATAATTTTTTTTGGTGGATTTTCTGAAAATGTTTCAGAAATCATTTAACTCGCTAACTTCTTCCAATATAAATGGCCGATTTCAACGAAACATGAGTGGATTAATTCTATGCTGCTAGGCTTTGATTTTCCGAAAATTTCTGGAAATCCGTTAAAAGCCTACTCATTAACCATTTGACCAATTTCAAGCAAACTCAGCTAGAAGGACCAGTGGTATGCTTCAGAACTTGTGTACAGAATTTGGATTGGTCAATATTTTCAGCACCCATCATGAATTTTCTAAAAAAAAAATGGCGGGAAATTGTTTAAAATGCTACTCCCTCACTAAACTGCTTGGGCAATTTCAAGTAGACTTTAATGAGAATTTTGCCCACTTGATTCTTTTTTTGGTGGCCTCCTTGGATTTTCCGAAAAATATGAGGAAATCGTTTAAAACGCTATTCCTCATGAACCGCTTGGATAATTTTGATTATTCAATGCTTTGGAAGCCATCTTTGGTTTTCCGAAAACCATTTAAAAACGGTACTCTTCATTAATCAATAGCCCAATTTCAAGAGTGGTGGAATGATCCTATGACAGTAGATTTCAACATATCAAACAAGAATTTTGATTGGTAAATTTCTTTGGTGGCCATCTTGGATTTTATTTGGAATTAGCCGTCATATCTATTTAAATGAAAATGGTTAAAATGCTAATGGTCCCTGTGAGCGTCACAGACCGTTGGGCCCCTTGTCTATAGTATATAATATGAAAACTTTTAACATAATTTATTTTGTGTGTTCATAGTTCCAAGTCAAGGGATACAGTGATAAGCAGGCAGTTCTCTTGCAAAAAGTCATTGAAAAAGTCACTACATTTGAAGTCGACCCTCAGAGATATGAAATAATCAAAGAGTTGGTGAGTATTTCCTTTCATATCAAGCATATCTATTGTATTTTATTGTATTTTATTTTATTAAATCATTAGAGCTAGAAGGAAGACACTTCATGCTTCTGTCTGTTTGTCCATCCATCTGTGTGTGTCGCTATCAGTGGTGTCACGTTTTGTTATTTCTTGCTAGATTTACACCAAAGTGTCAATAGAAACATTTAATACATGTATCTGATATGTCTAACTCTTATTCTACTTCTAAATCACTAACCTGAAAATCAAAATATACCTTAATGAATGGCCATTTGAAGGCTTCAAAAATAGTCTTCTCTTGGCCTGCAAATACATGTTCTTGAAGACCATGACAGAGAAGTGTTGACTGTTTTATCAATATTGATGTCATACAGCCACAAGTACATGGAGTGTTAGCGACGTGTACGACTAGTACAGTGCTCAACTTTATTGCATGTAAAATATCAGAGTATTGCCTTTTTCTAACATATTAAAACCAATCATTAGACTAAAGGTATTGTTAATTACTTTGAACAATATATGGGCCATCGCAATTATAATAAGCATGTTTTAGCATAACATCTCGCTATCTGTAAATGTAATGTAAATTATTTGACGTATTACATGAGCATGTACATCCATTTTGCAAACTGACTGAAGCGGTATTAGCTGTCTTCGCAGTGATTTGTTCATCAATCTCACAAACTGACTGAAGCGGTATTAGCTGTCTTCGCAGTGATTTGTTCATCAATCTCACAAACTGACTGAAGCGGTATTAGCTGTCTTCGCAGTGATTTGTTCATCAATCTCACAAACTGACTGAAGCGGTATTAGCTGTCTTCGCAGTGATTTGTTCATCAATCTCACAAACTGACTGAAGCGGTATTAGCTGTCTTCGCAGTGATTTGTTCATCAATCTCACAAACTGACTGAAGCGGTATTAGCTGTCTTCGCAGTGATTTGTTCATCAATCTCACAAACTGACTGAAGCGGTATTAGCTGTCTTCGCAGTGATTTGTTCATCAATCTCACAAACTGACTGAAGCGGTATTAGCTGTCTTCGCAGTGATTTGTTCATCAATCTCACAAACTGACTGAAGCGGTATTAGCTGTCTTCGCAGTGATTTGTTCATCAATCTCACAAACTGACTGAAGCGGTATTAGCTGTCTTCGCAGTGATTTGTTCATCAATCTCACAAACTGACTGAAGCGGTATTAGCTGTCTTCGCAGTGATTTGTTCATCAATCTCACAAACTGACTGAAGCGGTATTAGCTGTCTTCGCAGTGATTTGTTCATCAATCTCACAAACTGACTGAAGCGGTATTAGCTGTCTTCGCAGTGATTTGTTCATCAATCTCACAAACTGACTGAAGCGGTATTAGCTGTCTTCGCAGTGATTTGTTCATCAATCTCACAAACTGACTGAAGCGGTATTAGCTGTCTTCGCAGTGATTTGTTCATCAATCTCACAAACTGACTGAAGCGGTATTAGCTGTCTTCGCAGTGATTTGTTCATCAATCTCACAAACTGACTGAAGCGGTATTAGCTGTCTTCGCAGTGATTTGTTCATCAATCTCACAAACTGACTGAAGCGGTATTAGCTGTCTTCGCAGTGATTTGTTCATCAATCTCACAAACTGACTGAAGCGGTATTAGCTGTCTTCGCAGTGATTTGTTCATCAATCTCACAAACTGACTGAAGCGGTATTAGCTGTCTTCGCAGTGATTTGTTCATCAATCTCACAAACTGACTGAAGCGGTATTAGCTGTCTTCGCAGTGATTTGTTCATCAATCTCACAAACTGACTGAAGCGGTATTAGCTGTCTTCGCAGTGATTTGTTCATCAATCTCACAAACTGACTGAAGCGGTATTAGCTGTCTTCGCAGTGATTTGTTCATCAATCTCACAAACTGACTGAAGCGGTATTAGCTGTCTTCGCAGTGATTTGTTCATCAATCTCACAAACTGACTGAAGCGGTATTAGCTGTCTTCGCAGTGATTTGTTCATCAATCTCACAAACTGACTGAAGCGGTATTAGCTGTCTTCGCAGTGATTTGTTCATCAATCTCACAAACTGACTGAAGCGGTATTAGCTGTCTTCGCAGTGATTTGTTCATCAATCTCACAAACTGACTGAAGCGGTATTAGCTGTCTTCGCAGTGATTTGTTCATCAATCTCACAAACTGACTGAAGCGGTATTAGCTGTCTTCGCAGTGATTTGTTCATCAATCTCACAAACTGACTGAAGCGGTATTAGCTGTCTTCGCAGTGATTTGTTCATCAATCTCACAAACTGACTGAAGCGGTATTAGCTGTCTTCGCAGTGATTTGTTCATCAATCTCACAAACTGACTGAAGCGGTATTAGCTGTCTTCGCAGTGATTTGTTCATCAATCTCACAAACTGACTGAAGCGGTATTAGCTGTCTTCGCAGTGATTTGTTCATCAATCTCACAAACTGACTGAAGCGGTATTAGCTGTCTTCGCAGTGATTTGTTCATCAATCTCACAAACTGACTGAAGCGGTATTAGCTGTCTTCGCAGTGATTTGTTCATCAATCTCACAAACTGACTGAAGCGGTATTAGCTGTCTTCGCAGTGATTTGTTCATCAATCTCACAAACTGACTGAAGCGGTATTAGCTGTCTTCGCAGTGATTTGTTCATCAATCTCACAAACTGACTGAAGCGGTATTAGCTGTCTTCGCAGTGATTTGTTCATCAATCTCACAAACTGACTGAAGCGGTATTAGCTGTCTTCGCAGTGATTTGTTCATCAATCTCACAAACTGACTGAAGCGGTATTAGCTGTCTTCGCAGTGATTTGTTCATCAATCTCACAAACTGACTGAAGCGGTATTAGCTGTCTTCGCAGTGATTTGTTCATCAATCTCACAAACTGACTGAAGCGGTATTAGCTGTCTTCGCAGTGATTTGTTCATCAATCTCACAAACTGACTGAAGCGGTATTAGCTGTCTTCGCAGTGATTTGTTCATCAATCTCACAAACTGACTGAAGCGGTATTAGCTGTCTTCGCAGTGATTTGTTCATCAATCTCACAAACTGACTGAAGCGGTATTAGCTGTCTTCGCAGTGATTTGTTCATCAATCTCACAAACTGACTGAAGCGGTATTAGCTGTCTTCGCAGTGATTTGTTCATCAATCTCACAAACTGACTGAAGCGGTATTAGCTGTCTTCGCAGTGATTTGTTCATCAATCTCACAAACTGACTGAAGCGGTATTAGCTGTCTTCGCAGTGATTTGTTCATCAATCTCACAAACTGACTGAAGCGGTATTAGCTGTCTTCGCAGTGATTTGTTCATCAATCTCACAAACTGACTGAAGCGGTATTAGCTGTCTTCGCAGTGATTTGTTCATCAATCTCACAAACTGACTGAAGCGGTATTAGCTGTCTTCGCAGTGATTTGTTCATCAATCTCACAAACTGACTGAAGCGGTATTAGCTGTCTTCGCAGTGATTTGTTCATCAATCTCACAAACTGACTGAAGCGGTATTAGCTGTCTTCGCAGTGATTTGTTCATCAATCTCACAAACTGACTGAAGCGGTATTAGCTGTCTTCGCAGTGATTTGTTCATCAATCTCACAAACTGACTGAAGCGGTATTAGCTGTCTTCGCAGTGATTTGTTCATCAATCTCACAAACTGACTGAAGCGGTATTAGCTGTCTTCGCAGTGATTTGTTCATCAATCTCACAAACTGACTGAAGCGGTATTAGCTGTCTTCGCAGTGATTTGTTCATCAATCTCACAAACTGACTGAAGCGGTATTAGCTGTCTTCGCAGTGATTTGTTCATCAATCTCACAAACTGACTGAAGCGGTATTAGCTGTCTTCGCAGTGATTTGTTCATCAATCTCACAAACTGACTGAAGCGGTATTAGCTGTCTTCGCAGTGATTTGTTCATCAATCTCACAAACTGACTGAAGCGGTATTAGCTGTCTTCGCAGTGATTTGTTCATCAATCTCACAAACTGACTGAAGCGGTATTAGCTGTCTTCGCAGTGATTTGTTCATCAATCTCACAAACTGACTGAAGCGGTATTAGCTGTCTTCGCAGTGATTTGTTCATCAATCTCACAAACTGACTGAAGCGGTATTAGCTGTCTTCGCAGTGATTTGTTCATCAATCTCACAAACTGACTGAAGCGGTATTAGCTGTCTTCGCAGTGATTTGTTCATCAATCTCACAAACTGACTGAAGCGGTATTAGCTGTCTTCGCAGTGATTTGTTCATCAATCTCACAAACTGACTGAAGCGGTATTAGCTGTCTTCGCAGTGATTTGTTCATCAATCTCACAAACTGACTGAAGCGGTATTAGCTGTCTTCGCAGTGATTTGTTCATCAATCTCACAAACTGACTGAAGCGGTATTAGCTGTCTTCGCAGTGATTTGTTCATCAATCTCACAAACTGACTGAAGCGGTATTAGCTGTCTTCGCAGTGATTTGTTCATCAATCTCACAAACTGACTGAAGCGGTATTAGCTGTCTTCGCAGTGATTTGTTCATCAATCTCACAAACTGACTGAAGCGGTATTAGCTGTCTTCGCAGTGATTTGTTCATCAATCTCACAAACTGACTGAAGCGGTATTAGCTGTCTTCGCAGTGATTTGTTCATCAATCTCACAAACTGACTGAAGCGGTATTAGCTGTCTTCGCAGTGATTTGTTCATCAATCTCACAAACTGACTGAAGCGGTATTAGCTGTCTTCACAGTGATTTGTTCATCAATCTCACAAACTGACTGAAGCGGTATTAGCTGTCTTCGCAGTGATTTGTTCATCAATCTCACAAACTGACTGAAGCGGTATTAGCTGTCTTCACAGTGATTTGTTCATCAATCTCACAAACTGACTGAAGCGGTATTAGCTGTCTTCACAGTGATTTGTTCATCAATCTCACAAACTGACTGAAGCGGTATTAGCTGTCTTCGCAGTGATTTGTTCATCAATCTCACAAACTGACTGAAGCGGTATTAGCTGTCTTCACAGTGATTTGTTCATCAATCTCACAAACTGACTGAAGCGGTATTAGCTGTCTTCGCAGTGATTTGTTCATCAATCTCACAAACTGACTGAAGCGGTATTAGCTGTCTTCGCAGTGATTTGTTCATCAATCTCACAAACTGACTGAAGCGGTATTAGCTGTCTTCGCAGTGATTTGTTCATCAATCTCACAAACTGACTGAAGCGGTATTAGCTGTCTTCGCAGTGATTTGTTCATCAATCTCACAAACTGACTGAAGCGGTATTAGCTGTCTTCGCAGTGATTTGTTCATCAATCTCACAAACTGACTGAAGCGGTATTAGCTGTCTTCGCAGTGATTTGTTCATCAATCTCACAAACTGACTGAAGCGGTATTAGCTGTCTTCGCAGTGATTTGTTCATCAATCTCACAAACTGACTGAAGCGGTATTAGCTGTCTTCGCAGTGATTTGTTCATCAATCTCACAAACTGACTGAAGCGGTATTAGCTGTCTTCACAGTGATTTGTTCATCAATCTCACAAACTGACTGAAGCGGTATTAGCTGTCTTCACAGTGATTTGTTCATCAATCTCACAAACTGACTGAAGCGGTATTAGCTGTCTTCACAGTGATTTGTTCATCAATCTCACAAACTGACTGAAGCGGTATTAGCTGTCTTCACAGTGATTTGTTCATCAATCTCACAAACTGACTGAAGCGGTATTAGCTGTCTTCACAGTGATTTGTTCATCAATCTCACAAACTGACTGAAGCGGTATTAGCTGTCTTCACAGTGATTTGTTCATCAATCTCACAAACTGACTGAAGCGGTATTAGCTGTCTTCACAGTGATTTGTTCATCAATCTCACAAACTGACTGAAGCGGTATTAGCTGTCTTCACAGTGATTTGTTCATCAATCTCACAAACTGACTGAAGCGGTATTAGCTGTCTTCACAGTGATTTGTTCATCAATCTCACAAACTGACTGAAGCGGTATTAGCTGTCTTCGCAGTGATTTGTTCATCAATCTCACAAACTGACTGAAGCGGTATTAGCTGTCTTCACAGTGATTTGTTCATCAATCTCACAAACTGACTGAAGCGGTATTAGCTGTCTTCGCAGTGATTTGTTCATCAATCTCACAAACTGACTGAAGCGGTATTAGCTGTCTTCACAGTGATTTGTTCATCAATCTCACAAACTGACTGAAGCGGTATTAGCTGTCTTCACAGTGATTTGTTCATCAATCTCACAAACTGACTGAAGCGGTATTAGCTGTCTTCACAGTGATTTGTTCATCAATCTCACAAACTGACTGAAGCGGTATTAGCTGTCTTCACAGTGATTTGTTCATCAATCTCACAAACTGACTGAAGCGGTATTAGCTGTCTTCACAGTGATTTGTTCATCAATCTCACAAACTGACTGAAGCGGTATTAGCTGTCTTCACAGTGATTTGTTCATCAATCTCACAAACTGACTGAAGCGGTATTAGCTGTCTTCACAGTGATTTGTTCATCAATCTCACAAACTGACTGAAGCGGTATTAGCTGTCTTCACAGTGATTTGTTCATCAATCTCACAAACTGACTGAAGCGGTATTAGCTGTCTTCGCAGTGATTTGTTCATCAATCTCACAAACTGACTGAAGCGGTATTAGCTGTCTTCGCAGTGATTTGTTCATCAATCTCACAAACTGACTGAAGCGGTATTAGCTGTCTTCACAGTGATTTGTTCATCAATCTCACAAACTGACTGAAGCGGTATTAGCTGTCTTCGCAGTGATTTGTTCATCAATCTCACAAACTGACTGAAGCGGTATTAGCTGTCTTCACAGTGATTTGTTCATCAATCTCACAAACTGACTGAAGCGGTATTAGCTGTCTTCGCAGTGATTTGTTCATCAATCTCACAAACTGACTGAAGCGGTATTAGCTGTCTTCGCAGTGATTTGTTCATCAATCTCACAAACTGACTGAAGCGGTATTAGCTGTCTTCGCAGTGATTTGTTCATCAATCTCACAAACTGACTGAAGCGGTATTAGCTGTCTTCGCATCAATCTCACAAACTGACTGAAGCGGTATTAGCTGTCTTCACAGTGATTTGTTCATCAATCTCACAAACTGACTGAAGCGGTATTAGCTGTCTTCACAGTGATTTGTTCATCAATCTCACAAACTGACTGAAGCGGTATTAGCTGTCTTCACAGTGATTTGTTCATCAATCTCACAAACTGACTGAAGCGGTATTAGCTGTCTTCACAGTGATTTGTTCATCAATCTCACAAACTGACTGAAGCGGTATTAGCTGTCTTCACAGTGATTTGTTCATCAATCTCACAAACTGACTGAAGCGGTATTAGCTGTCTTCGCAGTGATTTGTTCATCAATCTCACAAACTGACTGAAGCGGTATTAGCTGTCTTCGCAGTGATTTGTTCATCAATCTCACAAACTGACTGAAGCGGTATTAGCTGTCTTCGCAGTGATTTGTTCATCAATCTCACAAACTGACTGAAGCGGTATTAGCTGTCTTCGCAGTGATTTGTTCATCAATCTCACAAACTGACTGAAGCGGTATTAGCTGTCTTCGCAGTGATTTGTTCATCAATCTCACAAACTGACTGAAGCGGTATTAGCTGTCTTCGCAGTGATTTGTTCATCAATCTCACAAACTGACTGAAGCGGTATTAGCTGTCTTCGCAGTGATTTGTTCATCAATCTCACAAACTGACTGAAGCGGTATTAGCTGTCTTCGCAGTGATTTGTTCATCAATCTCACAAACTGACTGAAGCGGTATTAGCTGTCTTCGCAGTGATTTGTTCATCAATCTCACAAACTGACTGAAGCGGTATTAGCTGTCTTCGCAGTGATTTGTTCATCAATCTCACAAACTGACTGAAGCGGTATTAGCTGTCTTCGCAGTGATTTGTTCATCAATCTCACAAACTGACTGAAGCGGTATTAGCTGTCTTCGCAGTGATTTGTTCATCAATCTCACAAACTGACTGAAGCGGTATTAGCTGTCTTCACAGTGATTTGTTCATCAATCTCACAAACTGACTGAAGCGGTATTAGCTGTCTTCACAGTGATTTGTTCATCAATCTCACAAACTGACTGAAGCGGTATTAGCTGTCTTCACAGTGATTTGTTCATCAATCTCACAAACTGACTGAAGCGGTATTAGCTGTCTTCACAGTGATTTGTTCATCAATCTCACAAACTGACTGAAGCGGTATTAGCTGTCTTCACAGTGATTTGTTCATCAATCTCACAAACTGACTGAAGCGGTATTAGCTGTCTTCACAGTGATTTGTTCATCAATCTCACAAACTGACTGAAGCGGTATTAGCTGTCTTCACAGTGATTTGTTCATCAATCTCACAAACTGACTGAAGCGGTATTAGCTGTCTTCACAGTGATTTGTTCATCAATCTCACAAACTGACTGAAGCGGTATTAGCTGTCTTCACAGTGATTTGTTCATCAATCTCACAAACTGACTGAAGCGGTATTAGCTGTCTTCACAGTGATTTGTTCATCAATCTCACAAACTGACTGAAGCGGTATTAGCTGTCTTCACAGTGATTTGTTCATCAATCTCACAAACTGACTGAAGCGGTATTAGCTGTCTTCGCATCAATCTCACAAACTGACTGAAGCGGTATTAGCTGTCTTCACAGTGATTTGTTCATCAATCTCACAAACTGACTGAAGCGGTATTAGCTGTCTTCGCATCAATCTCACAAACTGACTGAAGCGGTATTAGCTGTCTTCACAGTGATTTGTTCATCAATCTCACAAACTGACTGAAGCGGTATTAGCTGTCTTCGCATCAATCTCACAAACTGACTGAAGCGGTATTAGCTGTCTTCGCATCAATCTCACAAACTGACTGAAGCGGTATTAGCTGTCTTCGCATCAATCTCACAAACTGACTGAAGCGGTATTAGCTGTCTTCGCAGTGATTTGTTCATCAATCTCACAAACTGACTGAAGCGGTATTAGCTGTCTTCACAGTGATTTGTTCATCAATCTCACAAACTGACTGAAGCGGTATTAGCTGTCTTCACAGTGATTTGTTCATCAATCTCACAAACTGACTGAAGCGGTATTAGCTGTCTTCACAGTGATTTGTTCATCAATCTCACAAACTGACTGAAGCGGTATTAGCTGTCTTCACAGTGATTTGTTCATCAATCTCACAAACTGACTGAAGCGGTATTAGCTGTCTTCACAGTGATTTGTTCATCAATCTCACAAACTGACTGAAGCGGTATTAGCTGTCTTCGCAGTGATTTGTTCATCAATCTCACAAACTGACTGAAGCGGTATTAGCTGTCTTCGCAGTGATTTGTTCATCAATCTCACAAACTGACTGAAGCGGTATTAGCTGTCTTCGCAGTGATTTGTTCATCAATCTCACAAACTGACTGAAGCGGTATTAGCTGTCTTCGCAGTGATTTGTTCATCAATCTCACAAACTGACTGAAGCGGTATTAGCTGTCTTCGCAGTGATTTGTTCATCAATCTCACAAACTGACTGAAGCGGTATTAGCTGTCTTCGCAGTGATTTGTTCATCAATCTCACAAACTGACTGAAGCGGTATTAGCTGTCTTCGCAGTGATTTGTTCATCAATCTCACAAACTGACTGAAGCGGTATTAGCTGTCTTCGCAGTGATTTGTTCATCAATCTCACAAACTGACTGAAGCGGTATTAGCTGTCTTCGCAGTGATTTGTTCATCAATCTCACAAACTGACTGAAGCGGTATTAGCTGTCTTCGCAGTGATTTGTTCATCAATCTCACAAACTGACTGAAGCGGTATTAGCTGTCTTCGCAGTGATTTGTTCATCAATCTCACAAACTGACTGAAGCGGTATTAGCTGTCTTCGCAGTGATTTGTTCATCAATCTCACAAACTGACTGAAGCGGTATTAGCTGTCTTCGCAGTGATTTGTTCATCAATCTCACAAACTGACTGAAGCGGTATTAGCTGTCTTCGCAGTGATTTGTTCATCAATCTCACAAACTGACTGAAGCGGTATTAGCTGTCTTCACAGTGATTTGTTCATCAATCTCACAAACTGACTGAAGCGGTATTAGCTGTCTTCACAGTGATTTGTTCATCAATCTCACAAACTGACTGAAGCGGTATTAGCTGTCTTCACAGTGATTTGTTCATCAATCTCACAAACTGACTGAAGCGGTATTAGCTGTCTTCACAGTGATTTGTTCATCAATCTCACAAACTGACTGAAGCGGTATTAGCTGTCTTCACAGTGATTTGTTCATCAATCTCACAAACTGACTGAAGCGGTATTAGCTGTCTTCACAGTGATTTGTTCATCAATCTCACAAACTGACTGAAGCGGTATTAGCTGTCTTCACAGTGATTTGTTCATCAATCTCACAAACTGACTGAAGCGGTATTAGCTGTCTTCGCATCAATCTCACAAACTGACTGAAGCGGTATTAGCTGTCTTCGCATCAATCTCACAAACTGACTGAAGCGGTATTAGCTGTCTTCGCATCAATCTCACAAACTGACTGAAGCGGTATTAGCTGTCTTCGCATCAATCTCACAAACTGACTGAAGCGGTATTAGCTGTCTTCGCATCAATCTCACAAACTGACTGAAGCGGTATTAGCTGTCTTCGCATCAATCTCACAAACTGACTGAAGCGGTATTAGCTGTCTTCGCATCAATCTCACAAACTGACTGAAGCGGTATTAGCTGTCTTCACATCAATCTCACAAACTGACTGAAGCGGTATTAGCTGTCTTCACATCAATCTCACAAACTGACTGAAGCGGTATTAGCTGTCTTCACATCAATCTCACAAACTGACTGAAGCGGTATTAGCTGTCTTCACAGTGATTTGTTCATCAATCTCACAAACTGACTGAAGCGGTATTAGCTGTCTTCGCATCAATCTCACAAACTGACTGAAGCGGTATTAGCTGTCTTCGCATCAATCTCACAAACTGACTGAAGCGGTATTAGCTGTCTTCGCATCAATCTCACAAACTGACTGAAGCGGTATTAGCTGTCTTCGCATCAATCTCACAAACTGACTGAAGCGGTATTAGCTGTCTTCGCATCAATCTCACAAACTGACTGAAGCGGTATTAGCTGTCTTCGCATCAATCTCACAAACTGACTGAAGCGGTATTAGCTGTCTTCGCATCAATCTCACAAACTGACTGAAGCGGTATTAGCTGTCTTCGCATCAATCTCACAAACTGACTGAAGCGGTATTAGCTGTCTTCGCATCAATCTCACAAACTGACTGAAGCGGTATTAGCTGTCTTCGCATCAATCTCACAAACTGACTGAAGCGGTATTAGCTGTCTTCGCATCAATCTCACAAACTGACTGAAGCGGTATTAGCTGTCTTCGCATCAATCTCACAAACTGACTGAAGCGGTATTAGCTGTCTTCGCATCAATCTCACAAACTGACTGAAGCGGTATTAGCTGTCTTCACATCAATCTCACAAACTGACTGAAGCGGTATTAGCTGTCTTCACATCAATCTCACAAACTGACTGAAGCGGTATTAGCTGTCTTCGCATCAATCTCACAAACTGACTGAAGCGGTATTAGCTGTCTTCGCATCAATCTCACAAACTGACTGAAGCGGTATTAGCTGTCTTCACATCAATCTCACAAAGTTTAACCTCTTAGCCCTTTAAATCCAAAATTTGATCAGGAAAATTTAAATTGTTTTTAAATCTCATAAAATGTCCATTTGCAGACCAAGAGACAACTATTTTTGAAAATGTACCACTGGAATGAGTGCCTCGGTTATCGTAAATTTTCAAAATTAGTCTTGCTCTGCGAATGGATATTTTTCAAGACCACTGCAGAAGCCATTTTTTGGCTGATATGAGTGTTAAATTATATTTTATGTTTGATATAGAATGGGTTTGTGAATCAAATATCCATTCACTACAAACTTTCCAATTGGTGTAGATGAGTCGGACACAATGTATTAATGCGCACTATGATAATTGGCTGCATATATGTAGTCATACAACGCATTGTCAGCAGCTTTCTATAGTTCGTCGTGAGAATCGGATGTCCACCACACAGCACACCTATGATAGATGGGGTTAGGTGGGGGTGGTGGTTTGGGGGTGTAAGGGCACCTAATTTTAGGAGGGCGTGGGTGGTGTGGGGTGAGGTGGTTGGCGGGGTGTAAGTGATCTAACTCCATTTTGAAGCTTCATCTTACAGAAGTTATTTCCCTTAAAATGCATGTAAGATGCTATTTAGACCATCTGGAGTGGTCTCCCTTTAGTTACAAGTCCAGATAAGTATAGGATTGTCATGTAGGCAGGAAATCTCTTCTTGCTATAGTTTAGTTGTATGCCATGTAGGTTTTCAGGTGGTTTGAGTCTTCAATCATTACAACAGCTTATTATTGTTATTGTTCTGTTACATGACAGTATATTCGTGAAAGCATGTTTGTATCAGTAGTCTCTTAGGGTGGATTCAGTTTCCTAACATTGGGTGTATCATCAGTTTTTTGTGGCCGTTTACCGTTTGCTTATCACTCATGCCCTTTGTGGCCATTTATTGGCTAATAAAGTATTAAATTCCCCAAAAATCAATAAATGCTGTGACCTAATACCGCCAGGAAGAATTAACAAAACCCTACAGCCAGTCACAGTGAAATTGAGGTTCCAGGTGCAACAGCACGTATTAGCAGGTATAAGTTTTCTGTCATAGAGTACTGTACCGTCAGCCCGAAGATGAGCTGGGTGGAGTAGACTCTAGGTTGCAGTGAGTTAGTGCTGGCATACAGATAATATGTTGCACTCGCCCACCCCTGGAAATTGAGCACTTATAAACTCACTCATGCCCCCCCCCCTCCCCCCTTCAAGATCGGTTGTGGCTGGTTTGACTGTTAAAGGTCTTATTTTGTTGGTGTTTTTTCTTTTCAGTATACTCGCAGCTTACAAAATTTCAAAGCTGAACAGCCACATCAGCATGCAGTCTATTATACATCGGTTTTAATGGCGGAACAGGTGTGGACCAATGATGAAATGTTGGATGCTTTACAAGGTAATCAGGATAAAATATAGTGTTCTATAGACATTGTATTGTTTGGCTTATTGGTCATGCATATTGAGCCTAATCAGCGTGAGGGATCTACCATTTATTACCCTCGCCCCATAAGGGGAAGAGAGTATTGCAATTTGGTATGTATATCTGTCTGTCTGTCTCTTGGTCAGTCTGTCTGTCTGTCTCTTGGTCAGTCTGTGTCTGTCTGTTTGTCTTCCTGCCTGGTTGCCTGTCTGTCTGTGTCCAGAGCTGTCATGGCGTATTTAAAAAAGCTACCTATCTGATTTGGCTAAAATTTTACCACAACATGGGAATTTCCAGACTTTGGCTATGATCTGTATAAAAGAAAATTAATCCGGAGCTGATCAAATTTTGGATTTGTGAATATCCAGGAAACTACTGGTCCAATTTGGCTCAAATTGTAACACAGGAAATGGCCTAACGATGGACTAAGATTCCACAACTGGGGTGGTGGGGTGGAGGAGTGTGTGATCCGGAAAAATTCAAAACAAAAAAGATCTGGAAAATAAAACAATATGAAAACCCAGAAATTCCATAAACGTACAATGTGAGAAAAAACAGGAGGGAGAGGGTCTGCCATCTCTAATTGCTCTCGTTCTATCTGCATCACCATTGACAAATTAATGGACTGTGTGAAATTGAAATATATGTGAGATCTTGTTTACAATCCGTTAAAATGAAACGGTGATTATTTAGAAAATTTTCGTCCATTAAACAATTACAATGTAGACCTCAACTACTGGTTCCTACCGTGGCTCAGTTTACAAATCGAAGAACTCTGGCTAGTACATGAATTGTGGACTAATATATGGTAGCAATGGCTCCCAGTCAGGAGGGTGAATGGTGGACTGATATATGGCAGCAGTGGGTGAATGTGGACTATGGCAGCAATGGCCCCAGTCTAGTGGGTGAATGTGGACTAATGCGGAAACGGCTCCCAGTCTAGTGGGTAAATGGTGGACTGATATATGGCAGCAATGGCTCCCAGTCTAGTAGGTGAATGGTGGACTGATGTATGTGTATCTGGAATGTGTTCCATTCATGTAACGATAAAGTAGTGATAATAGAGGGATGTGATCTGTCACTCAAATATCTGTCAATTACGTCACTAGGTAGCTGATGTCACAACCATAATAACACATTAGAGCTCTGTCATGAAAATTGTAAAGTCTATCATGTTTATGAATTGTATGGCTTTAATGGATTTACAGTTTAATAAACATTTTATTGAATATTTTGAAACTAATTTTGACTCCGATCTGTTACATGTACTGCCATAGGCAGTAACAGGGATAATAGGTCGGAGTCTTATTATATAGATGATCTGGAATTAAGCTCCCATTTAATATCACTTTTATCAACCGAGTCAAAAAATTAGCACATTGCATGAGCTTAAATTTAGCGAATGAAATGTGATAATTTTCGACGGATTTGATAATAGTAATATTAAATGGGACCAAGTTTAAGATATTTATCACATAAACTGATATTTTGACAAATGTTCCAATAAAGTCAAACTCTTAAACGAGTTAAAGCACACCACATTTGCGTTGTTCCTTTTCATCGCTGTGGCGCATCACTTGCTAAGAGTTCTTACCAGTGCGCAACAAAAAATATTGACAAACAAAACATCGTTATTTCAGACTTTAAATTACTTTTAATCCACCTTTTTACAATTTCTGCATCTATCATGCAAATTTACACGCGCATGTTTTCATATTGAGAAATATTAAACAGACTGAAAGCTGTGTTTATATTACAAAATATATTCCCAGGAAAATGTCCAAATACCAGCAAGAGCGCCATGGCCACTAAACTATAGTACTGATGTTGAAGGCCACAGATGTTATACACCTTCCTTTGTCAACTTTGCGTGATCAAGTTTTTGGCAGAGTTAGATGTTTGATTTTCCATGACCCTTTAACCATCGATTTTGTTCAGGAAAATTTCAATTTTATCATTGCAAATGTATATTTGCAGACAAAGAGAAGACTATTTTTCAAAATTTTCCACAGGAATAACTGGCTCAGTTATCGAGCCAGTCTTTCCATTGGCAAATTTTCAAAAATAGTCTTTTTTGGGGTTGGGAAATGTCCAAGACCACTGCAGAAGCTGTTTTGGGCTGGCTTGAGTGATAAATGGTTAACCGTCTGGCTACTGAGTTTTTCCAGACGACATATTCAAAGGGTTATATCTCTGGACTGGCTAAACATTTTGAAAACAATTTGATGGAAAGTTGTTGGTGGCTAAGCCACCAACAACTTTCAGTCAAATTGTTTTCAAAATATTGGTAAATCAAGAGTTTTTTCTCAATGAAAGTATTGTTTGGTGGTTTGCAGCAGCGAGACAGGTAAGCTACTGCTTCATGCACAGCGACCATCATTCATCTTTTTAACGGTATATAAGCTTCTGGATACATAAAACTATGAAATGTCTGAGAATATATTGCCTCTGTTGTGGCTTTTGCTGAGCTACGCATCCTTCAGTTACAGTATTATATCCATAATGTTATCACTAAGGTGCTAGCCGTGTCAAGTTTACTTGAGGTCAAATGTAATTTATATATTATGTGTTTTAATTTTCAGATGTGACTTTAGAAAAATTGAAGGCGTTCATCTCACAATTGTTTAGCAAGATCTATATTGAGGGACTCGTCTATGGTAACATTACCAAACAGGTAGGCATTAAAGGAGAACTAACCCGAACTAATAAAACCTATTCAGGTGATATAACATGCCACTCATAAACTATGCATGACATTTTAAGCTTTTTATCATGCCGTTAAAGAAATATATTCAGGCTTTAAGACTAAGTATTGATACATTTCCACGGTCAATTATGGCTGTCATGATTTAATTTTTAACCAATCCGAAAAAACCAGCATTGTCTGCCTCGGTATATACGTCCAGTCATGAGGTGCCTTCTAAAGTTTGGCATTGTGGTGTAAAAACACGCGTATAGGTAAGCTGTTGAATATTTTGAAACTACAGTACGGTTCAGAGTTAACTTAACATAAAATGCATCTGCAATGCATGCATGATGCGTACATAGCGGGTCTATTTTAAAATAATAGATGCATCACTTTCCCGTTGTGAACGGTAAAACAACGCGGTGTGAAAGTAAAACAAATGAGTTGGAAACAGTTTGACAACGCATCAGAACTTATTACACAACGCATTTATGATATTGGTTAGACAAGTCGTTTGAAATCCGATAACGTGACACGCGTTCATAATTACACCGCGCTGGTATAACGACATTATGCGAGTCGACCAAGAAGGGCAACCGATTACTCGAGCATACACACATTATGCAATTATATTTTGTCAAGGTACCGTAAATTTTCGCGAAATTCCTTTCACGATTTTAGGGGGAGGCCTCATTCAATGTTGAATAATTGGCAGTGTGTCGCATTATAAGTTCCGATACAGCTGTCTGGTAATGTAAACATTCCATTTTTACAGAATAAAATACTTATTCACTGCCTAAATTCACCACTAATAAGAAATGCCTCGCGCGACTGTCTTGCTGATCGATAATTAGGTGCAGAGGTAGATTCTCGGAAAAGTGTAGCCGTAATTTGATTGGCTTGCTGAACATCTGATGTCATTATGAATGAAAGAAAATTACTATCGTGGTAAAATTTTGATCGCGTGTCTCGTCATTCATAACGAATTGATGACATGATTTATTTTAACCAGTCTCTGAGCGACTCATGATCAACAATGGCGGAACGCAAAATGTACACGAATTCGCGGTGCCGCTTTTAAAAGCAATAAAGCAATATCTTAACGCCCACTGACTTAAATTAATAAAACAAACAATGTCTGGTTCATGAAATATAGTGAAATTAGCTCCCTGAATATTTATAATGTTAACTTTCATGTGGTTGTTAAGGCACTATTTATCATCTAGCTATGTTATTGCTAGGTAGAGGGTGTGTGTGTGGCGATTGCTCATTTCCTCGGCCTGGTTCCCGAGTGAGGCCACAACAATGTGTTATACTTGGCTACATTACATTGCAATATAGTGAATCCGAAAGCTACCGAATGTCACAAAAAGAAAATCATTAAATCACTACAGGTGTTTTATTTCCGCGAAAAGCCAATGAGATATCGGTACATGTTACAGCTTTAGGGGCGCATAGTATTTCATAACTAGCCCTGAACTAGTCTTTTTTCGTGTAGAGCACCGATGGGGATATTGTGGTGGCGGACACGAATCTGCTAATTTGTGCATCATATCATCAATAAAAACCACACCATCTGCACGTTTTAATAAAAAAGCATCTACATTAGTCAAGCATTGGTACACATAAGCTATATTTTGACATCTTTAATCCATAATTTTGCGTTTATTCGCTGTCTGTTCATCGCGAACACAGCGTAGAAGTGATTTAATGAAGTTGCTTATGGACAATTTTTACTACGATTAATCTTTGTCAAATCTCGCCAGTCGGCATGTTTCGCTGCGCTGGATGTTTATAAAAGTTAAATGCGAAACGAACAGATGCTTACGGTTCTTGCACTGGATGCAAAACGTTCAGGGGTGCAAAACGTTCAGGGGCGCATCGGTACATTAATTCTCAACCGGGAATCATGATTTTGTGTTTCGTAATATTTATAATTTAGATTTTGAATATTATGTCCCGCTGTCTTTTTTAGGAAAACTTTCTCATATTTACCTTTGCCCCTTCTAGGAAATGTAATGTACCGCTAAGTTTGATTGGATCCCGGGTAGTTGGAGCCATGGAGTTGGTATGTACGCCGGGTATTGCACAATGCACATACGAATCTTTTAAACGCATTTAAAATTTGGTCTGTTCCGTTTTGCTTTTAACAACGCGTTTGGCACTATCTCTGGGGGACATCAAACAAGTTCAAACTTGCTTATTTACGCATTTAATGCTCGTTCTCAATGCATATATTTATTATTTTAAATGCATAAAAAAAATTAACTAGATACGTTGTGAATGCATTGTGTTTTTAAAACCGATGCATTGGAAACAGGCCTTCAACGCATCATGCACGCATTTCAGACCCATTCGTACGTTAAGTTAACTCTGAGCTGTACTGTAATTTAACTGGAAGTTTTTGCTGCCATAGGCTTGAGGAGACAAAATGGTGGCAGTCACTGTTCAACATTTATGCAATATTACAAATCATAAACTGTCAAATGGAAAAGGTAATGTGACAGGATATGAACGATATGGAATCTATAAACCAAAATCTGCCCGTACAAAACAGCATTTCAGATGAGATTAGCATCGCTTTGCAAAAGTAAGCTGTTGAATATTTTGAAATTAATTCGACTGGGTGCTGTTGCTTCCTATGGCATGTTTAATAAATAGCAAAGACTATTAAGCATTAAAGACGGACTATTTCGAATCATTCATGATGTCATGATTATGACATCAGCATGCATGTCACTTAGTTGATTATGACATCATTTGATGGATGGGTAAAGTGGAAAGGTGAATTAGCAATATATACATCAACAATAATAGAGGGATCCATTTCTAGCTAATCTCTGCCAGTGCTTTGCCCGTGGTGGGATCTATTTATATACTTTGAATCCCGACTTCCCAGAATCCCAATTTTAAGCTAGCTATATAGACATGTAACCTGTTGAATATTTTAAAACTAATTTGAGTTTAAGTTTGTTTGAGATCCCATAAAGAAACAAATAGTCCACAATTTATTTAAAATCCATCAGTTTCTTAATTTGTGAGAATTTAAGTACTGTGAAAACCTGTCTTACCTGACCACCTTATGGAACACGATGAGTCACTATAGACAGGGATCTCTTAATAGAAGTGGTCTCTTATTAGAGGTGATCTCTTAATACAGGGGACTTGCTATAGAATGTCTGGTTTGTAACAAAAAAAAGCGCTAATAGCACTTTAATGACAAAATTTTGTCAAGAAAATCAAAATATTTGCTCATTGAATGTCCAATTTAAGGCCAAGAGAAGACTATTTTTGATAATTTAGCACTGGAATGATTGGTTGGTTTATCAAGCCAGTCATTTCACTTCAAGAGTATACTTACCTCCCTAATACTTTTGATATTGCTAAATATTGGCTTTCACTCAATAAACACTCAGATTTAAAACAGTTAGGTGCCCCTACTGGGCAGGGAGTCAGAGCGTAGTCTGGCGGATGCCAGCCCCACCACCGCGCATGCGCAGACTAGCACTTCCTCTTTGCTAGATTATTGGCAAAGAGAACACACATGTCTTTTTGAGTCATAAGCTTTTCTACTCTTAAACTGTTTTATTAGTGTTATTTTGGAGTGTTAGTGTCTGATTTGGATGGCGGGAGGATACACTTCGCCACGGAAGGACTTAGGACCTTTAAATCAGGTGACTTCTAGTAAAATTAGCGAGTTTTCTTCCCGGTGTATTGTGTTTCCGGGACTCGCGTTTACCGTGATAAGCGCCTTGGTTAGTTGGTTTATGTCAACTCGGTGCTACCTAGGACTAATTTCTCTTTCTGTTTATGTCCACAGGTCTGTATGACGCTAGGTGGTGACTTCACAGTAGCAGAGAGTTAGTTTTCTCTCCACCATGGTTCCATTTCCTACTAACACTGTTAGGTTATCTAACCAAATGAAAAATTATGTCCAGTGAGTTGGAGGCCTAGTATAAAGGTCTTCTCACTTTGCCCTCTTGATCCAATTCCTTCCCCATGAGGTGGAGAGAGTTAAGAGGCGTGCAGATGGTGGAGTTCTCCGGTTCGTCACGTTGGATGGTTTGTCTATACAAAGTGTCAGGTATCTAGTTATTGATAATGTGGTGATGTTAATTATTGTAAACAAACAAAGGGAGATAATTAACATTTTTGCCAGAAAAGAGTTATCTATATGTATCTGATGGTTGTGTAGTCGACTTATCCATTCAGCATACAATTCGTCCTTGCACTTGGATGTTTTGTTGGGATCGAATTTTTTTCCTGTCACGGGATTAATGACGTCATAATCAGCCTGGCTATGTATTTATCAGCAATTTAAGCGCTATGCTGGTTTCTGATGTATATTGATCTTTATGATCATTTTCCTTCTCTTTGAGTTGGATTGAGTTTCTAAGCTTAACTAGTTGCTCATACTCCTTGTCCTTTGCCCTGTTTCAGGGACCGGGTTGCGCGTCCTGTGGTCGTTTTCTTCTTGAAAAGTTCTGGCCGCATCTGTGCTATCAATGTAGCCCTTGTGGTCCATTGGTTAATTGTGACATATGTAAGCACTGGGGGGGGCGAGTTAATGTCCGAATTCTTGTGCTGCTTACAGGCGACGGACAAGGTGGTAGAGGAGGAGAAGAAGAAGAAGAAGCGGAAACGAGAGGTTGTAAGTAGGAAGGGTAAGGGGAAGGTCTCGTCCGCGGTGGATATGGAGGCCTTCCGGACCGAGATGTTGGGAGAGATGAAGAGGGCAGTAAAGGATTTGGTTCCAGGGTTGCTTCGTGGCATGCTTCCTGGACCAAATCCTTTACTGTCCTCATCATCGGCTTCGGAGCAGGTAATCCCCGCCTCTGGATCGATTTTCCTTAGTCCGCTTCCGTTGTTCGACGATTCAGAGGTGGCCCCATTAGAGGGGGCGTTCCACGGCCCTGGCAGCAGGCTTATTGCCGCGCCGATAGGGGACCGTGGACGGTTGTCGCTGGAACCCGCGGGCTGCTTATCAGTCCAGGGGTATCCGCACGCCGCGGTGGCCAGTACCTCCTATGGCACCGTTCCTGGTCAGCCCGGGTTAGCTCTCTTTGCTGACCCGGGGTCTAATCTTTCTGACCAGGGTAATGAGGATTACCTGCTAGGGTCGCCGTCTGACGACGTGGACATGGATGAAGACGTTTGTGCACCCCTCGCGGGGAATACAGGCGCCTTATTCCACGGTTTTACTCACCCTGGAGTAAAGTCCGCGGCTCAGGTGGTGGCCCAGGGCGCTGCTGATGGCCAGCGGTACCGCATACCTCGGCTTGCCGAGGGTGTTGCTGGTGCTGGCCGGGCCCGTGGTGAGACTATATATACCCCGCGCTCTGCCACGGTGCCTGCTCCTGGTCAAACCAGTGATATTCTCATGCCGGTGCTGTCAGGCCCGCGTGTTTTCCCTGGCTTGCCAGGTGTATCAGCATACCCGCCGTCAAGCTCTACTGCTTGCGCTCAGGAGGAAGACGAAGGACCCCGTCTTGTAGAGCGCTCGCAGTTAGCCACGGAGGAGGATTGGTATGACGCTTGCCAGTGGTTGGTGAGCGTTAGGCCTGATCTGCCCGTGGAGCAGTCGGCTAGCCAGCGTGTTCACACGCCGTGGTTAGCTGGGAAACCGACTGCTAACGCTATGCCTTCTCTGCCGCTGGCGGAGCATGTCGTTGACATGTTCAAGGCGGCGGAGTCGTCCATTAAGTCGAGTGGACGTCTCGCGAAGGCCCCTCGCGAGGTGGCCAGGCGTTGTCGCATCGTGCCCCTGGATTACCAGCGGTACGGTGTGGTGCCCAAGCCCAGCGTGGATGACCGCGCGGCTTTGGGTGAGGATGCGCGGCCAGGCTCCCGTTCTGACACGGGTGTCCTGTGCGCGAACGCGTTGCGTTCGGCGAATACCGCGTTGCGTGATGCGGAGGAGAGTGGGAGGGCTTCGATTGCCGCTCTGTCCCACGTCTCCCAGCTGTTACAGGGGGTAGTAACGGCATCCGCATCGCGCCAGCCAAGTCCGGTCACTGTCCAGCGAACCATCCAGGATGGTATTAACCTGGCGCTGGACTGTATGACTCGGGCGGTGACCAGGAGTGTCAGGGCAAGACGCACGTTTGCCCTGGACAATCTGTGCCCGTCTCAGGACCTGTACAATAGGCTACTGCGTACGCCTATGACGGGCCCTGGTCTTTTTGGAGGTGAGGGATGTCGCCACCTCCAAGAGACGGTCACCCTGGTGAATAACCAGAGGGCGCTGCGCGAGCAGTTTGATGTGCTGCGTCGTGCTAACGCTCGCGCCGCGGCCCCGGCGTGTCGTCCCCTGCAGGCTCGAGGTGGTGCTGGCCAGGTCAGTGGCCAGCCACCGTCGCAGCGTCGGCCTCGGCCGCGTGCGATTCGGCCAGCAGCGAGGGGGGCGCAGGTTCCTCAGGCGCCGTCAGCCAGGCAGCCGCCCGCGCACCGAGGTGCGCGCGGGGCGGGGCGGGGCGCGCGAGGATCTGGGCGTGGTTATCGGTCCTGACAGGACGCTTACCGCGGTAAGAACCACTCCGGTGTGTATGGCGACGGAGACAGTGCCGCTCTTGCATGCCTCGTGTCCACCGCGGTCCCTAGGTGGGCCGGTGGGAGGCCGGCTAGCCGGCCACATGCAAGAGTGGGAACGGTTAACTCAGGACCGTTTAGTCTTGCGATGGCTTTCCGTCGGGTATCATCCAGAGTGGGTGACAGGCCCGCCGTCGCGACTGTCTCTGGTGCCAGTCTGGACTCCCATTCCGAGAGATCCAGAGCAAAGGTTGTGTATCGAGGAGGAGATAAATTCCCTCGTACAAAAAGGAGCTATTCAGCCGGCACAAAGATGTCCGGGCTTCTATTCAACCCTGTTCTTAGTAACAAAACGCACCGGAGGGTGGAGACCGATTCTCAACCTCAAGCCACTGAACAAGTTCATCGAGACGCCCAGTTTCAAGATGGAAACGGTGCGCTCGGTGTTGGCGGGGTTGGAGAGGGGGATGTGGACGGCGTCGATAGATTTGAAGGACGCTTATTTCCACATCCCCATCCACGGGAGTTTCTGTCGCTTCCTGAGATTTGCATTCCAGGGCAGACAGTGGGAATTCAGGGTGTTGCCCTTCGGAATTTCCACGGCTCCTCGGGTTTTCACCCGTGTGGTTCTTGCGATCACAGCATACCTCCGCAGGAGAAGCATAGCAGTCCACACGTACATAGACGACTGGCTGTTGAAAGCGCACACCCGGGAAAGTTTGTCCGCCAATCTGGAGATTGTTTTGAAAATTCTCACAGACTTGGGCTGGATGATCAATTTCCCAAAATCAGAGCTGACTCCATCCCAGAAGTTTGTTTACCTGGGGATGTTCTTCGATCTAGAGACAGGATATGTTTATCCTACTCAGGAGAGAGTTCAAAAACTCATCTCGTTGATTCAGTCAGTGTGCGACAGTCGTCATGTCCTGGCACGGGTTTTCTTGAGAATGCTGGGGTTGATGGTTTCGTTGGAACCAGTCATTCCTCAGGCCGCCTTACGCAGGCGGCCGATCCAGTTGTTTCTCATGACACAATGGACCCAGAGTACAGGTTCGCTGGACTCGAATGTGTCAGTGTTGGCGCCTCTGATTCACCACCTGCAATGGTGGTTGAATACAGAGAATCTCTTGCCGGGGGTTTTGCTAACCCCTCCCCACCCTCAGGTGACTGTGTATACAGATGCATCGATGGAGGGCTGGGGAGCTTGCCTGGAAGAATCCACGATATCAGGGCTTTGGAATCTGGAACAGTCAAAGGAACATATAAATCTACTGGAGCTAAGAGCAGTAGTCCTGGGCCTGGAACATTTCTTACAGAAAGTTCAGGGCAAGATTGTTCTTATTCGTTCAGACAACTCAACAGTTGTGACTTACATAAACCGCCAGGGCGGAACGAAGTCGCCCAGTCTCTGTATGATGACATGGAAACTGCTTTGTTGGTGTCTGGATCACCAGATTACCTTGAAAGCAGTTCATATTCCGGGAAGGTTAAACCTGCTAGCAGACTCATTGAGCCGAAGGATGAGTGTTTTACCCACGGAATGGCAACTAAATCAATGTGTGGCGGATCGTCTGTTCGACCATTGGGGGAAACCCAACATCGATTTGTTCGCAACGAAGGAGAATGCGAAGATGACGACGTACGTCTCTCCGATTCCGGATCCAAGCGCTTTCGCAACAGATGCGTTAGCTATCAGCTGGGGGAGAATGTATGCATACGCATTCCCTCCAGCAATCCTGATTCCAAAAATTCTTCAGAAAATCAGACAAGAGGAATGCCAAGTGCTTCTGATCGCCCCGGATTGGCCAAGCCGATCATGGTATACGGATCTGCTGGACCTTCTGGTCTGCAATCCGGTTCCTCTGCCTCTGATGGACGATATTATCTTCCAGGGCAAGGCCCTTCACAACAATCCGTCAATGTTCAGATTGACTGCGTGGATGTTGTCAAGGAATCTAGAATTAAGGAGGGCTTTTCTGAGCAAGCAGCCATGTTTATGGCCAAAGCCAGGAGGGGGTCAACCTCCAGAGCATATAATTATAAAATCAACAGATTTGCAGAATGGTGCTCAAAAAGATGTATTGATCCAATGGATTCATCTATTCAAGTAGTAGCTGATTTCCTCTGTCACCTCTATGATGCCTATAGCCTCAAGCCTAACTCTATTGCTGGTTATAAGTCAGCATTAATGTCTGTTATTCCTTGCTTGGCTAAGAGGGGAAGTGATGAAGTAAATACATTGAATGTATTAATTAAAGGCATGGGCAATCTAAGACCAAGGAATCCACCTGTGATTCCGTCTTGGAGTTTATCGCTAGTGCTTCAAGTACTAGGTGATAAGCCTTTTGAACCACTTAGTTCCATTTCTATGAAACTATTAACACTGAAGACTGTGTTTTTAATTGCTGCGGCCTCGGCTAGGCGTAGGAGTGAAATTCATGCCTTATCAGCCGAGGATGACCGTTTTGTGGTTTCAGGGGAAGGCCTTAAGCTGCTACCTAGGATTAATTTCTTGGCTAAAAATCAGTCGTTGAAATATCCAGGTCAACCTATTATTTTGCCTGCTTTAACTAGATATGATCCTAATTCTAAAGCATGGTGTCCCGTCCGGGCGCTGCGCCGGTACAAACAACGTACGGCGGCATGGCGCACCGACCAGTCAGCGTTATGGTTGTCATATATTGAACCCCATGGGAGGGCTTCTAAGGACACCATTTCCAGGTGGATTGTGGAATGCATTCAGTTTTGCCATAAATCCGCTACCGGGAAGCAGGTTGACGTGGCCAAGGCTCACAGTGTCCGCGGCGTAGTGACATCCACGGCCCTATTTAATGGGGTCCCTGTGGATGATATTATGTCGGTGGCTCAGTGGCACTGTGAGTCAAGTTTTACAGACCATTATCTCCGTGACACCTCTAATCCTCTCGCCTTGTCAGTTTTGAAAAAATAAATCGGTTTATATTTTTTGAGGAGGTTTTTCCTCATTACTTATATATTTCACAATTAATTTATGGAAACACCCACTTTTTTGGGCCTGCATCAGTCTTTGCCAATGGGAAGATGATGTCAGCAGCCATTTTCAACAAGGTCAGTCTTGTTTATGTGTTGTCCGTTGTTGATTGTATTGTCACGATTACCCGTTATTAATATGGTGATGGTTTGTGTATTTGTGTGGTTCATTGTTGAGAGTTACGAAAATGGAGCTTTTTCGTCTCTGTCCTGTAGTACATGGCACTTGTACGTAGAGAGCGTATAGGACATTGAGGTCAGTCGACTCTTCCTCCCAGGAAGGAGGGGGGGGGGGGAGCGCATATGACATTCGGTCATCTCTCATACATCGGTGGTGTTATCCGATGGTTAGTCAAATCCTGACTGTTTTTTCTTACAGTTTCAGAAGTTTAAGTGCCTTAAACGCAGAAAAGCGTATAGGGATGAGCTGGTCTTTTGACCTCGCCTCCCTCCCGCCAGATTCACTTTCGAATTCTGGCAATATCAAAAGTATTAGGGAGGTAAGTATACTCTTGAAGTGAAATAAACGAAATCTAGGATTTCTTTTTTCACGAGAGAGTTGATACTTACCTCCCTAGATACGGACCCGGCCTCTCCACCCCACAGAGGCTCGGTCTTCAGGCTCTTAATAGTTGCATGTGTGTCAGCCAATAATCTAGTCAGAGGAAGTGCTAGTCTGCGCATGCGCGGTGGTGGGGCTGGCATCCGCCAGACTACGCTCTGACTCCCTGCCCAGTAGGGGCACCTAACTGTTTTAAATCTGAGTGTTTATTGAGTGAAAGCCAATATTTAGCAATATCAAAAGTATTAGGGAGGTAAGTATCAACTCTCTCGTGAAAAAAGAAATCCTAGATTTCGTTTATTCCGGTGGTTCATCTTCAAAAATAGTCTTCTCAGTGGCCTGCAAATGGATATTTGATTGAAAGTTGTTGCAGCAATGGTTTTCAGTCAAATCATTTTCAAAATGTTAGATAGGATCACTTGGATTTTCTGCTAATCATTTCGCAAATACTTTGAAGGAAGTCAAATCATTATAAAAAATATCTAGTGTAGCACGTTTCTACTTCGAATAATACTTACCAGATGTACTATTATGATAATGTCTATTATCTAGTCTAGCTCAAAATAAACAATTAAAACTCCGCACTCTCCTGGTCCTGCCCATACTGTGTCCGGGAATACCATAACCCCAGGTACCGAGTCAATTCCCAAGCCAGATTCGTCTATTTTGCTCTCCATGCTAGTCGTCTTTTTGTAGCTCTTAAAATTTGCAATTTTTAACGGAATTAGCGGTGTTTGTTGAATTCATTGCTGGAAGGATGGAAGATAAAGGAAAATCATCACATGGGCAGGTTGCATCAATCTAGAATTTATACATTCGTGCCGTAATGACTGTTTGAAATTTCCTTAAATTGGCTCATTATTTTAAAATGGTAGCCATTGTTGGAGTCGCCCGGTACCCGTTAACTTTTTAATCTTATCCGGGTACTCGGTTAATTTCTCTTGCGACTCGGTTCCTTCCAAGATGGATGCGCCCTTAGCCAAGATGGCGGCGCCCATGATTAATGTTTCGCTTTGGCTTGGCGTGTCTATGCACTCTGTTTATGGCAATATTTAGCTCTGGCTTCATTGTCGAGGGTGTTTGTAGCGATCGGCATTTATTTCTTGGCTGTATTAACTTTAGTTAACTTCCAAGTTGTGTTTATTAATTTTCACTCAAAAATGTTTCAAATATTTCCTGCCTAAAGGCTTGATTATCATTAATTTAAGAGAAAGTTAATGTTTCTAAGTAAATCTACTTTACAATCAAGTCAATTGTGCGTATTGCTCATCATCGTTTGTCATGTGCAGCGTTTTAATTCGTCTCTGTGTTCGCTAGGAACCAAGACACTTTGTGCCACAAATGCAACAGGTTCATGAAGCGCAAGTACTCGGGCCATCATTGTGTGGCTTGCGCGAAGTCCATGTGATGTGTGCACCAAGTGGTCGTCGGAAATGGTGGCAGAGTTCGATCATGATCGTCGTGCGCGCTTGGAGAGAATCGCGAGGGACAAGGCAGCCAAGCTGGATCAGGCATCGATGAGAGGACTGGAAGGTCGTCTGAACGAGCGAAAGGATTCAGCATTGGGCGTATGGGCAGCCCAGTTCAAGGCAATGGTTGAGTCCTTGCAGTCCACGATCCTGACGATGCAGGCTGGTGCAGGGCAACCTTTAGGCATGCTGGATATTTCGTTGACGGCTAGACCAAGTGCATCCCAGGGATCTCCAAGCGCTCAACCCGCGTTGTCATTGGAGCCGTGTTTTGCAGTTCCTAGCGGCATTCCGGCGGCGTAAGTGCAGCTCCTCTCGGAGTGGCGGCATCTACCGTGGTGAAAGCGTCTGTAGTCCCGCCTCCCGTGTTGGAGCCGATGGACTGTGGTGAATCCGTGTCCGGCGATTCGTTGGACACTGGTGCCGCTAGTAGTCGAGCTATGGATGTGCCTCATGTTGGTAGAAGTGCGAGCCATAGCTCTCAGCATGGATCGTCGGTGGCCTACTCATCCAAGGGTGAGAAGGAAGATGAAAACAGTAGTCCATTGATGGACGAGTCCGCTTTCTGCACCGAAGCTGAATGGGTGCAGGTCCTTGGTTGGATGTCCGACCGTCTCAGGTTGGCATCGGATCAAGGATCTCAGCGCGATCCGGCGATGGAACGGATGTCAGAGCGAGCGGCTAGCGCTCAGTCAAGTGGCTCTTCGGCCATGCCGACGCTCCCTTTGGACATGCAGACTTCCGACATGTTGGAGGTTGCGGCATATCGTCTAGCTCAGCCAGAGTATGCATTGCCCAAAGCCTCGAAGGGGATAAGGAGTAGGGTCCATTTTCCGGAGCTGGCCTATCATCGGTACGCCCGGGTTCCACGGCTTTCCGTCGGGGAGCAAGAGGCGCTGAATAGGCCATTGGCTGGCAAATCGAAGGGGTGTTCTCGTCCCTTAGTTTCCCAAGCCAATAAAGATCCGTTTAATGAGCTAACGCTCATTGAAGATGCGGCGAGGGCAGCCATGGCTGCGCTCTCGCACGGATGTACCATCCTGCAGGGTAGCTGGCCTGCGTGGCGAAACGTGGGCAAGTGCCAGAGGCTGCTCCCGGAATTGTTCGGGACACCATGCGCTTGTCCCAGGATTGCCTGGCCAGGGTGATCACCAGATCAAGGAGAATGGTTCTCGATTGTGTAGAACCAGGACCTGAGATGAGCGCTGCGTTATCTTCTGTGCCTTTCATTGGTCCAGGCTTGTTCGGCGGCTCGGCATGGTAAGCCTTATCCAAGGTCGCGTCAATGGTCGCTGAGCAGGAAGTAGTCGGCAAGTCATGGAAGTCGACTAAGAGGACACAGCCGCAGCAGTCCTACAAACAGCATCGGCACGAGCAGCAGAGGCAGCGCCAGTGATCGCCCTTCCATCCTTCTGGCCGTGATGTCCATCGGGCATCCGGATCACAGGGACCTGGCCATTCATCCTCATACAAGTCCTATAATAAGAGGCCGTATGAGGAAGATAGGAAGGGTGGCAGTTCGGGCCACAGCGGTTATCGTAAGGATAGCCGTGGCAGCGGTTCCGGGCCGTCATATTCCAAGAAGCCGCGAGGCGGCTGTGGAGGCCGGTCCTGATGGGCTTCCGGCGGAATCAGTTCCGGTGATGTCAGGAACGAAGGGAGTCGAGAATCTTCACCCAAGCGATTTAGCGTCTTATCGTGCAATATCGACCGCCAGCTGTGTGCAGATTCCTACCGTCGGAGGCAACTGTTCTCAAGCCAATGGGAACAGGATGTGCGAGATTGTTTAGTCTGTCAGTGGTTAAGAAATGACTACGAACCGAACTGGCTCATCCGTCAATCGTTAGTTCCATTAACATCGACTCCAGTGTGGACTACCGTTCCAAGGGAATCCGATCGTCTAGATGCCATTTGCTCAGATATCGAAGCTCTCCAGCAGAATGTGATTCATCTAGTCCGCAATCAGTCCTCCCTAGGCTTCTATTCAATGATGTTCCTCGTTCCGAAACGTACCGGAGGATGGAGACCAATTCTCATTCTCAAACCGTTGAACAAATTTATTCTTTCTCCAAAATTTCGGATGGAGACTGTAGCAGCGGTGATGACAGGGCTGAGAAAAGGCATGTGGGCAATGTCGATAGATCTGAAGTATGCATATTTTCATATTCCAATGTCAATTCCTTTTCAGAAATACCTTCGCTTTGCATTCCAGGACAATGTTTGGGAATTCAATGCGCTTCCATTCGGCCTGACCACAGCACCGAGGGTCCTCACCAAAGTGGTTCTTGCCATGGCTTCTTATCTTCGCAGGAGAAACATAGCTGTTCATACTTACATAGACGACTGGCTGCTGAAGGCGGGGGAATCCAGTCACTCTGCGCAACAATCATCAGGTAGTCCTAGCCTTACTAAAGGATCTAGGATGGATTGTGAATATAGAGAAATCAGAATTGACTCCATCCCAGGAGTTTGTTTATCTGGGAATATTTTTCAACCTCAGGGACGGTGTAGCTTTTCCAGCGGAGAGCAGAGTCAAGAGTTTGATTGCAGTACTCGAGTCAGTTTCTCTAGGAGCCTTTCTGATGGCACGCCAATTTATCAGGATACTGGGTTTATTAGTGTCTCTGGAGAAAGTGGTTCCTTATGCGGCACTCAGGCGCAGGCTGATTCAGATGTATCTAATGTCATTCTGGTCTCGGAGAACGGATCCGTTATCTCTGAAGATTCCAGTAAAAGAATCATTGATATTCCACCTTCAGTGGTGGTTATCAGAACAGAATCTCCTGCGAGGTGTCCCTCTACAACCTCCTCAACCACATGTCCATCTTCACAGATGCATCGACAACGGGTTGGGGAGCGGTATTGGACGATCAGTCAGTGTCAGGGGAATGGGATCGGACCAATGTGCAGAAACATATCAATGTTCTCGAATTATTAGCAGTGACATTAGCACTTCGAAAATTCGAGAGCTTAATCCAAGACAAAATTGTCCCAGTAAGGACAGACAACTCAACAGTGGTGTCTTATTTAAACGGCCAAGGCGGGACGAGATCACTGGAGTTGTGTATGATGATTTGGAACCTTCTGCTGTGGTGCCAAGAGAGGAATGTTATCCTTCAGGCAGCACACATTCCAGGAGGACTGAATATCTTAGCGGATGCTCTCAGTCGAAGGACGGTTTGTCGTCCGACGGAATGGCTGCTCAACCAATCGGTAGCGGAGGTTCTATTCAAACATTGGGGCAAGCCAAATGTGGACCTGTTTGCGATGAAACAAAACGCAAAGATGGTCTCATACGTGTCACCGATCCCGGACCCGCTAGCTCTAGCAGTAGACGCACTGGCGATAAGTTGGAAGGGAATGTACACGTATGCGTATCCTCCAACGATTCTCATCCCAAAAGTTCTGGCAAAGATAAGAGAGGGTATGTGCCAAGTACTACTGATCGCCCATTATTGGCCAGGCCAATCATGGTTTACGGATCTGCTGGACCTTCTGGTCTGCAATCCAATCCCTCTTCCAGACAGAAGAGATCTAATCTCTCAGAACAGGGGTCTGTACTTCCACGACAGACCAGAAATGTTCAAATTGATTGCATGGATGTTATCAAGCAGCGTGCGATTAAGGGTGGCTTTTCTGAGCCAGCAGCGAAGTTTGTCGCTTCAGCCAGAAGAGGATCAACCACTAAAACATATAATTATAGATTCAACAAATTTGCAGGGTGGTGTAAGGGAAGAGATATCAATCACTTTTCTGCATCTGTTCAACACGTAGCAGGTTTTATCTGTCATTTATACGAAGTTGACAAACTTGTACCTTCAACCCTAGCAGCATATAAGTCTGCATTAGCTTCAGTCATTCCCAGTCTGGCCATTGAAGGAGAGGAAAATGACACTTTAAATGAAGTTATTAAAGGAATGAGCAATCTGCGACCTAGACAGCCAATTGACAAAAGAGGGGGGAGAGCGCGGTCTAGACCGTGGAAGTTTAGCGCTCTATGAGGCAGATGGCAGAACCCAAGCGTATGCCAGAGTTCTAGTCTCTTCACAACCTTCTCTGTCGGATGGTAGACGAGTGCTGGTTCGAGCCTCGCCTCCTCCCACCGGTATTTCTTGGCTGTTGAAATCCGGAGTTTGTCATAATGGTACATCTGGTAAGTATTATTTGAAGTAGAATCAAAAAAGCATCCGCTTTTGTTTCTACGTGAGGCTGAGCTGCCTTTGCTGTTTGTCAAGGCAAATATAAGACGAATCTGACTGTGTTTGGGAATTGACTCGGTACCTGCGACTATGGTATTCCCGTATGGGCAGGACCAGGAGAGTGCGGAGTTTTAATTGTTTATTTTGAGCTAGACTAGATAATAGGCATTATCATAATAGTACATCTGGTAAGTATTAAGAATTCTCGTAGAAACAAAAGCGGTTGCTTTTTTGATTCACATCTACTATAGGAAATACAGAATTAGATTCTACTAATATACACTTATATACTATACTATGCAGGGAGATCCTCTCACCTCAGAGGCCAACAGTACAATGCGTTACGGGAATGGTTTTATGCCGAGAATTGGGCAGAAGTGAGAACTATAGAGTCCCAAATAATGGCTCAGAAGAAGACGATCGTCACTGAACTCTGCTGAATATTTTCTAATTTTAACCCTTTAACACTCATATCAGCCAAAAACAGCTTCTGTAGTAGTCTTGAGAAATGACCATTTGCAGACCAAAAGAAGACTATTTTTGAAAATTTGCCACAAATGACTGGCTCGATAACCGAGCCAGTCATTCCAGTGGTAAATTTTCAAAAATAGTCTTCTTGGTCTGCAAATGGATATTTTCTTGAATAAATTTGAGGTTAAAGGGTTAATACTTTGAACAGCATAACTTAATCTTGATTAGATGGTTAATAAAAATGTATGCGTGTGCATCTGTATGTAAAAGTAATAGCACACTCAAAATCATATTACTTATATCATTACAATACATATTCCTAACATTGATCATAGTTAGTATGTATTTCCTATAATAACTACATTTATTTGTCTCATTACCAATCTTGATTTCGTGAAATATGTTTTTCAGTCTGCCGTTGATGCTATTACTTTGATAGAAACAACATTGAGAGAGAGATGTTGTACGAAATCCCTTCTATCCAGTCAGCATCGGCGCTACAGAGAACTACAGTTACCTGATGGTAAGCATCATCATCTGGTCAGACTGACCATCAGGGACGGACATACACGGCGTCCAGTACTGTTACTTTCATCTCCCATATATTCAAGAACATGTGATCTCGAGTTCAATGCACCTATGCACTGCAGTCATAACAGTTTAGCTGTTGAATCATTGAGGGATCTGTTCTGTCACTCAAGTATATGACGTGCTACTCAATGGACCGTTCCAGTTTTTACTAAGCCGCGCCCACCTCATGCTAAGCTCAACTAACGCCTCGCTCGTGTTGGGATCGATCGAAAACTATGCAGATAAGCTGTTAAATATTTTGAAATTAATTTAACTGAGTGCTGTTGCTGCCTATGCAGATAAGATGTTAAATATTTTGAAACTAATTTGACTGAGTGCTGTTGCTGCCTATTTATTGCCCAGTTAAATTAGTTTCAAAATATTCAACAGAATATTTATTAAATAGTAAAAACGTACAAATCATACAAAAATGCATAGTCCGTCTTCAAATATACATTCGTGATGTACTTATCTACGTCATAATGACATCATTGATTGTGATATCGCTGTTCACGTCACATAGATGTAGTTAATTATGACATCATATGATGGATGGATGAAGTGGAAGGGTCTATTACATCACATGTAAGCTGATGTCGCAATACATAGTAACATTGAAAGTCTATCAACTATAGAAATTTATGTTCTTTGATGGATTTACTATTTAATAAACATTCTGGTGAACATTTTGAAACAAATTCAAGTGAGTGCTGCTTTAAGATCTCTTGCCATGAACTAGAATCTCATACCTTTTCATAGTAAATTTATGACACAAGTTTTGTAAGCTCTCATATATTGTAATTAGCTAAAACATGCAGGCACTGCAAGTGATGTTTACTGAAATCCTTGAGATAAATTTCACCTGAAATTACAAGCTTGAAATTTGTTTGTATGTGATCATTAAGTGTCTGACTGCTGTAAGCCACCAGATAATAATTTCAATGGGCAATAACTGTAAGTCACCAACAATTTTCAGACAAATTGTTTTCAAAATATTCAGCAGATCCAGAGTTAAACCGCATGGAAAATGTAGTCTGCAGAAATGTGCTAATACATCAAACACTTGCTTTCACCATTTAATGACTAAATTTGATCATTTAAATTTTCCATTTTATCTTAGATAATGTCCATTTGCAATATTATTTTTTAGTATTTACCACTGGAATGACTTGCTCGGTTATCGAGCCAGTCATTCCAGTGGTAAATTTTCAAAAGTAATCTCTTGGTCTGCAAATGGATGTTCGCTAAGACCACTAAAAAGGGCAGGTTGGGCCGGAATAGGCATCGAAGAGGTAATCATCAAACCATTACTCATTTCAAGATTGCCAGCTTTCTATAATTTGTATACCAGCAGCTTCTACAAAGCTGTGACTCGCGTAGAACATGACAGTAGCGGGCTAAAGGTGAATATTCATGCACTTGTTTTATCTGCAGGTTGTTATTACGTATACAGACAGGAGAATGAAGTTCATCGTAGCTGCTGTCTAGAGATTTATTACCAGACCGGGATGCAGGGTACACACAGTAATGTGTTATTGGAGCTGTTCTGTCAGGTTATAGCCGAGCCATGCTTCTCCGTGCTACGAACCAAAGAACAACTAGGTCAGTAGTCTTGGAAAATATCGATATTTAGACCACAAATATTTGAGAAAATCTTACTGGAATGCATTCGACTGGCTGTCTCGCTAGCTGAGCAGAAGGTTCAGTAGAAGGTTTTCTAACATGTTATTCTCTTGTCCTGTTAATGGTGATTCTATGGAATAATATTTCTGTTGTCTTGGCCAATACTGGCCAATACTGGCCATTGTACGGCTATGCATCTAATGTTTTTATTTTGCAAGACCGGCCGATTGTTAACCCCTCTTGTGTTAACAGAGCCTCAAAGCTCTCAAAATGCTTCTCATATCAATTAATCATTTTAATGCTCAACATCTTTCAAGTAATTTTAATTTTAGAAGACTATAAATTTGCCAGTGGAATTTTGGTCGGCTTGACCATCAACAGGGTAACGTTAAAGAAAATTTAAGTTTTTGGTCAGCCAGTGTCCATTTGAAGGCCAAGAGAATATTTTTGAAAATTTACCACTGGTATGACCATCTCAGTTACTGAGCCAGTCATTCCAGTGGTAAATATTCAAAAATACTCTTCTCTTCCTGCAAATAGACATGCCTCAAGACCACTAGGTAGCTGATTTTGGTTGGTTTGAACTAGAAGGTTTGAAGTTTGAAGGGCTAAGTTGACACGAGGGTTTAAACAAGGGGGAGCATCCATATGTTTACATACATGTGTTAAGTTAACTCAGGCTTGCAGATATTTGAGCAAGAAACGGAATAGCTTTAATTAAAACAAGGATATATTTCAAGCATGTCTGATGGACAAATCATGCTCAGGAAATCTGCATCTGTAATATGATGTATGTGTGTACGTTATTCATTGCACAGGTTACATTGTGTTCAGTGGCATTCGTCGCAGCAGTGGTGTGCAAGGTTTGAGGGTTATCGTACAATCAGATCGTAAGCCTGAGTATGTGGAGACGCGAATAGAGGCATTTCTTCATAGTATGGAAGTAAGTTAATATATAACTCAATGTCGAGGAGTGAGATAAATATATGTTATGTTTTATTCAAGGACATAGTTGTATAATAACTGTATCTCTTATGCTGTATGAGTTTCAAAGATGCAATCAGAGTGGGAAGCATGTAGGACAATATGAAGTTTGATCTCTTTAAATCTTAAACTGGCTATCGCTGATAGAGCTATAAATTTAATATCATTATGGAACTATGTCCATAAAGAGTTTCCAATACTCATTTTAGCGCATCAATTCTTATATATAATTATATGACTACTCAATATCAATGTAGCTGTTTGATGTTTTCGAAAATCGTGGCGCTAGTATTTAGTTTGCCGCCACAGCAAACTGTCTAGACATATTTAAGATTTTCTAAATCCTTTCAAAATGGATTGTTTCGTAAATATATTTCCCGAAATTGAGAAACTCTTCGGCTCATACCAGTTTCCAGAAAAACATCAAATAATAACAAATATGTGATGGGCTCAGAATTTGTGTATAAAATTAGTATGTAGTAATAATACACCGGGACCAATAACAATATTAAAAATTTCCAAATTAATTTTTATCTCAAGGGTAATGCCTCTTTAATTCATCGAATAAAGACCACTATAAATTCTCTTATAATAGAAAAGATTGTTTAACCCATCTTGTGTCAACTTACGCCTTTATTGATCAAGCCAGCCACAAATGGCATTGGCATTGGTCTAGAGGAATATCCATTCACGGGACCAGAGCAGACTATTATTGAAATTTTAATGCTGGAAAACAAACGCATTTCAGTGGTAAATTTTCAAATATAGTCTTCTCTGGGTCTGGCTAATAAAGGGTTAAATCATGAGCTGGTTGTTGAAGTAAGCAGTAAATCATACCGGGCGTGGCACCATCTTAATTTTTGATTATTTCAGTTTTGACTTTTATTTAGAGCAACCCTTCGGGGAAGCAACGCAACCCTTCAGGGAAGCACCTCTAAGAGTGAGTCATGGCTCAAATACATCTAGGTGTAAACGGCCAGTAAACAAACTGAATGAACGAACGAATATCATGAAGAATGTGTTCTATGTGAGCCTCTATGTCATCATGTACTTGCACCTTTAATGGTCAAGATTGGTCAGGAAAATCTCAACAATATATTTGCATGCTATTTTTGACAAGTTACCACTGGAATAATAGGTTATTGACTCAGTCATTCCAATGATAAACTTAAAAAAATAGTCTTTTAGGCATATTAGCCAAAAACGGCTTCTCTAGTGGTCTTGAGAAATCTCCATTTGCAGATCAATACAAGACTATTTTTGAAAATTTACCACTGGAATGACTGGCTCGATACCTGAGCCAGTTATTCCAGTGGTAAAATTTTCAAAAACAGTCTTTTCTTGGTGTGCAAATGGTAATTTTCTATGAGAAAATTGAAATTTTCTTGAATAAATTCATGGGTTAAAGTGTTAATTAATGTAGTAATTCCTATTCATGTGTTTATTTTATCAACAGGCCTGCATGCGTGATATGAGTACAGAGGACTTTGAGAAGCATGTTGAAGCATTAGCCACTAAGAAGCTGGAGAAACCCAAGATGTTATCCATGCAGAACAAGCGATATTGGTCAGAGATTATATCACAACAGTACAATTTTGACAGAGGTTAGTTAAGGATTTAAAAAAAAAAGGTTATTTCTTGAATTAATAATGTGATAGAAAAATCCATTTTTAGCTAGTTAATTTTTTGTGTAAAAATCCTAGATTTTATGAAAAGTTTACCGGAAATTGTCAAACGCACATCTCCTCCTTAGCCGCTTGATGGATTGCAACCAAATTTGACTGGAGGGATCCTATGATGGCAGCCTAAAGAAAATATATTCAGCACTTTAATTTGTCAATTTTTTAGTGCAAATCTCACATTTTATGAAAAATGTATTGGAAATTGTCAAAATATATCTGCTCCTTAGCCGCTACATGTAAGTGGATTTCCACCAAATTTGAGTGGAACGATCCTATGGCAGTAGCCTCCAGATCTATGAAGAATTTTTATTGGTCAGTATTTTGGGGTGAAAACCTTAGATTTTATGAGAAGAAATTTCAAAATGCATCTCTCCGATCGTTCATTGCTTGGTGGATTTCTATCAAATTTGACAGCAAGTATTCTACGGTGCTAGGCTCTAGAACGTCTGATCTTGATTGGTAAATTTTTTTGGTGAAAATCTTTTTTATGAAAAATTTACCAGAAATTGTTAAAACGCATCTTAATCGCAATGTGGATTTCAACCAAATTTGGTGAGAGATTCTGTCCTGCTAGGCTCCTGATCTTCTATTCAGAATTTTGATTTAGTCAATTTTGGGGTGGAGGTGGGGTGTGTTGCTGGGATATTAGATATTGTCAAAATGTACAAATGTATCTCATAACATGGTGGATTTCAAATGAATTTGGCTAGAATTGTTTGATCCTATGTTGACAGGCTCCAGAAATTATATTCAGAATCAGTTTTTAGGTAAAGAATTTAGATTTCTGAAAATTTTCCAGAAATTCTTTAAAACACTACTCATCTTTAATCAATGACCCGATGTTAACCAAATTTATCCAGAAGTACCCCATGGTGATACTCTCCAGGACTACTCTTTAGAATTTCTATTAGTCGATTTTTCCGCTGACCATCTTAGATTTTTATAACTTTTGGAAGTCCTATAGGAAATGAATGGGAAAGGCTTTAAATGACTTCTCAAGAACCGCCTAGCGGATTTAAATGTTGGGGCCAAAACATCCATTCAGAATTTTTGATTGTTCCATTTTTCTGATGGCCAGTTTGTTCTCGAAAAGGACCTTTCAGTAACTGCTGTATGGATTAGGCTGAAACTCTTAGGCTGTCATGGGCCAATCTAGCATTTGAGGACCATAATGCATTGTTTTATTGGCTAGATACAACCTAAGGTTAGATCTGATTGTGTGGCCAGTGTCCATAATGAATATCCTACTAAATATTGTGAGTACACTACTGAATTCCAATTTTGTACTTTATGACATGGTACTGGTGAATGTGAAGAATCATGTTGGTTCAAATGATAATGGTTCAAGTGTTAATGGTCCAGGTGAGTGTTCAAGGCCCTTGTACCTCTTGTTTTGCAACTATTTCCCAATTTATACATTTGGGAATTATTTCTAAAGATCATTCATTCATGTTCTGAATTATAGGTAACCACATTTTAAACTGATTTAGTATTAAAGGCTGACTGTGAGTTGAGGTGTAATGGTGAGATGATGGTATATGTTATATGATCGTACTAGGCTGTATATATTAGCTTCTCACTTTGTTTACCAGATGACCTTGAGGTGGCAGATCTGAGAACACTGTCAAAGGATGATTTGATCAAGTTTTATAAGGTTTGTAAATGCTCACAATTATATGCCTTTGATGTATGTAGTAATGCTTGAAACAGGCAAAAAATATTTGGGAATTTATTATACCCACCTGTCTTCTCGTAACATAGCATAGTTGGATAAATATCAGTTTGTATAGTGAGTTTTATAATGATATTTATTAACTCGTTAACCCAAAGTTACCACTCTGATGTCAAATTTTTTCATATTTGGTTTAGGGGTGGTGTACATTTTTCAACAAATTTGCTGGAGAATGTACACCAATTTCTTTGTTATTAACACAGTAATAGATTAAATGTTGACATCAGAGTGGTAAGTGTTAACGGCCAAGATTGGTCAAGAAAATTGAAATTTCTGCTTAGTGAATGTCGATTTTGCAGGCCAAGACAAGACAGTTTTTGAAAATGTATCACTGATGACTGGCTCTGTAATTCTAGTTATGAATTTTATAAACCAGACTCTTGACTGCGTGAATGACCATTAAAGGGTAACAAAGGTGACTTATGAATTGTAACCAGTAGTTCATTGATAATGGACCGTTCCAGTTTTAGCTATGTCCCGTCCAATCTCTAGCTAAACTCCATGCACACCTCACTCGTATTGGGATCGATCGAGCGTTAACTCAATGATTATCAGTTACCAGAAAACTATACATGTACATGTAAGCTATTGAATATTTTGGAACTAATTTAAATGGGCGCTGTTGCCTATGGCAGCAAGACTGTACAGTCAAATTTGTTTCAAAATATTCAACAGCATGTTTATTAAATAGTAGAGACATACAATTTGTAAGCTACTGAATATTTTGGAACTAATTTGACTGGGCGAAATACCGTCCAGTCAAATTAGTTTCAAAATATTTAACAGCATGTTTATTAAATAGTAGAGACATACAATTTGTACAACGTGTCGGACTATTAAGAGTTAAAGACAGGCCAAATAGAATCATTTATGACATAATGATTACGATATCATCCGACATGGCACTTAGCTGTTTATGGCGTCATATGACGTCAGATGATAGATGGATACTCTGGAAAGGTGAATTGCTTCCTCATTATGCCACTGATTGAATAATTAATGGGCAGTATTTTAGAGCTTCTATTTAGCTCTGCTAAATGGACCTTTCCATTTTTATCCCACCTGGCCTGAAAGGCCAAGTGAGCTTATGCCATGTCGACCATCCATCATCCATCCGTCGTCTGTCGTCCGTCAACCTTTCCTTTATACGACTTTTTCTCAAGAACCACTGGGCCAATTTCAATTCTATTTGGCAGGAAGCCTTACTGCATCGGGATCCAAGTTTGTTCAAATGAACCCGATCGGCCAATCTTGGATTTAAGCTGATTTTAGGAAACGTCTTTAAAAATCTTCTCCGAAACCGCTTAGAGGATTGATGCAAATCTCATGAAATATGATCTAGGGAAGAGCTGAACCAAGTTTGTTCAAGGGAACTTGATTGGTCAAATGGTTCGGCGGCCATCTTGGTTGACATAGTTGTAGTGAAAATGACTTCTTCTCCAGAACCGCTGAAGGGATCGGGCCGAAATTTGGCAGATATGATTAGGGCTTAAGGGCCATTAGAGTTTGTTCAAGAGAAGTTGATCCATCAAAAAACATGGCCGCTTGTAGGCCAATCAAAATATAGCGTGTTTCGCAGCCATATTGAATTTTTTTATTTGATGGATTTTGAGGCCGAAATTGGTTTTGTATGTGTTTGGCGGTATTCTGATCACAAATTTACAATTTTCGAAACTGTCAGATAAACAGTTTGGTGGCCATCTTGGATCATTTTCCCGCCAAAAGCTCCCATACTAAAGCAATGGGAAATTTTTAATGTTTTCTTGAGAACTACTGGTCCAATTTCAATTATATATTGCCGGAAGCATCCTTAGGGCATAGAGATTCAAGTTTGTTCAAACGAAGCCGATCGTCCAATTGGGCCGGTGGCCATCTTGGATTTTGGCCGGTTTTTAGAAACGTCTAAAAATCTTCTCCGAAACCGCTTGGGGGATTGATGCAAACCTCATGAAATATGATTTAGGGCAAGTGCTGAGCCAAGTTTGTTCAAGGGAACTTGATTGGGCAAATGGTTCGGCGGCCATCTTGGTTGACCTAGTTATAGTGAAAATGACTTCTCCAAAATGTGTTTTGGGGTATTCTGAGCTCAGATTTGAAATTTTCGAAACTGTTGGATGAATGGTTTGGCGGCCATCTTGAATCATTTTCCCACCAAATGCTCGCATACAAAAGCAATGGGAAATTTAAAATGTTTTCTTCTGGAGAACTAGCTGGCCGATTTCAATTATATGTGGCAGGAAACATCCTTAGGGTGTAGAGATTCGAGTTTGTTCAAACGCAGCCGATCGGCCAATTGGGCCGGCAGACATTTTGGATTTTGGCCGATTTTTAGAAACGTCTAAAAATCTCTGAAGCCACTTATGGGATTGATGCATACCTGATGAAATATGGTTTAGGGCAAGAGCTGAACCAAGTTTGTTCAAGGGAACTTGATTGGTCAAAATATGATTAGGGACTAAGGGCCATTGAAGTTTGTTCAAGGGAAGTTGATCCGTCAAAAGACTTGGACACCACGGGCCAATCAAAATATAGCATGTTTGGTGTCCATATTTGATTTTTATTTGATGGATTTGGAGGCCGAAATTGGTTTTATGTGTTTTTGGGTATTCTGATCTGAAATTTGCAATTTTTGAAACTGTCGGATAAATGGTTCGGTGACCATCTTGTTGATAAAGAGCATTCTAGTTGAAATGCCTATGGTCCAGGTGAGCAATACAGGCCTCTTGGGCCTATTGTTAGCTATGCCCCGCCCATCACTAGCTAAGCTCCACCCACACCTCGCCGTTTTTGGATTGATCAAGGGAACTTGATTGGTCAAAATATGATTAAGGACTAAGGGCCATTGAAGTTTGTTCAAGGGAAGTTGATCCGTCAAAAGACTTGGACACCATGGGCCAATCAAAATATAGCATGTTTGGTGTCCATATTTGATTTTTTTATTTGATGGATTTTGAGGCCGAAATTGGTTTTATGTGTTTTTGGGTATTCTGATCTGAAATTTGCAATTTTTGAAACTGTCGGATAAATGGTTCGGTGGCCATCTTGTTGATAAAGAGCATTCTAGTTGAAATGCCTATGGTCCAGGTGAGCAATACAGGCCCCTTGGGCCAATACAGGCCCCTTGGGCCTCTTGTTAGCTATGCCCCGCCCATCACTAGCTAAGCTCCACCCACACCTCGCCGTTTTGGGATTGATTGATCCCTAAATTCCCTAGCGATCAATTTCCTGAAAACTATACAGGGAAGCTGTTGAATATTTTGTAACTAATTTGAATGGGTGCTGTTTCTGCCTATGACAGCGCCTAGTCAAATTAGTTTCAAAATATTCAACAGAATATTTATTAAATAGTAAAAGCAAACAATTTGTGCAACAACTCATAGACCGTCTTCAAATATGCGTTCGTGATGTGCTTATCGACGTCATTCATTATGATGTCATTGTACACATCACGCAGTTTATTATGACATCATATGATGGGTGGGTACTCTGGAAAGGTGAATTGTTTAAATTTGACATGCTATCTGTTCTTTTTGCAGACCTCCATAGGCCATGATGCTCCTCTCCGCCATAAAGTCTGTGTTTATATCACCTCAAGTGCAGAAGGTAATCCGGAGACAATCACTCCTTCAGAGTCGCTTGAAGATGGTCTCTTACCTGTGCCCCCAATGCCTGAGGTATGTTTCTGTCACACGGATGCATGCACGCGTACACACTATATATATACCGTAAAAATTCGACTAAAGGACGCAGTTTTTTTGTCAAAATACATCTAGAAAGGGGGGTGCGTCCTATAATCGAGAACATTCCTTCCGCACATTTTTGGGTCGAAATTTTTCTTTAAAATTCACAGATTATACCACGGAAATTGAACTAAATGTTACCCTAGACAATTCGCGCTGCCTGACGACTATGTTTAATGTATACTAAAAAAACACCACGCGGAAGTGAAATTATTAAATCGGGGCGCCTAAATATTGCTTATTCTTTAATACATATCACTTATTACATCAAAATTAATCCAGAATTTGACATAAAATTGCGTCGAGAAAAGATACGTGTATAAATCACGTGATTCGCCTCCAATCGCAAAAGATCTTTATTCTAATTAGAGCGAGTACTCGGATCTAAATATTCTGGACTCGGAAATTGCTATATATCATCATTTCACATCAAGAGTATACTTACCTCCCTAATACTTTTGATATTGCTAAATATCGGCTTTCACTCAATAAACACTCAGATTAAAACAGTTAGGTGCCCCTACTGGGCAGGGAGTCAGAGCGTAGTCTGGCGGATGCCAGCCCCACCACCGCGCATGCGCAGACTAGCACTTCCTCTTTGCTAATTTATTGGCAGAGAGTCTACACATGTTTTTGTGTTAGAGCTTTTCTTGACTCAATTCTTAGTCTTTTTGTGCGAATTTGGAAGTGTTTATCCCTGATAAAGATGGCAGGAAGGATGACTTCGCCAGAGGAGGGCCCAGGACCTTTAAATCAGGTGACTTCTAGTAAAATTAGCGAGTTTTGTCCCCGGTGTAATGTGTTTCCGGGACTCGCGGTTACCGTGATAACCGCCTTGTTTAGTTGGTTTATTTCAACTAGGTGCTATATAATACTAATCTCTCTTTGTGTTTATGTCCGCAGGTCTGTATGACGATATGTAATGGACATCACATCAGCAGAGGGTTTGTTTCTCTCCACCATGGTTCCATTTCCTACTAATACTGTTAGGTTATCTAACCAAAAATTTTATGTCCAGTGAGTCGGAGGCCTAGTATAAAGGTCTTCTCACTTTGCCCTCTTGATCCAATTCCTTCCCCTAGAGGTGGAGAGATTTAAGAGGCGTTCAGTTGGTGGAGTGCTCCAGTTCATCACGTTGGATGGTTTGTCTATACAAAGTGTCAGGTATCTAATTATTGATATGAGGTGATGTTAATTATTTAGAGAGGAAAGGGTGATAATTAACAGTATTTGCCATTGTTATCAGTATATATCTGATGGTTGTGTAGTCGAAATGTCCATTCTGCACATGTTCTGGTTAGAGATACAATTCGTCCTTGCACTTGGATGTTTGTTGGGGATCGATTTTTTCCTGTCATAGGATTAATGACGTCATAATCAGCCTTGCTCTTTATTAACAATTAAAGTTTGTCCGAAGCTGGTTTTCTGATGAATATTGATCTTTATGATCATTTCCTTCTCTTGAGTTGGTGAGTTTCTGAGCTTAACTAGATTGCTCATACTCCTCGTCCTTTGCCCTGTTTCAGAGACCTGGTTGTGCGTCCTGTGGACGGTTTTTGAAGGACAAGTTTGTGCCTCATCTCTGTTATCAGTGTAGCCCCTGTGGTCCCTTGCTTAATTGCGAGATATGTAAGCACTGGGGGGGGCGAGCTAATGTCCGAATTCTTGTGCTTACAGGCGAAGGACAAGGTGGTGGAGGAGGAGAAGAAGAAGCAGAAAAGAGAGGGTGTGAGTAAGAAGGGTAAGAGGAAGGCCTCGTCCGCGGTGGACATGGAGGCCTTCCGGACCGAGATGTTGGGAGAGATGAGGAGGACAATAAAGGATTTGGTTCCAGAGTTGCTTCGTGGCATGCTTCCTGGACCAGATCCTTTGCTGTCCTCATCATCTGCTTCGGAGCAGGTAGTCCCCACCTCTGAATCACCTTTCCTTAGTACGCTTCCGTTGTTCGAAGATTCAGAGGTGGCCCCATTAGAGGGGGCGTTCCACGACCCTGGCAGCAGGCTTAGTGCCGCGCCGAGGGGCCGTGGACGGTTGTCGCTGGAACCCGCGGGCTGCTTATCAGTCCAGGGGTATCCGCACGCCGCGGGTGCCAGTACCTCCTATGGCACCTTCCCTGGCCAGTCCGGGTTAGCTCTCTTTGCTGACCCGGAGTCTAATCTGTCTGGCCAGGGGGATGAGGATTACCTGTTGGGGTCGCCGTCTGAGGACGTGGCCATGGATTATGACGTCTGTGCACCCCTCGCGGGGAATACAGGCGACTTATTCCACGGTTCTACTCACGCAGGGGTAGAATCCACGGTTCAGACTGTGGCCCTGGGCGCTGAGGGCCAGCGTTACCGCATACCTCGGCTTGCCGAGAGTGTCGCTGGTGCTGGCCGGGGCCGTGGTGGGGCGGTATGTGCCCCGCGCTCTACCACGGCGCCTGCTCCTGGTCAAGCCAGTGAGATTAGCATGCCGGTGTTGTCAGGCCCGCATGCTCTCCCTGGCTTGCCAGGGATATCAGCGTATCCGCCGTCAAGCTCTGTTGCTTGTGCTCAGGAGGAAGACGAAGGCCCCCGTCTTGTAGAGCGCTCACAGCTAGCCACGGAGGAGGATTGGTCTGACGCTTGCCAGTGGTTGGTGAGTGTTAGACCAGATCTGCCCGTGGAGCAGTCGGCTAGCCAGCGTGACCACAGGCCGTGGTTAGCTGGTAAGCCTACTGCTAACGCTATGCCTTCTCTGCCGCTGGCAGAGCATGTCGTTGACATGTTCGAGGCGGCGGCGGAGACGTCCATTAAGTCGAGTGGACGTCTCGCGAAGGCCCCGCGCGAGGTGGCCAGGCGTTGCCGCATCGTGCCCCTGGATTACCAGCGGTACGGTGTGGTACCTAAGCCGAGCGTGGATGACCGCGCGGCTTTGGGTGAGGATGCGCGGCCAGGCTCCCGTTCTGACACGGGAGTCTTGTGTTCGAACGCGTTGCGTTCAGCAAATACCACGTTGCGTGATGCGGAGGAGAGTGGGAGGGCTTCGATTGCCGCTCTGTCCCACGTCTCCCAGCTGTTACAAGGGGTAGTAATAGCATCCGCATCGAGCCAGCCAAGTCCGGTCACAGTCCAGCGAGCCATCCAGGATGGTATCAACCTGGCTCTGGACTGTATGACGCGGGCGGTGACCAGGAGTGTCCGGGCAAGGCGCACATTTGCCTTGGACAATCTGTGCCCGTCCCAGGACCTGTACAATAGGCTACTGCGTACGCCTATGACAGGTCCTGGTCTCTGGAGGTGAGGGATGTAGGCACCTCCAGGAGACGGTTACTCTGGTAAATAACCAGAGGGCGCAGCACGAGCAGTTTGAGGTGCTTCGTCGTGCTAACGTTCGCGCCACACCCCCTGCGTATTGTCCCCTGCAGGCTCGAGGTGGTGGTGGCCAGGTCAGAGGCCAACCACCATCGCAGCGTCGGCCTCGGCCGCGTGCGATTCGGCCAGCAGCGAGGGGGCCGCAGGCTCCTCAGGCGCAGTCAGCCAGGCAGCCGCCTGCGCACCGAGGTGCGCGCGTTGCTGGTCGTGGCGCGCGAGGATCTGGGCGTGGTAATCGTTCCTGATGGGACGCTTACCGCGGTGAGAACCGCTCCAGTGTTTCTGGCAAAGGAGATAGTGCCGCTCTTGCACTCCTTATGTCCACCTCTATCCCTAGGTGGACCGGTGGGAGGCCGGCTAGCCGACCACATGCAAGAGTGGGAACGGTTAACTCAGGACCGTTTAGTCTTGCGATGGCTTTCAGTCGGGTATCATCCCGATTGGATGACAGGCCCGCCATCGCGACTGTCTCTAGTGCCGATCTGGACTCCAAATCCGAGAGATCCAGAGCAAAGGTTGTGTATCGAGGAGGAAATAAATTCCCTCATACAAAAAGGAGCTATTCAGCCGGCACAAAGGTGTCCAGGCTTCTATTCAACCCTGTTCTTAGTAACAAAAAACATCGGAGGGTGGAGACCAATTCTCAACCTCAAGCCATTGAACAAGTTCATAGAGACGCCCAGTTTCAAGATGGAGACTGTGCGCTCGGTGTTGGCGGGGTTAGAGAGGGGAATGTGGACAGCGTCGATAGATTTGAAGGACGCTTATTTCCACATCCCCATACACAGGGGTTTCCGTCGCTTCCTGAGATTTGCATTCCAGGGCAGACAGTGGGAATTCAGGGTGTTACCCTTCGGAATTTCCACGGCTCCTCGGGTTTTCACCCGTGTGGTTCTTGCGATCACCGCATACCTCCGCAGGAGAAGCATAGCAGTCCACACGTACATAGACGACTGGCTGTTGAAAGCGCACACCCAGGAAAGTTTATCGGCCAGTCTGGAGATTGTTTTGAAGACTCTCACAGACTTGGGCTGGATGATCAATTTCCCAAAATCAGAGCTGACTCCATCCCAGAAGTTTGTTTACCTGGGGATGTTCTTCGATCTAGAGACAGGATATGTTTTTCCTAAGACAGGATATGTTTTTCCTACTCAGGAGAGAGTTCAGAAACTCATCTCATTAATTCAGTCAGTGTGCGACAGTCGTCATGTCCTGGCACGGGTTTACTTGAGAATGCTGGGGTTGATGGTTTCATTGGAACCAGTCATTCCTCAGGCCGCCTTACGCAGGCGGCCAATACAGTTATTTCTCATGACACAATGGACCCAGAGTACAGGTTCGCTGGACTCGAACGTGTCAGTGTTGGCGCCTCTGATTCATCACCTGCAATGGTGGTTGGACACAGAGAATCTCTTGGTGGGGGTTATGCTAACCCCTCCCCACCCTCAGGTGACTGTGTATACAGATGCATCGATGGAGGGCTGGGGAGCTTGCCTGGAAGAATCCACGATATCAGGGCTTTGGAATCTGGAACAGTCAAAGGAACATATAAATCTACTGGAGCTAAGAGCAGTAGTCCTGGGCCTGGAACATTTCTTACAGAAAGTTCAGGGCAAGATTGTTCTTATTCGTTCAGACAATTCAACAGTTGTGACTTACATAAACCGCCAGGGCGGAACGAAGTCGCCCAGTCTCTGTATGATGACATGGAGACTGCTTTGTTGGTGCCTGGATCACCAGATTACCTTGAAAGCAGTTCATATTCCGGGAAGGTTAAATCTGCTAGCAGACTCATTGAGCCGAAGGATGAGTGTTTTACCCACGGAATGGCAACTAAATCAATGTGTGGCGGATCGTCTGTTCGACCATTGGGGGAAACCCAACATCGATTTGTTCGCAACGAAGAAGAATGCGAAGATGACGACGTACGTCTCTCCGATTCCGGATCCAAGCGCTTTCGCAACAGATGCGTTAGCTATCAGCTGGGGGAGAATGTATGCATACGCATTCCCTCCAGCAATCCTGATTCCAAAAATTCTTCAGAAAATCAGACAAGAGGAATGCCAAGTGCTTCTGATCGCCCCGGATTGGCCAAGCTGATCATGGTATACGGATCTGCTGGACCTTCTGGTCTGCAATCCGGTTCCTCTGCCTCTGATGGACGACATTATCTTCGAGGGCAAGGCCCTTCACAACAATCCGTCAATGTTCAGATTGACTGCGTGGATGTTGTCAAGGAATCTAGAATTAAGGAGGGCTTTTCTGAGCAAGCAGCCATGTTTATGGCCAAGGCCAGGAGGGGGTCAACCTCCAGAGCATATAATTATAAAATCAACAGATTTGCAGAATGGTGCTCAAAAAGATGTATTGATCCAATGGATTCATCTATTCAGGTAGTAGCTGATTTCCTCTGTCACCTGTATGATGCCTATAGCCTCAAGCCTAACTCTATTGCTGGTTATAAGTCAGCTTTAATGTCTGTTATTCCTTGCTTGGCTAAGAGGGGAAGTGATGAAGTAAATACATTAAATGTATTAATTAAAGGCATGGGCAATCTAAGACCAAGGAATCCCCCTGTGATTCCGTCTTGGAGTTTATCGCTAGTGCTTCAAGTACTAGGTGATAAGCCTTTTGAACCACTTAGTTCCATTTTTATGAAACTATTAACACTGAAGACTGTGTTTTTAATTGCTGCGGCCTCGGCTAGGCGTAGAAGTGAAATTCATGCCTTATCAGCCGAGGATGACTGTTTTGTGGTTTCAGGGGAAGGCCTTAAGCTGCTACCTAGGATTAATTTCTTGGCTAGGAATCAGTCGTTGAAATATCCAGGTCAACCTATTGTTTTGCCTGCTTTAACTAGATATGATCCTAATTCTAAAGCATGGTGTCCTGTCCGGGCGCTTCTCCGGTACAAACAACGTACATCGGAGTGGCGCACCGACCAGTCGGCGTTATGGTTGTCATATATTGAACCCCATGGCAGGGCTTCTAAGGACACCATTTCCAGGTGGATTGTAGAATGCATTCAGTTTTGTCATAAATCCGCCACCGGGAAGCAGGTTGACGTGGCCAAGGCTCACAGTGTCCACGGCGTAGTGACATCCACTGCCCTATTTAATGGGGTCCCTGTGGATGATATTATGTCGGTGGCTCAGTGGCACTGTGAGTCAAGTTTTACAGACCATTATCTCCGTGACACCTCTAATCCTCTCGCCTTGTCGATTTTTCCTCATTGCTTATATATTTCACAATTAATTTATGGAAACAACCACTTTTTTGGGACTTCATCATTCTTCACCAATGGGAAGAGGATGTCAGCAGCCATTTCAACAAGGTCAGTCTTGTGCATGGGTTGTCCATTGTTGATTGTCTTGTCACGTTACCCGTTATTAATATGATGATGGTTTTGTGTATTTATGTGGTTCATTGTTGAGAGTATACGAAAATGGAGTTTTTTCGTCTCTGTCCTGTAGTACATGGCACTTGTACGTAGAGAGCGTATAGGACATTGAGGTCATTCGACTCTTCCTCCCAGGAAGGAGGGGGGGGAGTGCATATGACATTCGGTCATCTCTCATACATCGGTGGTGTTATCCGATGGTTAGTCAAATCCTGACTGTTTTTTCATACAGTTTCAGAAGTTTAAGTGCCTTAAACGCAGAAAAGCGTATAGGGATGAGCTGGTCTTTTGACCTCGCCTCCCTCCCGCCGAATTCACTGTCGAATTCTGGCAATATCAAAAGTATTAGGGAGGTAAGTACACTCTTGATGTGAAATAAACGAAATCAAGGATTTCTTTTTTCACGAGAGAGTTGATACTTACCTCCCTAGATACGGACCCGGCCTCTCCACCCCACAGAGGCTCGGTCTTCAGGCTCTTAATAGTTGCATGTGTATCAGCCAATAAATTAGTCAGAGGAAGTGCTAGTCTGCGCATGCGCGGTGGTGGGGCTGGCATCCGCCAGACTACGCTCTGACTCCCTGCCCAGTAGGGGCACCTAACTGTTTTAATCTGAGTGTTTATTGAGTGAAAGCCGATATTTAGCAATATCAAAAGTATTAGGGAGGTAAGTATCAACTCTCTCGTGAAAAAAGAAATCCTTGATTTCGTTTATTGCGCGATAGGAACTGAATGTTCCCGTACCCGTTTGATAACCAACTCCCGTTAGCGCATAAGATTACACAGCGCCTCCAATCACAAAAGAGCCAGATAACCAACTCCCGTTAGCGCATAAGATCACACAGCGCCTCCAAACGCAAGAGTCATTACAACTAGTGACCATCTGAATATTTCCATACCCGTTTTAGAACCAACTCCCGTTAACGCTTAAGATTACACAGCGCCTCCAATCACAAAAGAGCCAGATAACCAACTCCTGTTAGCGCATAAGATTACACAGCGCCTCCAAACACAAAAGAGCCATTACAATCTGTTTCTATCACACGATTTCTATGTTTTCAAGGAGATATTTTATGCCAAAATGAGATTGATTTTGATGTAATAAACAATCTTTATTGAAGATACACGATATTTAGGCGGTCCAAATTAATAATTTCTCTTCCACCATGATAATTTTAGTCATGCATTAAACAAAGCGTGGAGTGATGGTTATTTTTGATACCAATTTTCGATTTTTTAAAGGTACGTTTTTTCTAAATTTAACAGCCTCTTATACTTGATTATAAGAGTTTTTTGGGCGGATTTTGGTCAAATTTGGGACAGCGTCCTATATTCGAGGGCGGCCTTTAGTCGAGAAATTACGGTATATATATATTTTATATATATAAATTTTCATGCCAAAATTTATAGGCTATTGATGCGCTGTCAAATTGTATTACAAAATGTATTTATCACTCTGACCATGAATGGATGATCCGTGTGTACTGAGAGTAGACTATATCAGGGTTCGCACAAAAATGAATAGTGCTTGAATAGTGCCCCTTGCCTTGAAAAGTGTTTGCATTTTGTGTCAACCTTGAAAAGTACTTGAAAACCCATGAGCTGCCTTGAAAAGTGCTTGAATTTGACAAAAATGATGCACACCCCCCCCCCCCCCCCCTATGGTTAACCGCGAATCACCGAAAAAAAATCATAGATCATTGTGTACCAGCAACCAAGTAATCTACTACTATTGCGCATCCATTTTGAGTACGGAAACCGACCAACATAAAATGACCCGAAATGAGAATTAGTAGTACCGTATTCCGCCGAATTTTAGCCCATGGTCTAATAGGTGGGCTTAGCCCACCCCCAACTTTGTGATACAAGCTCCAGTGGTTTCTTAGCAGTTTCAAAATGGGAAAACTCTGTATTAGAAGCCCACCTCCTAACTCGGCAATCTGCCTCGGGGCAAAAAAAATGTTTTTCATTAGAAATTAGTTTAGAATTTCAGAAGTTGAAGTGTGCAAATATTACTGGCAATACGGTAGGTATCACATGTGTGTCGTCGATGTCATCACACAAGCAGATACAGCAAACCCATAGTATTAGTCTTATTGCTTATTGCAATTTATTGCCAATCATTTGCGGTATCCATCTTGGACAATGATTTCTCACGGTGAGAAATCATTGTCCAAGATGGATACCGCAAATGATATATACGCATATATATATTTTGTGTCTGCGGCTCTCTTGCGACAATCAATAACTTTCTCATTATCGGTGACATCACATTTACTAAAACAAGAATGATAATGCAGGTTACTGGGCCAATATTGGCCTAGTAACCTGCATTATCAGGGAAGTAGGCCACTAAACCAATGAATTATCACATTTTACCCATTTGAACCTGAAATCCCCGAATTCCACTTTTACAGTCGTTATATAAGTATGATGTTGAATATTTTGAAAGCAATTTGACTGGAAGCTGGCTTTCAGTCAAATTATTTTCAAAATATTCACCAGAATTTTGACACATTCGTAACAAATTTATTATTTTCTCTTGTCGGTTGAAATTGTTAATTCTACTTCGAATAATACTTACCAGATGTACTATTATGATAATGTCTATTATCTAGTCTAGCTCAAAATAAACAATTAAAACTCCGCACTCTCCTGGTCCTGCCCATACTGTGTCCGGGAATACCATAGCCGCAGGTACCGAGTCAATTCCCAATCACAGTCAGATTCGTCTTATGTTTGCCTTGGCAAACTGCGAAGGCAGCTCAGCCTCACCTCAGCGGGGCGGCTGAGGCAGGGCCATAGTACATCTGGTAAGTATTAAGAATTCTCGTAGAAACAAAAGCGGATGCTTTTTTGATTCTACTTCGAATAATACTTACCAGATGTACTATTATGATAAACTCCGGATTTCGACAGCCAGAAAATGCCGGTGGGAGGAGATGAGGCTTGAACCAGCACTCAACTACCATCCAACAGAGAAGGTTGTGAAGAGACTAGAACCCTGGCATATGCTTGGGTTCTGCTATCTGACTCATAGAGTGCTAAACTTCCATGGTCTAGACCGCACTCCCCCCCCCCCCCCCCCCCCCTCTTTTGTCCGCACAAAATTCAGAGGGCTGTCACCGGGGATGCAACACCCACCAGACCCGTGTCAGCCCCAAGTCTCAGCTAGGGCAGTCCAGTAGAGTGCAAAGAAGCTACTACAACTTCTAACTTTGAAAAAATATCAGTATATCGACTAGATTTTCAAATTGGAATGAGTCTAATGTCTGGTTGATAGGATAAGAATACTCTTGTACCAGACTATTTACCTAAGCAGTCTGGTATTTCGACTGTAAGTAAATATATTTATAGTCACTTAATTAATGTAAACACTCACCACTTTGAGTGCTTGATCTTTTCTCGATCATCACAGGAGCTCGGCCCAATCCACGGTCGTACTCAGTCATGTGCATAGCGTTTGTTCAGTGTAGGCGGAAGACTTTAGTGATGTGTGCGAAGTAGTGGTCGGACGTGGCTTAGATTAGGTTTGACAGATTGGCGACGGCTACCGGATTAAGTGAGCTGGAGATGTGTCGCGAAGGTAGAAATCAGTGAATGACGACTCGGCATGCCATTGTGCTACAGACATCACCTCCTCTAATGAGACACCCTTATAAAGGGCTGATGATGCTGCTAGTGCTCGGACCTGATGGGCATTCGCATGATCAATTTGCTTTCCTGTAGCGATTTTGTGCGACATCTTAATAGCGTCAACTATCCAACGAGAAATAGTATCTTTCGAGGCACGTAAATGGGGAGCTTTGAGACATAACCACAGAGATTTCGGGTCATCTCTCCACTCATTAGTACGTTTCTTATACATTTTAAGACATCTGACAGGACACCAAACCGAAGAGTTTGGGTCATGTCTAGTTAAACTTGGCAAATTTATCGGCTGTCCTGGATATTTAAGTGACTGATTCTTTGACAGGAAACAAAGACGTGGAAGTAGTCGTAAACCTTCACCCGTGACGACAAAACGGTCTTGTTCGGCAGAAAGCGCATGTATTTCGCTTCTCCTTCCCGCAGACGCTGCTGCAACCAAGAAAACTGATTTAATAGTTAACAGTTTAATATCAATAGATCTAATCGGTTCAAAAGGAGCCTGTCCTAAAACCTGTAGAACAAGATATAGATTCCATGATGGGATAGGAATTGGCTGCCTAGGTCGCAGATTGCTCATTCCTTTGATAACTTCATTCAAGGTGTCATTCTCCACCCCTTCAACAGTGAGACTGGGAATGACTGAAGCTAATGCAGACTTATATGCTGCTAGGGTAGAAGGTACAAGTTTGTCAACTTCGTATAAATGACAGATAAATCTGCTACGTGTTGAACAGATGCAGAAAAGGGATTAATATCTCCTCTCTCACACCACTGTGCAAATTTGTTGATTCTATAATTATATGTCTTTGTGGTTGAAACTCTTCTGGCTGAAGCAACAAACTTCGCTGCTTGCTCAGAAAAGCCACCCTCAACTGCACGCTGCTTGACAACATCCATGCAGTCAATTTGAACATTTCCGGTCTGTCGTGGAGGTACAGACCCTTGTTCTGAGAGATTAGATCTCTTGCGTCTGGCAGAGAGACTGGATTGCAGACCAGAAGGTCCAGCAGATCCGTAAACCATGATCGGCCTGGCCAATACAGGGCGATCAGTAGTACCTGGCACTCCCCCTCTCTTATTTTTGCCAGAACTTTCGGGATGAGAATTGTTGGAGGGTACGCATACGCGTACATTCCCTCCCAACTTATTGCCAGTGCGTCTACTGCTAAGGCTAGCGGGTCCGGGATCGGTGACACGTAAGTGACCATCTTTGCGTTTTGATTCATCGCAAACAGGTCGACATTTGGCTTGCCCCATTGTTTGAATAGAACCTCCGCTACCGATTGGTTGAGCTGCCATTCCGTCGGACGACAAACCGTCCTTCGACTGAGAGCATCCGCTAGGATGTTCAATCTTCCTGGAATGTGTGCTGCCCGAAGAATAATATTCTTGTCTTGGCACCACAGCAGAAGGTTCCAAACCATCATACACAACTCTGGTGATCTCATCCCGCCCTGGCGGTTCAAATAAGACACCACTGTCGAGTTGTCTGTCCTTATTAGGACAACTTTGCCTAGAATTAGGCTCTCGAACTTTCGAAGTGCAAATACCACCGCTAATAGTTCGAGCACATTGATATGTTTCTGCGCATTGGTCCGATCCCATTCCCCTGACACTGACTGATTGTCCAATACCGCTCCCCAACCCGTCAACGATGCATCCGTAAAGATGGACATCTGAGGTTGAGGAGGTTGTAGAGGAACACCTCGCAGGAGATTCTGTTCGGATAACCACCACTGAAGGTGGAATATCAATGGTTCTTTGACTGGAATCCTCAGAGATAACGGATCCGTTTTCTGAGACCAGAATGACATTAGATACATCTGAATTGGCCTGCGCCTGAGTGCGCATATGGAACCACCTTCTCCAGAGATACTAGTAACCCCAGTATCCTGAGAAACTGGCGCGCCGTCAGATAGGCTCCTAGAGAAACAGACTCCAAAACTGCAATCAGGCTTCTGACTCTGCTCTCCGCCGGAAAAGCTACGCCGTCCCTGAGATTGAAAAAGATTCCCAGATAGCGTGAGCTCATTGAACGGGTCTTTGTTGGTCTGAGAAACCAAAGGACGTGACCTCCCCTTAGCCTTCCCAGCCAACGGCCTATTCAGCACCTCTCGTTCCTTCGGGGCCTTTGGTAATGCATAGTCTGGCTGAACCAGACGGTATGCCGCAACTTCCAACATGTCAGAAGTCTGCGTATCCAACGGGAGTGTCGGCATGGCAGAAGAGCCACTTGACAGAGCGCTAGCCGCACGCTCTGACATCCGTTCCATCGCCGGATCGCGCTGAGATCCTGGATCAGATGCCAACCCGAGACGATTGGTCATCCATCCAAGGACCTGCACCCATTCAGCTTCGGTGCAGAAAACGGACTCGTCCATCAAAGAACTGCCGTTCTCATCCTCCCTCTCTCCCTTAGATGAGAGGGCCACCGACGATCCATGCTGAACGCTATGATATGCGTCTCTGCCAGGACAGAGCGCATCCATAACGCGACTACCAGCGGCACCGGTGTCTAACGAATCGCCAGACCCGGATTCCCCGCAGTCCATCGGCTCCCGCACGGGATCCGGGACTACGACCGCCTTAACTACGGCTGGTACCGTCACTCCGATAGGAGCCGCACCTAACACCGCCGGGATACCAGCAGGAACCGCAAAATACGGCTCCACCAGCATCTCCAGTTGCACAAACAGTGGATGGAATATGCCTGACGGAACGTCGACATCACCATCCACCTGGCAAACCCGTACAAATCCCGAGGGCGACCCCTGGGACGTACTAGGTCTTGCCGTCATCGAAATATCCGGCATGCCGGAATCTTCCATTAGCAGCAGATCTTCCTCCTCTATCGTCGGCTCTTGAGCCAAGGACAGGGAAGGGGCAGGTGAATGACCCTCAGCAGAACTAGCCGGATCACCTAATGGTTGTCCTGCACCAGCTTGCCTCACCGGGACCGTGGACTGCAACGAGTCAAACATCGCCTTGAACTGGGCCTTGTCCTTCGCGATCCTCTCCAGCCTCGCACGTCGATCCCTGTCAAACTCTGCCACCATTGCCGACGACCACTTCACGCACACATCACAAGGGCTGCCGACCTTACACTGAGCGCACGCCACACAGTGATGTCCCAAGTACTTCCGCTTCATGAACCCGTTGCACTTCTGGCACAACGTGTCCAGATTCTTAGGTTTCTGCGAACACAGAGAAAAATTACAACGCTGCACATGACAAATGATGACGAGCAATACGCACAATCGACTTGATAGTTAAGATTTCTTAAACACATTAACTTTCTCTTAAATTAATGATAATCAAGTTCTTAGGCAGGAAATATTTGAAACTTTTTTGAGTGAAAATTTTTAAAAACACAACTTAGCCTTCAACTAACGTTAAATAACCAAGGCTACATCGCCGATCGCTACAAACACCCTCGACAATGAAGCGAAGGCTAAAATCGGCGACAAACAGAGTGCATAGACACACCAAGCCAAGAACGACATAATTCATGGGCGCCGCCATCTTGGTTAAGGGCGCATCCATATTTAGAGGAACCGAGTCGCAAGAGAAATTAACCGAGTACCCGACTTAAACTAAAAGTTAACGGGTACAGAAGCGACTCCACCAATGGCTAACATTTTAAAACAATGTGCCAATTTAAGGAAATTTCAAACGGTCATTATGGCACGAATGTATAAATTCTAGATTGATACAACCTGCCCCTGTGATGATTTCCCTTTTTCTTCCATGATGCCAACAGTAACACACTCCAACAACACTTAAATCAGTTAAAATTGAAAATTTTAAGAGCTCTGACAAAACGTGACTTTCTCAAGTCGCAAAATAGGCGAATCTGACTGTGATTGGGAATTGACTCGGTACCTGCGGCTATGGTATTCCCGGACACAGTATGGGCAGGACCAGGAGAGTGCGGAGTTTTAATTGTTTATTTTGAGCTAGACTAGATAATAGACATTATCATAATAGTACATCTGGTAAGTATTATTCGAAGTAGAATTAACAATTTCAACCGACAAGAGAAAATAATAAATTTGTTACGAATGTGTCAAAATTCTGGTGAATATTTTGAAAATATTCAACATCATACTTATATAACGACTGTAAAAGTGGAATTCTGGGATTTCAGGTTCAAATGGGTAAAATGTGATAATTCATTGGTTTAGTGGCCTACTTCCCTGATAATGCAGGTTACTAGGCCAATATTGGCCCAGTAACCTGCATTATCATTCTTGTTTTAGTAAATGTGATGTCACCGATAATGAGAAAGTTATTGATTGTCGCAAGAGAGCCGCAGACACAAAATATATATATGCGTATATATCATTTGCGGTATCCATCTTGGACAATGATTTCTCACCGTGAGTCGAGAATCTTCACCCAAGCGATTTAGCGTCATATCGGCTAATCTTGACCAACAATTGTGTGCAGATTCCTTCCGTCGGAGGCAGACTTCAGCTATTCCTAAACCAATGGGAACAGGTCGTGCGCGACTGTTTAGTTTGTCAGTGGATAAGAAACGGCTACGATCCGGACTGGCTCATCCATCAATCGTTAGTTCCGTTAACCTCGACTCCAATATGGACTCCTGTTCCAAGGGAATCAGATCGTCTAGACGCCATTCGGTCAGAAATACAATCTCTTCATCAGAAGGCCATTCATTTAGTCAAGGATCAGTCTTCTCTGGGCTTCTATTCGATCATGTTCCTCGTTCCGAAGCGTACCGGAGGATGGAGACCAATTCTCAATCTCAAACCGTTGAACAAGTTTATTCTTTCTCCCAAATTTCAGATGGAGACGGTTGCAGCAGTAATGACAGGGCTGAGGAAAGGCATGTGGGGAGTGTCGATAGATCTGAAGGATGCATATTTTCATATTCCAATGTCAATTCCTTTTCAGAAGTACCTTCGCTTTGCATTCCAAGACAATGTTTGGGAATTCAATGCTCTCCCGTTCGGCCTGACCACAGCTCCGAGGGTCTTCACCAAGGTGGTTCTCGCCATGACTTCTTTACTTCGCAGGAGAAACATAGCTGTTCACACGTACATAGACGACTGGCTTCTGAAGGCGGGGAATCCAGTCACTCTGCGCAGCAATCTGCAGGTAGTCCTAGCCTTATTAAAGGATCTAGGGTGGATTGTAAATCTAGAGAAATCAGAACTGACTCCATCCCAGGAGTTTGTCTATCTGGGAATCTTTTTCAATCTCAGGGACGGCGTAGCTTTTCCGGCGGAGAGCAGAGTCAGAAGCCTGATTGCAGTTTTGGAGTCTGTTTCTCTAGGAGCCTATCTGACGGCGCGCCAGTTTCTCAGGATACTGGGGTTACTAGTATCTCTGGAGAAGGTGGTTCCATATGCGGCACTCAGGCGCAGGCCAATTCAGATGTATCTAATGTCATTCTGGTCTCAGAAAACGGATCCGTTATCTCTGAGGATTCCAGTCAAAGAACCATTGATATTCCACCTTCAGTGGTGGTTATCCGAACAGAATCTCCTGCGAGGTGTTCCTCTACAACCTCCTCAACCTCAGATGTCCATCTTTACGGATGCATCGTTGACGGGTTGGGGAGCGGTATTGGACAATCAGTCAGTGTCAGGGGAATGGGATCGGACCAATGCGCAGAAACATATCAATGTGCTCGAACTATTAGCGGTGGTATTTGCACTTCGAAAGTTCGAGAGCCTAATTCAAGGCAAAGTTGTCCTAATAAGGACAGACAACTCGACAGTGGTGTCTTATTTGAACCGCCAGGGCGGGACGAGATCACCAGAGTTGTGTATGATGGTTTGGAACCTTCTGCTGTGGTGCCAAGACAAGAATATTATTCTTCGGGCAGCACACATTCCAGGAAGATTGAACATCCTAGCGGATGCTCTCAGTCGAAGGACGGTTTGTCGTCCGACGGAATGGCAGCTCAACCAATCGGTAGCGGAGGTTCTATTCAAACAATGGGGCAAGCCAAATGTCGACCTGTTTGCGATGAATCAAAACGCAAAGATGGTCACTTACGTGTCACCGATCCCGGACCCGCTAGCCTTAGCAGTAGACGCACTGGCAATAAGTTGGGAGGGAATGTACGCGTATGCGTACCCTCCAACAATTCTCATCCCGAAAGTTCTGGCAAAAATAAGAGAGGGGGAGTGCCAGGTACTACTGATCGCCCCGTATTGGCCAGGCCGATCATGGTTTACGGATCTGCTGGACCTTCTGGTCTGCAATCCAGTCTCTCTGCCAGACGCAAGAGATCTAATCTCTCAGAACAAGGGTCTGTACCTCCACGACAGACCGGAAATGTTCAAATTGACTGCATGGATGTTGTCAAGCAGCGTGCAATTGAGGGTGGCTTTTCTGAGCAAGCAGCGAAGTTTGTTGCTTCAGCCAGAAGAGTTTCAACCACAAAGACATATAATTATAGAATCAACAAATTTGCACAGTGGTGTGAGAGAGGAGATATTAATCCCTTTTCTGCATCTGTTCAACACGTAGCAGATTTATCTGTCATTTATACGAAGTTGACAAACTTGTGCCTTCTACCCTAGCAGCATATAAGTCTGCATTAGCTTCAGTCATTCCCAGTCTCACTGTTGAAGGGGTGGAGAATGACACCTTGAATGAAGTTATCAAAGGAATGAGCAATCTGCGACCTAGACAGCCAATTCCTATCCCATCATGGAATCTATATCTTGTTCTACAGGTTTTAGGACAGGCTCCTTTTGAACCGATTAGATCTATTGATATTAAACTGTTAACTATTAAATCAGTTTTCTTGGTTGCAGCAGCGTCGGCGAGAAGGAGAAGCGAAATACATGCGCTTTCTGCCGAACAAGACCGTTTTGTCGTCACGGGTGAAGGTTTACGACTACTTCCACGTCTTTGTTTCCTGTCAAAGAATCAGTCACTTAAATATCCAGGACAGCCGATCAATTTGCCAAGTTTAACTAGACATGACCCAAACTCTTCGGTTTGGTGTCCTGTCAGATGTCTTAAAATGTATAAGAAACGTACTAATGAGTGGAGAGATGACCCGAAATCTCTGTGGTTATGTCTCAAAGCTCCCCATTTACGTGCCTCGAAAGATACTATTTCTCGTTGGATAGTTGACGCTATTAAGATGTCGCACAAAATCGCTACAGGAAAGCAAATTGATCATGCGAATGCCCATCAGGTCCGAGCACTAGCAGCATCATCGGCCCTTTATAAGGGTGTCTCATTAGAGGAGGTGATGTCTGTAGCACAATGGCATGCCGAGTCGTCATTCACTGATTTCTACCTTCGCGACATCTCCAGCTCACTTAATCCGGTTGCCATCGCCAATCTGTCAAACCTAATCTAAGCCACGTCCGACCACTACTTCGCACACATCACTAAAGTCTTCCGCCTACACTGAACAAACGCTATGCACATGACTGAGTACGACCGTGGATTGGGCCGAGCTCCTGTGATGATCGAGAAAAGATCAAGCACTCAAAGTGGTGAGTGTTTACATTAATTAAGTGACTATAAATATAGTTACTTACAGTCGAAATACCAGACTGCTTAGGTAAATAGTCTGGTACAAGAGTATTCTTATCCTATCAACCAGACATTAGACTCATTCCAATTTGAAAATCTAGTCGATATACTGATATTTTTTCAAAGTTAAAAGTTGTAGTAGCTTCTTTGCACTCTACTGGACTGCCCTAGCTGAGACTTGGGGCTGACACGGGTCTGGTGGGTGTTGCATCCCCGGTGACAGCCCTCTGAATTTTGTGCGGACAAAAGAGGGGGGGGGGAGTGCGGTCTAGACCATGGAAGTTTAGCACTCTATGAGTCAGATAGCAGAACCCAAGCATATGCCAGGGTTCTAGTCTCTTCACAACCTTCTCTGTTGGATGGTAGTTGAGTGCTGGTTCGAGCCTCATCTCCTCCCACCGGCATTTTCTGGCTGTCGAAATCCGGAGTTTATCATAATAGTACATCTGGTAAGTATTATTCGAAGTAGAATCAAAAAAGCATCCGCTTTTGTTTCTACGAGAATTCTTAATACTTACCAGATGTACTATGGCCCTGCCTCAGCCGCCCCGCTGAGGTGAGGCTGAGCTGCCTTCGCAGTTTGCCAAGGCAAACATAAGACGAATCTGACTGTGATTGGGAATTGACTCGGTACCTGCGGCTATGGTATTCCCGGACACAGTATGGGCAGGACCAGGAGAGTGCGGAGTTTTAATTGTTTATTTTGAGCTAGACTAGATAATAGACATTATCATAATAGTACATCTGGTAAGTATTAAGAATTCTCGTAGAAACAAAAGCGGATGCTTTTTTGATGCAATAGTAGAAGTACTCCCTTGTTGGAGGCGATATTCCCACCCTGTATTATATTCATAGAATCATGATGACATCATCACAATCAAATTTCCCATAATACCCTGGGAGATACGCCATATTCAGAGGGGCTAATTTAACATTACGAGCCATGGGCCGTTAAACCTTAATTACATTTTCTTTAATATATTGCGAAATTCACTCATGATTTCATGTTTTCTGATACTTGACGGGCTTATTACAGATTCTCAGACACAGGATTTAATGGTTTGAACTTCATGGAAAATGTAAACAATGCATTTGTATGGGCAGTCCTCTTTAGCATGTAGTAAGTTTTCCCCAACTTTAATGGTGGCCGAATTCAAGATGCCCGGATGTGCGAAACTATGAATAATCTGTTTGATTTCTGCGCTGAAGTCTGAGGGCGGTGTATGACCATAACAGCCGCTGTCAGGTCATAGGGCCTAACAGTACATGTATATAGTATATTACTGGCTATATATTGTGCCGTATATTTTAAACCAAATATCACTCATCGTGGCATTGTAAACACGGAATCAGACACTGATAGTAATGATGAGAGTGAATCTTTTGATGATGACATGTTTGACGATGAGGAAGCCACCACTACTGGAAAGACTTGAAGATGAACTTGAAGCTGGTACACTACAGATTGAGTGAACTTCTCCAATCAGTGACAAAGAGTTTGCCCTGAAGTTTGGGCTATTTTGGTGCATTCACCATGATCATTTGTGCCGTTTGAATTTAATTAACTGTTAAAGTTTGTTATATTGAATTAGCTCTAACTAACATGATTAGATATACCAATAACATACCAAGAGTTAGTAGTTAGTCACTGTTATAAGAATTGTACAGTTTAGCAATTGACCCTTTAACACTCCAGCTGGTGAAAACATGTTCTGTGGTGGCCTTGAGAAATGTCCATATGCAGAACAAGAATTATTTTTTTACCGTGACTCAGTGAATGGTCAAAACTGGCCTCTGAAATCAAATTGTCTTGAGAAATGACCATTTGCAGGCCAAGAGAAGACTATTTTAAGATTTTACCACTGGAATAACTGGCTTGATAACCAAGCTAGTCATTACAGTTCTAAATGTTAAAAAATTGCCTTGGCTTGCAAATGGGCATTTATTAACCCTTTAATGGTCAAATCAGCCATAACCAGCCTCTGCAGTGTTCCTGAGAAATGCCCTTTTGCTGACTAAGAGAATACTATTTTTGAAAATTTATCACTGGAATGACTGGCTCCCAGAATACTCTTGATCAGCAAATTGACATTTTATGAGACAATTGGAATTTTCTTGACCAAATTTACCCATTAAAGGGTTCAGCAGAAATTTAAATTTTCTTGACAAATATTGGACAGTAAAGTGTTGTAAAGCTGGAGCTTTACTTACCTTTAACTACCTTGTTCTGCTGTTCACAATGGGGAAAAATTCTCAATCCTTGTTCCACTGAAGATCAAAAAAATGATGAAAACACCATACAACCTTTACCTACATACAGTAAATAAGTCAAACCAGGTCATTTTGGATTTGATTAAATTGTTTATTCATTCACTTAAAAGTTTAATGTCATTGTTATTGAATGCTGGCATATTGATATAATGCAGTTTGCTCAAACAATCACCAACACAGACAGTAGCGCAAACCACCACTCATTAGCAGCGTCAGCAATATTATATAGGACCAAGATTAAGTTTACTTTACTATTGATTTTGAGATTTGTATTGTTATCGATGATCAATAACAATACAAGTCCAGTCTCTAGAACAACAGTAAACTATCTTGGTCCTATATAATATTGCCCATGCTGGTGATCAGCGGTGTTTTATGGTTATGCTAAGTACTGTCTGTGTTGATGAATGATGTTGCTGGTCACAGGTCATATATTACTGATAGTGGTCTTTCAAATTTTTGTCCTACTGTTCCAGATTTTGTACGTTTATTTTTGCAACATTTGTTTGTGGTCTGGCTATGTTTCAACAGTAGCTGAAATAGAAAGTGAAACAAATATGATTACACAGGTTACACGGGGAGTTATAAGAAGTTATAAGTTATTATCATGATGTCATAATCAAGTACATGATGCATAAGGATGACAACATAATCAATGACACAATGAATGACGTAGATAAGTTCGTCAATCTTCACAGACACTTAATTGATGACGGACTATATGTATTCTATTTAACCCTTTAATGGACAAATTTGGTGAAGAAAATTTTAATATCCACTTATTGAATGTCCAATTAGAGGCCAAGAGAATGCAATTTTTGAAAATTTATGACAAATTACTGGCTCAGTCATTGAGCCAGTCATTTGTGGTGAATTTAAAAAAATTCTATTCTCTTGGCCTGTAAATGGACATTCCACAATGCCATAACAGAGGCAAGTTTTGATCGGCATGACCATTTAAAAGGTTAATAAAAATGATGCCGAATATTTTAAAACTAATTTGACTGGGAGTTGTTGCTGTCATATCAACAGCTTACATGTATAGTTTTCAGGACTTTGAGATTCAGAGAGGGCAGAGATCGATCCCAATGCAGGTAAAGCTTGGGTGGAGCTTAGCTAGAGATGGGCTAGAGATGGGCGGGGCATAGCTAAAATTGGATTCCTCCATTGGGCAAAACTATAAGTAAGACTGAGCGGTGGTAGTGAACACCTGACCTAGCACTGCAACAGTAGCATGACAAAATAGCATTCTATCTGTGTTGGTACAAGTACATTATGTAATAAATTATTAAAAAGTGTACCAACACAAATACTGATAGAATGCTACATGTATTTTGACATGATACTGGTGCACTGCCCGGTCAAGTGTTTACTACCACCACTCAGTCTCACGCCACAATAATAAATTAGCTACTATAATCTCACTCTGTCTGAGTGCAGTGTACATTCACTATACCACCACGTACCTCACCGATAATATTTGTTAGAATAAACCAGCACGATTATAATCATGCCAGTTTATTCATTCATTTTGTTGGGTAACATGCATGGTGATACAGTAGTACCTGATAAGCATGCTTGATTATTCATTAATTTTTCTGGGTGGCATGCATGGTGGTTACAACTCAGGTGATGTGAAGTTTAAAAGAAAAAATTCTATGGAAACTAGTAAAAAAATATTTAAATTTCATAGACAACAAAACAGCGCGTAAGCCTATTTATAATGGAAACGCCTCAGCTGCTCTCGGAGAGCATCTAGACTTCAAAGTTTTCCGGTGGAGAATTGGTGTTTCCAGGTGAGTGACTGCTGAGGACAGTGAATCGCGCATGTCAGGAGAGTGAAAGACTGATTCAAGTCAGACCACCAATGACCGATAGGAAAATATCTATTTGCAGAATAAGAGAAGACTATGTTTGAAAATTTACGACTGGAATGACTGGCTCGGTTATCGAGACAGTCGTTCCAGTGATAAATTTTTCAAAAATAGCCTTTTCTTGGTCTGCAAATAAATATTTCTCAACACCACTGCAGAAACCGGTTTTGGATGATATGAGCCGTGTACTGCTGATCCGGATGCTTAGTGGGGTGAACTGTCCCACTTCCTCAAGAAATCATGGGTCATTTTGACAAATGTTGGATCAAGTACATACATGGAAGATATCTCTGTCCTAAAATCCATTAGGTCAATGAACCATGTGTGAAGGTACTGATTGGATGGTGTGAATTTTAGAGCACTAAATGGTGCAAGGGCCCTGCCTCCGCAAAACCCTGCATGAGTGTTAAAGTGTTAAGTATGTGATGTCATAATGAATTACATCATATGTAGGCTGACCTAGCTAAATCTGTTAAACTTTTAAGAGTCAGTTGTACGAATTGTATGTCTTTACTATTTAGTAAACATTCTGTTGAATATTTAACAACAGACCCCAGTCAAATTACTTGAAATTAGTTTACAAATATTCAACAGGTTAGCTGTATCTATAGTTACCATGAAATTTGGAATTCAGGATTCAAAGTACATACTGATCCCAACACACAGTCGCGAAGCATCGATTGAGCCTACCTAGAGATGGCCGGGCCATAGCTAAAAGTGGATCCATCCATTAGAAAATCTAAATTTCTCTTATGCTCTTGCCAATTCCAGCTTTTGCTATATTTACCCCTTTCACCGACAGGTCCTGAAAACAATGTGGCATGTTAAATGATGGTGGTAGCCTAATTTCTCAATCTGAAAGAAAATTTTATTTTAGTATGATGACGTTAAATTAATTACGTACCTACCTTTAAAATCTCCTCGAGTCCTTTCTTTATCTCCATGTTTTGAAAATCAGAGATTGGGATTTTCCAGATTTATCTAGATTTCCCATAGTCCTGCCCACACTCTCGCACATCATTTGACACCCTCTCAATAGTTTTAAATTAATCCAGATGAGCCACTGCATTTAGATAGGACTAGTGATTACTAGATTCTACTATAGCCCTTCAAATCTTTGCAGACCAAAGGAAGACTATTTTTTTAATTTTGCCACTGAAATGACTGGCTCAATTATCGAGCCAGTCATTCTACTGGTAAATTTCCAAAAATAGTCATCTTGCTCTGCTCACAGCAGAGGAAATTTTTGACCACCTTGACCATTAAAAGGTTGACATGTCAAATTGTTACCATTGGGTTGGCCAGTTACATGTTGTACTAGCCCTGGTCAATTTCTGCTAACCTCATGCTCATGTTAATTTTAACCCCTGCTCTCACAGATCATTTCCCCTTACGACCTCCAGATTTTTCACAGCGATCCACGCCAGTCTCTGTGTAATGCAACTCCTCTGAAAGCGGTGGATGGAATTCAAACAAATGTTGTAGGTTACTATGGAGTGCAAGAGGCCATTTTTATCTCAACTACGAAGTAAAATGAGCTACTGTAATACCATGCACGTCGCCTGGCGACGTCTAATTCGCGTTTAGCTGAACCTTTCTGTTTATATCGCATTTGGTTGATCATACTGGTCTTAAACCTGGACACATGCCTCCTTATAATGAAGATGCTTCCAAGTACACATCCCCATGTACATGAACAATTCTTGAATGGAAATCATTCCGTAAGTCGCTCAGACCATCCATTCAATCAAGTGTGGGCAGATATGGCCTTAGAGCAATCAATTAATTTGGATTCCAAAAAGCGAGGTGGTATTATTGGAATAACACAAAAGCCAGGAGCTCTGGAGAGGTGGTTTTTAACTAGCCACGAGAGGGCAGCCATAACAACGGTCACAAAGCAAATGTGTGGGTTACAAGATAGTCACATGTTTGGAGTACATAAGGAAATGGGGACTAATCGAATGAACAGGGATGAAACCGATGTGCAGAAGATACTTTCGATGTTCTCATCAGATATAATGACCAATCCCTTTAATATTGCGGAAAACGACGACAGCGAGTGTCTTCTGCTTGTAAACATTGCAACTGGCGTGGTATTGCCTAGTGAAATCGCCAAGAGACTTGTTTCCGCCTGTGACATTGGTAAGGAGATTATGGAAAATTTTGTTCAGGAGCGGCTGGACACTAACACGAGAAGCTTTTGGGACACGTTGCCACACTTAAAACTTAAAACACTTGCCAGCCTAGCACAGAAGATAAAACTCAAAACAAATGATGAAAAAATTCACAATGTGAGATCTGACCGCGAACTATTTGGTCGATTAATTATTGCCGCAAGGTCCAGAGATGTTGATTTAAAACTAGTGATGACGTATGAACTGTCTGCTGTTCCACTATCATTGTCACATACGGATGGGACTCTAAGAAAGAATGTGAAAAGTGTTTTGTTAAGTGAACTAGAAAAGGAAGTAAATGTTGATGGACGGCTTCCACCTGTTGACAAGACAGGCGCAACAGCTTATGTAGTAGATGGCATGGCAATTGTGCAAATGGTTAAAACTGGAGGTACGTCTACATTTGGAGAATTGGCTGATAAATACTGGCACATCTTTACAGTTCCACTGAATCAAGAAGACTGCAACAGAGTAGATATAGATTTTGACAGATATGATAGACTGGAATCTCTCAAAGCGGAAGAGCGGCTAAAACGTGGGTCATCAACAGCATTAGAAGTAAAGATTGCTGGAGAAAATACTCCCGTTCCAAAGCAATGGGCCAAGTACATCAGCAATCCAAGCAACAAAAGTAACCTGGTTGCATTTCTCAGCAAGCGGTGGCGTGATACTGGTCCAAATATGCTATCTGCCGACAATTGCGTCATTCTTGCTGGTGGCTTTAACGATGGAATGGATGTTGTTGTCATTTCAGTGAACAATTCGTCGTATTTGGAAGAACTTCGATCAGATCACGAGGAAGCAGATACGCGTATGATGTTGCACGCGCTACACGCTTCAAAAGACCACATGCGTGTTGTTATACAGTCTCCTGATACAGACGTGGCAGTACTTAGTATATATACGTATCGTTCGCTTCACTGTTCTGAACTATGGTTCCGTATGGGCACAAAGGACAAATTGCGATACATACCAATACATACAGTTCCTCAAGTACTGGGCCCAGCTATCTGTCTGTCTTTGCCTGGGTTTCATTCTCTTACAGGTTGTGATAGCACTAGTGCATTATTTGGAGTCGCTAAGAGAAAAGCATTCAATCTCTTAAAGTCATCTGAATGTCATCAGCTTAGCTTAGCCCAACTCGGCGAACATGTTGACTTATCACCGAATACTGCAATTCTATGTGAGAAATTTGTCTGTGAGTTGTATACCACCATGGATGTGGGAAAGACAGCTGATGAAACCCGTTATTGGCTCTTTTGTCAAAAGAGACAAAGAAATGAAAATCTTCCACCTACATCGAATAGTCTAAAGCATCACACCGAAAGGGCCAATTTTCAAGCTCTTGTTTGGAGACGTTCATTGCAAGCTGTTCAGAATCTTCCATCTCCAAATGGACATGGCTGGAGTATAGTGGATGGTCTACTCAAGCCTGTTCTAATGTCAAAGGATCCTGCTCCATTTGGATTAATTGAACTCACATCATGTAGATGTCAAAAGTCTGCCTGCAAAAGAACAGATCTCTGTCAATGCAAGGCTAACAATCTACTCTGCACTGAAGCATGCCTTTGTATGGGAGGTGAAATGTGTGACAATGTTCAGCATACAATTGTCGAAGATGACTCTGACACGGATGAGTAACATTCTCTCATTTGCTCACGTGATAAATATGTCCTGCCAGCTTGTGTAGACATGCACTGCATGTCAGTTAAAAGTTTAATTATGAAAAATGTAGAAAACATGGGCATTGTTGTAGCTAAGGTATTGCTAGTCACAAGAAGACCTAAGTGCCCCAATATGTACAAAGCAACATACGGGTGTCTTAAACGAGGTTGATTATGTATAAATCTGCGATATACGATCACTCCTTTCCATTTTGGTTAAGATTGTATTGATATAACATGCGCTTAAGTTTGTGAAAAATTTACCATTGTGAAAATTGTTTGAGAGCTACATTCAACACCTATTGTAAATGGGCTTCTCACGGGTTAGTGATACCACAATTTTCTTGTACAACACGGCTCAGAATATACCCAAGACATCAGTCTAGCATAATATAGAGACAAACCTTCTGAATACTGGGTGTGCTACGAAACCATTCTTCTAGACCCCTTTTGAAAATTGGCTCCCGGACTATTATAACCTACCTAGAAGAATCATTGAAACAAAGAATATATAGTACGATATGTATATATCTATATATCGTAATATGTATATAACTTCGGGTACACTGAAATGAATAAATAGGCACTTTGCCTATTGAAAAATTAATCAAGTTACCATCGTGATTCCGTAGGCACCGGGCTGCTACGTTAGTTGAAGTTGCGATAGTCATACTAGAAAGATATTCTAGGAGTAATCAAAGTCTTCATCGTAAAATTGTATAAGTTATTTTCATCATTTGAAGTATATCAATATTAGCTTAAGTGTACAGTTAGTGTAAGCAAAATAAAAGCATCCTCTTGCTTAGCAAGACACTAGTTTGGGTTGTATGTTAGATAGTGAATTCCAGAGCGCAGAGCAACACTGCGCCGAAGCTAGGAATCTTCCGATAGTTAGATAGGCCCGATTATCACATAAAAATATCGTCACTAATCAGTGACGAGGCGAGCCGATAATCATCTTCTACTGCATCTTTGGTAAGAGGTTGTTGCAGCAACCGCTTACATCATAATCTTGCCAGAGAAGTAGTAAGAACCGTAGTGACCCGAAGATCCAAAATCTTCAACCTGACCTAGCACTGTAATAGTAGCACGACAAAATATCAATCTATCTGTGTTGGTACAAGTACATTATGTAATAAATTATTAAAAAGTGTACCAACACAAATACTGATAGAATACTACATGTATTTTGACATGATACTGGTGCAGTGCCCGGTCAAGTGTTTACCACCACTCAGTCTCACTCCACAATAATAAATTAGCTACTATAATCTCACTCTGTCTGAGTACAGCGTACATTGCTCATAGTGATATTCACTATACCACCACGTACCTCACCGATAATATTTGTTAGAATAAACCAGCACGATTATAATCATGCCAGTTTATTCATTCATTTTGTTGGGTGACATGCATTGTGGTACCTGATAAGCATGCTTGATTATTCATTAATTTTTCTGGGTGGCATGCATGGTGGTTACAACTCAGGTGATGTGAAGTTTGAAAGAAAAAATTCTATGGAAACTAGTAAAAAAATATTTAAATTTCATAGACAACAAAACAGCCCTTAAGCCTATTTATACCTGGCCTCAGCTGCTCTCGGAGAGCATCTAGACTTCAAAGTTTTCCGGTGGAAAGTTGGTGTTTCCAGATGAGTGACCGCTGAGGGCAGTGAATCGCGCATCTCAGGAGGGTGAAAGACTGATTCAAGTCAGACCACCAATGACCGATAGGAAAATATCTATTTGCAGAACAAGAGAAGACTATTTTTGAAATTTATGACTGGAATGACTGGCTTGGTTATCGAGACAGTCATTCCAGTGATAAATTTTCAAAAATACCCTTTTCTTGGTCTGCAAATAAATATTTCTCAACACCACTGCAGAAACCAGTTTTGGATGATATGAGCCGGGTTCTGCCGATCCGGTTTGCTTAGTTGGGTGAACTGTCCCACTTCCTCAAGAAATCATGGGTCATTTTGACAAATGTTGGATCAAGTACATACATGGAAGATAACCATATGTGAAGGTAATGATTGGATGGTCTGAATTTTAGAGCACTAAATGGTGCAAGGGCCCTGCCTCCGCAAAACCCTGCATGAGTAGTATGATGACGTTGAATTAATTACCTACCTACCTTTAAAATCTCCTCGAGTCCTTTCTTTATCTCCATGTTTTGAAAAAATTAGGATACATTTGTCTCCATCCATTCATCATGCTATCTCCTCCCAAACAGTTAGGTGGAATTCAACCAAATTTGGTATGTGGCTTATCCATATGATTGTGGATTGGCTGACAACATTTATTTTATGTAGTCAGAGATTGGTGTCTTCCAGATTTATCTAGATTTTCCATAGTCCTGCCCACACTCTCGCACATCATTTGACACCCTCTCAATAGTTTTAAATTAAGCCAGATGAGCCACTACATTTAGATAGGACTAGTGATTACTAGATTCTACTATAGCCCTTCAAATCTTTACAGACCAAGGGAAGACTATTTTTTTAATTTTACCACTGAAATGACTGACTCAATTCTACTGGTAAATTTCCAAAAATAGTCGTCTTGCTCTGTTCACAGTATAGGAATTTTTTGACCACCTTGACCATTAAAGGGTTGACATGTCAAATTGTTACCATTAGGTTGGTCAGTTACAAATTGTACTAGCCCTGGTCAATTTCTGCTAACCTCGCGCTCATGTTAATTTTAACCCCTGCTCTCACAGATCATTTCCCCTTAAGACATCCAGATTTTTCACAGCGATCCACGCCAGTCTGTGTGTAATGTAACTCCTTCGAAAGCGGTGGATGGAATTCAAACAAATGTTGTAGGTTACTATAGAGTGCAAGAGGCCATTTTTATCTCACCTACGAAGTAAAATGAGCTATTGTGATACCATGCACGTCGCCCAGCACCGTCTAATTTGCGTTTAGCTCAACTTTTCTGTTTATATGTCATGTTTGGTTGATCATACTGGTCCTAAATTTGGACACATGCCTCCTTATAATGACACGGCATCACACAATGATGTTCTGGCCAAAAGGTCAAAATCACTGATACGCATGCAACCATTTGCTGTCCGCCATCCATCCGTCAACTTATGTTAAAAAAAATAAGTTGACGGATGGATGGCGGACAGCAGATGGTTGCCATGCGTATCAGTGATTTTGACCTTTTGGCCAGAACATCATTGTGTGATGCCGTGTCTCATACATACATTAACAGCTTGGCGGATTTCAAACTAATTTGGCTGGAAGGACCCTAATGCTTTCGGCTTCCAAACATGCATACAGAATTTTGATTGGTCAATTTGTGTGTGAAAATCTTTGACTTTATGAAAAATTTAGCAGAAATTTTCAAAACGCTTTTCATTAACCGCTTGACAGATTGCAACCCTAGTTGGCTGGAAATAAATTGCCAAAATGCATATTCTCCATGACCGCTTGGTGGATTATATCCAAATTTGGTGGAAGGACTCTGTAGTAGTTGGCTCTAGAACTTCTATTCAGAATTTTTTTATATAATTCTGTGCTTAGCAACAACCCTCATCAGATGAAATATTTTGACAGTTCGCCTCTATGTCCGCCTCATCTGAAAAGAAAAATAGGAAGTGGAAATTAGATAAGGGTATACAGGCAACCTGCTGAATATTTTGAAAAGTTTTGCTAGATAGATAGATAGGTATGTACATACTCGGTATATTTTATAGGCAGCCTTTTTTGACATAGTAGCGGCCTTCTCTGCTGGCAGCCCTTATTGCCATACACCGTCCAGGATACCGTTACAGGCCCTTGGCCCCCTTGTTGATAAGCCTTCTAAATTTATTTTATGTTTGAAGTCAATCGTCAGAGTTCATTGCTGTCATGAAGTCGAGATTCATGGTTGCATTACAGCCACATTACTGGTATTACATTTGGCACCTACCCTGGGGTCGGGTAGGCTAAAGAGGTCAAAGTAGTGAACGTGGTCGATTGCTATGACACGGCATCGACCAAACAATCTAGTTATCACTTACTTTCCATCGTCAGATAGATCCAAGTTCTCAGAGATTGTAGCCCACAGCCTATAATTTTTCTTTTGATCACTTCCAGGGTTGTTAAATCTTATTGTATGATCACACAACCTCATTTATTAAAATTTGAGCAAAATCTGACCAGTTTGTTTCCGATATAGCCATAGTTTAAAATTGTACCCAATCTGGATCCAACTTGGTTTTTGTCCAGATCATAGCCAAAATCTGGAAATCTTTGTTTAGGTTTATGTTGCTTTTTTACTGTCGTCTAATAGTACACAACTGTCAAAGCAGTTCAACCAATCAGATTTGCCATTGATGGCTTTTCCAACAATATCTCTGCCAATCAAAGATAACGAGGTTAAATATATATGTGATGATGTCATCAGAATGGAATGGTGTTCCAGTTCAAGACGATTGTCCATTCGGTATTGGATATATCGAGATTTTCACTATAAAAACACAGAAATTAGACGAATCCCGCGAAGAAACACTAAATTAAATACCGTAATTTCTCGACTAAAGGCCGCCCTCGAATATAGGACGCTGTCCCAAATTTGACCAAAATCCGCCCAAAAAACTCTTGTATTTTAGTATATGACGCTGTTAAATTTAGAAAAAAATAACTTTAAAAAATCGAAAATTGGTATAAAAAATAACCATCACTCAGCGCTTTGTTTAATGCATGACTAAAAATTATCATGGTGGAAGAGAAATTATTAAATAGGACCGCCTAAATATTGTGTATCTTCAATAAAGATTGTTTATTACATCAAAACCAATCTAATTTTGGCATAAAATGTCTCCTTGAAAACATAGAAATCGCGTGATAGAAACAGATTGTAATGGCTCTTTTGGATTTGGAGGCGCTGGGTGATCTTATGCACTAACAGGAGTTGGTTATCTGGCTCTTTTGTGATTGGAGGCGCTGTGTAATCTAATGCGTTAATGGGAGTTGGTTATAAAATGGGTATGGGAATATTCAGATGGTCACTAGTTGTAATGACTCTTTTGCGTTTGGAGGCGCTGTGTGATCTTATGCGCTAGCGGGAGTTGGTTATCTGGCTCTTTTGTGATTGGAATTGCTGTGTAATCTTATGGGCTAACAGGAGTTGGTTATCAAACGGGTACGGGAACATTCAGTTCCTATCGCGCAATGATGATATATAGCAATTTCCGAGTCCAGAATATTTAGATCCGAATACTCGCTCTGATTAGAATAAAGATCTTTTGCGATTGGAGGCGAATCACGTGATTTATACACGTATCTTTTCTCGACGCCATTTTATGTCAAATTCTGGATTAATTTTGATGTAATAAGTGATATGTATTAAAGAATAAGCAATATTTAGGTGCCCCAATTTAATAATTTCACTTCCGCTTGGTGTTTTTGGAGTATACATTAAACATAGTCCTCAGGCGGCGCGAATTGTCCAGGGTAACATTTAGTTCAATTTCCGTGGTATAATCTGTAACTTTTGAAGAAAAATTTGGACCCAAAAATGTGCGGAAGGAATGTTATCGATTATAGGACACACACCCCTTTCTAGTACATGTATTTTGACAAAAAAACTGCGTCCTTTAGTCGAATTTTAACGGTACATCTTCTGATAAATCCAGCCACAAATTGACGTAAGTAAGTTAAAATCTGCAGTATGAATCGCTCACAGTTTGCAAAGCACGCGAGATACATGTACGGAGGAAACCTGTACTGATAACCAGGTCTGCCTAGACTAGGAACCGAGTACCCATTTGCTTCTAGCCATAGGACTCGTCGAAAGAACTGGAGAACCGCGGTTGGAATTGATGGTGCGTTTAATTTATCGTAAAATTTCCAAATGCTACCAAACATGTAGGGCAAAAAGTTAAACCTGTCATTCAAAATGTCAAACCCATAGTGTCAAAATTTCAACCCGTCAAGATAAAATTCAAGATGCGTCTTGAGATTTTACCAAACGTGCTATGTCTAAGTAAATCACTACGAGAAAATGATGCCATATAGACGCATTTTAAACGAGCGTTAGGATGCGTTTAAGTAAATCTAACTATGATCTGTACTGTAATAGAGGAATCCATCTTTAGCCTCACACATTTCTAGTTAATTAACCCTTTAACCCTCATATCAGCCAAAAATGCCTTCTGCGGTGGTCTTGAGAAATGACCAGTTGCAATCCAAAAGAAGACTATTTTTGAAAATTTACCACTGGAATGACTGGCTCGATAACCGAGCCAGTCATTCCAGTGGTAAATTTTCAAAACTAGTTCTCTTGGTCTGCAAATGGACATTTTCTTTGAGGAAATTGAAATTTTCTTGAACAAATTTAAAGGTTAACGGGTTAAACGCTGCACACTATTTAAACGTGATGGAATTGATTTAAATATACTTTGAACCCTGAATTCACAGAATCCTAATTTCAAGGTAATTATACGGTTAAACTATTGAATATTTTGAAATTTATTTGATTGGGTGCTGTGCTGTTGTTGTTAACAGAATGTTTATTAAATTGTAATTTCATCAAAGATATACAATTCGTACACTCATGACAGACATTTCGATTTTCATCACAGAACTATTATTCATTATGATTGTGATGTCGGCTAACTAGTGATATATAATGGACGTTTCCTGTTTTAGCTATGCCCCTCTCTAGCTAAGCTCCACCCACACCTCGATCGATCCCTCACCTCCCTGACATCAATTTCCAGAAAACTATACAGGTAAACTGTTGAAGATTTTGTAACTAATTTGACTGGGTGCTGTTCCTGCCATATGCTGTTGCTGCCTATGGCAACAACAATGCCAAGTCAAATTAGTTTCAAAATATTCAACCAAATGTTTATTAAATAGTAAAGACATACAATTTGTACAAACATGTCGGCCTGTTAAGCATTTAAGATGTATTAAATCGAGTCATTCATGCTGTAATTGATGATGACATCCTACACATTGTGTACTTGATTATGACATCATATGATGGATGGATAAACTGGAAAGGTCCAGTGATTATGACATCTGCCTTGCCTTCCATAGGAAAACAATCCAAAATGTTTTGCTAATCCGCAAACCATTGACAATCTGCTGTTTTTGCATTAATTATATCATATAATATGCAAAACGAGAAAAGCCAATTTTGCACGCGCAGAGTGCTCTAAAGCGTTTTCCTTATGGAATGCAAGGCTGGTACTTCACAGTGACGGATCAGATCCCTCCATTAATCTGCCAGTTCATGCATTCCTCTCTGACAACATTACGTGATATTGTGCCTTTATTCTTCCTTACAGCCTTCTGAAGTGTCAGATGTGATGAACTTCAAGAGAGGACTTGCACTATATCCACTCGCTCGGCCATTTATAGATCTCAGTAAAGCGAAATCTAAGCTTTAAGTGAGACCAATCCATGGATAGAATGTATTAGTCTGTGTAAGTTATTACATAATGCGGGGATATACAATGTACTGTACTTCATGACTACGCAGATTGAAACAGAAATGCTAGTATATTACTTCATGATAATTTGAATGAAAGATTTTGCTCAACTGTCAGCAAGTTATTTCATAAATAGTGAGCGTGCTATGAAATATTACTAATCGGAATTTTCTATTTCACTCTCTGTTAGATGTAGTTGACTGTGTTAATTATATATCGTGCATCTTCACCCATCCCTCCTTCATTTGTCCTCTAGTTATATTAGCCAGTATTTTCAACAGATTGTAGTTTTGGCATTATCAAGTGCTGACGAACATTTAATAAATTTACAGAAAGAATTAAAACTTACAACTATATATATATATATATATATATATATATATATATATATATATATATATATATATATATATATATATATATATATAGATATATATATATATACCTTATGTATATCAATAATTGGTTAACTAATGGTGTGTGGTCTCTTGCAGGCATGTCACTCATGATAGGATATGACATTTGAAAGAAGATGGTGGTTCTTTAAGACAGGTGGTCTTATGATCATGTGTCTTAACCCTTTAACACTTAAGCCGACCGAAACGACTTCAGCAGTGATTTTGAGAAATGTTAATTTGCAGGCCAAGAAAATACTATTTTAAAAAATTTACCACTGAAGTGACTGGCTTGAAAACTGAGCCAGTCATTCCAGCAGTAAAATTTCAAAATATTGTTTGCAAATTAACATTTTCGATGAGAAAGTTGAGATTTTCTTGAACAAATTTGAGTGTTAGAGAACTCTTTTTTTTTTTGGGCCCCCGTAATGTATTTAGTCTAATAAAAGTAAATGTTGAGTGTGTATGAAAGTGACCTAGACCGCTTAAATGATCTCTAACTAATGCTCCCTTGGTAACTGTACCTTGTGTCATATATATGTTGTTCATTAGTATATCATGTATTAATTTCCTGACTACTAGATTATGTGATCATTAGTTAAAATCCAAACTGATTTCTACCACTTATTATCTTTATCAATATATCATATAATTATAATATCATGTTTAGAGGCAGATGAAGTCTCTTATTTTGAAATTTTCCACTGGTGAATGGTCATATTTCACTGTTTCTTTTAATTTTGTCATGTAGCTATTCTTTAATTTAGAAATTCACTCAACGTAAGCTGTTGGTGTTCTATGACAGCAATAGCTTACATCAAGATGATTTAAAAATACATACCTGGTTTCATTTTACAAATTTTTGTCATATTTGGTGCACAACGGTATCACATATATAAGTCCATTCGTATAAAACTCATTTTGATATTATCTTCGATCTGATTTCCAAAAATCTTCATCCCGATCCCTGGATGATTAATAATAAGGAAAATTAGTTAACACTTCTATTTTCAATCCGGTTTTCTCAATCATACTAGATAAATTTCGATGCTCTTAATATGTATGTAGAACCTGATTTAGATTTCTTAAAGCTATCATAATTCATTATAATCAGCGCTGAAATGTTGAAGCTATTACAGTCAGATTGTGATGTAACCTGTGCGACCTATACGCAAGGATATATATTCTTGTACACCTTCAAATGTTTCCATAAGTTACATTCCTAACATCAGATCCAATATCAGGTACAGAGAATTCACAAGGGGTAGTACAAACACAACGCAAACCATGGTCTGCGAATTGAGATTTTCTATGACAAAATTGAGATCTGAAGAAATACCCATGAGATTATTTTTAGCTCACCTGGCCTGAAAGGCCAAGTGAGCTTATGTTGTGGCGACCGTCCGTCGTGTGTCGGTCGTCCATACGTCCGCCCATCAACTTTTCCTTTAAAACGACTTCTCAAGAACTGCTGGGACGATTTCAATTATATTTGGCAGGAAACATCCTTAGGGCATAAGGATCCAAGTTTGTTCAAACGAAGCCGATCGGCCAATTTGGCCGGCGGCCATCTTGGATTTTGGCCGATTTTTAAAAACATCTTTAAAATATCTTCTCCGAAACCCCTTGAGGGATGAAGGCAACCTCATGAAATATGATCCAGGGCAAGAGCTCAACCAAGTTTGTTTAGGGGAACTTGATTGGTCAAATGGTTCGGCAGCCATCTTGGTTGACCTAGTTTTAGCGAAAATGACTTCGTCTCCAGAACCGCTGAAGGGATCAGGCCGAAATTTGGCAGATATGATTAGGGACTAAGGGCTAGTAAAGTTTGTTCAAGAGAAGTTGATCGTGGGTCAATCAAAATATAGCATGTGTGGCAGCCATATTGGATTCTTTTATTTGATGGACTTTGAGGCTGAAATTGTTTTTATATAGGATTTGGGTATTCTGATTTGAAATTTGCAATTTTCAAAACTCGGATAAATGGTTTGGTGGCCATCTTGGATCATTTTTCCGCGAAAAGCTCCCATAGTAAAGCAATGGGAAATTTAAAATGTCTTCTTTTCGAGAACTACTGGGCCGATTTCAATAATATTTGGCAGGAAGCATCCTTAAGGCATAGAGATTCAAGTTTGTTCAAACGAACCTGATCGACTAATTTGGTCAACGGCCATCTTGGGTTTCTACCAATTTTTAGACATGTCTTTGAAAATCTTCTCCAAAACCGTTTGAGGGATCGATTCAGACCACAAGAAATATGATCTAGGGTAAGAGCTGAACCAAGTTTGTTCAAGGGAACTTGATTGACAAAATGGTTCAGCGGCCATCTTGGAAGACCTAGTTTGCGCAAAAACAACTTCTTCCCCAGAACCGCTGAAGTGATCAAGCCGAAATTTGTGATATATGATTACGGACGAAGGGCCATTAAAGTTTGTTCAAGAGAAGTTAATCCATCAAAAAAACTAGCCGCTTTAAAATGTCTAAAAATCTTCTCCAAGACTGCTTGGGGGATCAATTCAAAATGCATGAAATATCATCTAGGGCAAGAGCTGCATCAAGTTTGTTTCAAGGGAACTTGATTGGCCAAATGGTTTGGTGGCCATCTAGGATAACCTAATTTTTGCCAAAATTACTCCAGAACCACAGCGAATTGGGCCGAAATTTGAGAGATATGATTAGGCACTGAGTGCCATTAAAGTTTTTTCAAGGGAAGGCGCTACGTCAGAAACATGGCAGAAGTGGACCAATCAAAATGTAGCGTGTTTGGTGGCCATATTGGACTTGCAAAAATGTCCACAAACTCATTTAGAAGACTACTCCTAAACCACCCACCAACAATTGTGACAAAAATGCATAATGCTCCAGGTGAGCGACACTGGTCCCTTGGGCCTCTTGTTTAATATCTTATGGAGACAGTTATTCCAGTTGGAGATTGTCACAGCATTCGTGTTCTGTAAATGGACATTTCTCAAGCCCATTGCATAAGCTGTTGAATTTGGTCAGCCTTAGTACTAGTGTTAAATTAGCGGTCTCCTAAAGCTATAATCTCTATCCAGTCTGCTTAGAGATACAATTCACAAGATTACATATCTCAAGTTCCACATTCTATATATAACAATATCACGATTCAAAAGTAGTACTTTTTATACCCCGCCAAAAAATTTGGCGGGGTATCATGTAATGCCACCGTCTGTCTGGGCGGGCGGGCGGGCGGGCGGGCGGGCGGGCAGGCGGTCGGGCATGCGGATGGCAGAGTGGTTTCCGGATGATAACTCTGTTACCGTCTGTCGGATCGCATTGAAACTTCATAGGGTGTTTGGACTTTGTCTAGGGAAAAAATCTATCGAAATCGACAATGGTCCAATATGGCCACCAACCACCGGTGGCCATCTTGAAAATTGGTTTATGGATGATAACTCCATTACCATTTATCGGATCGCTTTGAAACTTCATAGGGTCGTTGGACTAGGTCTTGGGAAGAAACCTATCGAAATCGACGATGATCCGAAATCCAAGATGGCCGCCAGCCACCGGCGGCCATTTTGAAAATTGGTTTCCAAATGATAACTCTGTTACCGTTTATTGCATCGCTTTGAAACTTCATAGAGTGGTTGGGCTAGGTATGCAGAAGAAACCTATCAAAATTGACAATGATCCGAAATCCAAGATGGCCACCAGCCACCGGTGGTCATCTTGAAAATTGGTTTCCAGATGATAACTCCGTTATCGTTTATCGGATCGCTTTTAAACTTCGTCGGGTGGTTCGACTACCTCTGGTGAAAAAACCTATCTAGATTGACAATGATCCAAAATCCAAGATGGCCGCCAGCCACCAGTGGCCATCTTGAAAATTGGTTTCCGGATGATAACTCCGTTACCGTTTATCAGATCGCTTTGAAACTTCATAGAGTGGTTGGATTAGGTCTGCGGAAGAAACCTATCGAAATCGACAATGATCCGAAATCCAAGGTTGCCGCCAGCCACCGGTGGCCATCCTGAAAATTAGTTTCCAGATGATAACTCCATTACCGTTTATCGGATCGCTTTGAAACTTCGTATAGTGATTAGACTAGGTCTAAATTGACAATGATCCGAAATCCAAGATGGCCGCCAGCCACTGGTGGGCATCTTGAAAATTGGTTTCCGGATGATAACTCTGTTACCGTTTATCGCATCGTTTTGAAACTTCATAGAGTGGTTGGACTAGGTCTGCGGAAGAAACCGATCAAAATTGACAGTGATCCGAAATCCAAGATGGCCGCCAGCCACCGGTGGCCATCTTGAAAATTGGTTTCCAGATGATAACTCCGTTATCGTTTATCGGATCGCTTTTAAACTTCATCGGGTGGTTCGACTACCTCTGGTGAAAAAACCTATCTAGATTGACAATGATACAAAATCCAAGATGGCAGCCAGCCACCGGTGGCCATCTTGAAAATTGTTTTCCGGATGATAACTCTGTTACCGTTCATCGGATCGCTTTGAAACTTCATAGAGTGGGTGGACTTGCTTTGCGGAAGAAACGTATCGGAATCGACAATGATCCGAACTCCAAGATGGCCGCCAGCCACCAGTAGCCATCTTGAAAATTGGTTTCCAGATGATAACACCGTTACCGTTTATCGGATCGCTTTGAAACTTCGTAGAGTGGTTGGACTAGGTCTGAGGAAGAAACTTATCGAAATCGACACTGATCCAAAATCCAAGATGGCCACCAGCCACGGGCTGCCATCTTGAAAGTTGGTTTCTGGATGGTATCTCCATTACCATTTATCAGATCACTTCCTATGGTCGTTGGAATATGTCTGGTGAAGAAACCTATCAAAATTTACGATAATCGTAAATCCAATATGGCCGCCAGTCAGCGGCAGCCATCTGGAAAATTGGTTTCCGGACGATACTTCCTTGACCATTTAGCGGATCGCTTTGACACAATAAGGATTACTGATCTGATGGGTCTGAGGAAGAAATAAATATTTTCTGATAGCTGTCATTTATTAGTTTGTCATCATGGCGGGGTATTATGCGCCGTTTGCGGAGCTCTTTTTAACCTTTGCCACACTGATGTCAATATTCTATCTTTTACTGTGTCAATAGCAAAGAAACTGGTGTACATTTATCAACAATTTTGGTGGATGATGTTGTCTACGACAGCACCATCCCCCACCAAATTTGTTGAAAAATTAGCACCAGTTCCTCTATTAATTTAATATGAAAATTTAAACTTTTGACATCAGAGTTGTAGGGGTTAAGACTAACTGGATTATTTTTCACAAACTTTCACACAGCGGTGCCTTATCAGGTAATTTGTCAAAATTAAGCAGGTTTGTGAGTCTTATAAGGTATTATCGTTGAATCCGGTTATCAGTATTATGGTACCAGGCTAACACAGCTACCAGAACTGATTCTACGCCATATCAACAAAGAAAGCGTCTGTATATAGTATTATGGTTGAAATGGTTAACTTTGATCCCAATGTAATGAAATGAACTCAAGTCTGATGTTCACTGGAAAGCATGCACGCACTTGAAGTATTTCGTAGGGTATTCTGTATCTGTTTCAATATTTGCCCGAGTGTGAAACACGAGGGCCAATATAGAAACTGATAGATTACTGTGCTAAATACAAGTGCAAATATGCGACTAAGCGTGTCATAACATATTCATTTCATAAGTTGCATTTTAAGGTTTAGCAGTTGCTCCAACCAAGTTTAACTATGCCCTATGTTAAATCTTAATTGTCATGATGGCCAAAACTTGCCTCTACAGTGTGATGAGAAAAGTCAATTTGCAGACCATTTTTGGAAATTTACTATTAGCCAATGACTGCCTAGATAACAGAGTCAGACATTCCAGTGGTAAATTTTCGTAAATAGTCTTCTGTTGGTCCGCAAATGGACATTGTTGACACAGAGCTTCGTCTTCTGTTGGTCCGCAAATGGACATTGTTGACACAGAGCTTTGTCTTCTGTTGGTCCGCAAATGGACATTGTTGACACAGAGCTTTGTCTTCTGTTGGTCCGCAAATGGACATTGTTGACACAGAGCTTTGTCTTCTGTTGGTCCGCAAATGGACATTGTTGACACAGAGCTTTGTCTTCTGTTGGTCCGCAAATGGACATTGTTGACACAGAGCTTTGTCTTCTGTTGGTCCGCAAATGGACATTGTTGACACAGAGCTTTGTCTTCTGTTGGTCCGCAAATGGACATTGTTGACACAGAGCTTTGTCTTCTGTTGGTCCGCAAATTGACATTGTTGACACAGAGCTTTGTCTTCTGTTGGTCCGCAAATGGACATTGTTGACACAGAGCTTTGTCTTCTGTTGGTCCGCAAATGGACATTGTTGACACAGAGCTTTGTCTTCTGTTGGTCCGCAAATGGACATTGTTGACACAGAGCTTTGTCTTCTGTTGGTCCGCAAATGGACATTGTTGACACAGAGCTTTGTCTTCTGTTGGTCCGCAAATGGACATTGTTGACACAGAGCTTTGTCTTCTGTTGGTCCGCAAATGGACATTGTTGACACAGAGCTTTGTCAATTTTGCTAACATCTTGACCATTAAAAGATTAAATAATAATTACATGTAGTCATCACACCTTTTCATGTGAACACTGTATCTGTATGACTCAAAAGATGCTGTCTCTAAGAAGCATCTTGTTAGTAAACCACATGTCTTAACTTAGGACCAGAATGACCATTTCCTATGGTACCTGACCTGTATAAGAGGGCAACATCCTTTGGATTCCCTGATGAATATGATCACCAATACTGGTTGTCAGTATTGTTGTAATTTTTGTATGGAGCATACCATATTAAAAAAGGAAACAATACTCATAGCGGTGAAAAGTTAGGTAGCTGTGAAAATCTGTAGAGAGAACAAAAACATGATTCAATGGTAGTACATTTTAAGACTTAGTTTATGTTGATGAGCTTTCAGACATAACGGTGCTTCATCCTGTTTTGATATTACTCATCGTGATCAGGCAATCAATCCCTTCCTTCGGTGACTACATCCCTATGACAATGGACATTTACACTTTATCCATGGATCATATGACATCATAATCAACTACGTGACGTGTAAAATGGCTTGAGAATTAAAGACGTCATGATGATGTTGATAAGTATGTCACGAATGCATATTTGAAGACGAACTATGCGTTGTTGTACGAATTGAATGTCTACTGTTTAATAAATATCATGTTGACAGCAACAGCACCCAGTCAAATTAGTTACAAAATATTCAACAGCTTAACTGTATAGTTGTGAAGAAATTGATGGTCAGGGTATTTGGGGATTGATCAATCCCAACATGGCGGTGTGGGCGTAGCTTAGCTAGTGATGGGCGAGACAGATAAAACTGGAAAGGTCCATTTGTCTAAAGCTCAGGAAGACATGCATTTAATGAGCTATACCAAGCAGAAGATTGAATTATTCAGTGTATTATTATTGAGTGAGATTATATATGATTTAGTTATGCACATGTAGTTATCTTAACTATTCTATATATATATATATATATATATATATATATATATATATATATATACTCTCTATTCATATATTATGTGAAATAAGATTTATAAATGGAGCAATATAAAGATTTAATATAAATAATAATCAATTGTTAGTTTGTTTGTTTTGTTTGTTTTTGATGCAACAAAGCTCTCATTGAATGTTAATCCTTAAAATACCAGTGCCACAGTTTCAAGATGATTTTTATACAGAAAAACTGTTGAATATTTAGAAACTACTTTGACTGTCAGCAATTCTACGCTCGCTTGATGGTCTCTGGAAGAGATATCTGATTAGTTATTCATCCATTTGAAGCCCTCGACACCCACTGCATCTGGAAGGCAGTGGTCGGTTGTTCTGTTCTATAGGTTTTAGTTAGTTTGACTGTCTTCACTCTGCTGGCTTAATCTCCTTATTCGCGACACAGGTTCACGGCACATAACTTGCTTTACTGTATATTTTGGTGTGTTGTTCTCCGGTCTTGTGGTACACTAAGTCCTTTATGCATGTGCTGCGGAGTATGATGAAAGATGACCGGGAAATAACAAGGAAAGATTTGTCCAATACCCGTGTCATTGATATACATGTATTTCTCTGTCGGGCCACCATACGGTCAAAAGTGTCTATTTTGGAAACAGTGTTGCTGAAAGCTGTTGCTGTTGCGTTTTAGTTTTTAGGGATCACTAATTGCGGCAGCGTTGGTGGCGGCGCCGTCCGTTATTTGTGAGGTTTTGGTTAAGGTTTTTTAATCAACTTATTTTTCAACACTGGCTCATCCGATCTCAATGAAACTTTACAGAAGTGATCTATACTATACAGGAATATGATCTACATAACAATAGATTTAATTTTGGGGCATTTAAACAATTTTTTTCACGGTTTTGGACTCGAGCTTTTTAAAAATATTTTGCAAGTGCAGTTTTGGTTACGTTTTTTAAATCAACGTATTTTTCAGCAATTGCTCATCCGATCTCAATGAAACTTTACAAAAGTGATCTATACTAAACAGGGAAGTGATCTGCATAACAAACAAATTAATTTTGGGTCATTTTAGCTATTTTTTTTACGGTTTTGGACTTGGACATTTTTCATGTATTTTGCCAGTGCACTTTTAGTTAAGGTTTTTAAATCAACCTATTTCTCAACAATGACTCATCCAATTTCAATGAAACTTTAGAAAAGTGATCTATACTATACAGGGATGTGATCTGCTTAACAATAGATTTCATTTTGTGTCATTCGAAGAAAAGATGGGGATTATGTGATGCATCCTGTGTGTGTGTGCGTGCGTGCGCCGTCTGTGCACATATCGATTCTAACGCATCTTCTAGACCGTTTGAGATAGGAATTTGAAACCTTGGTGATGATTATGCCTATTGGGCAAGGATGTGCATGACACATTTGGAACTTTGTTCTGACCCCCTCCGGGGCTGGGCCCACGGGGTCAAAAGGTCAAAATTGGCCAGTAATTATCGATTGTAATGCAACTCCTAGACCATTTCAGATACATGTAAAAACGTGAAACTTTAGGGATGATTGGACATATGGACAGGGATGTGCAGGACACTTGGAATTTGGGGTCAAAAATTAAATTTTTCCAAAGGTTATCATGTCGGTACTAGAGTACAAGGAATTATTTTGCTCTTGGGTCACAAACTGAGGGTAGGGGCGGGGTCAAAAGTGGGCACCAATCTATTGTAATGAAACTCTTCGACCATTTTAGATAGAAACTTGAAACTTTGGAGATGATTGCACATATGGCCAGGGATGTGCATGACACTTTTGGAATTTTGGTGTGATGGGTGGGTGGGAAATGTGGGGTAAAAAATAAAAAGGTTTTGCAGAATATTTACTCCTGGACAGACCAGGTTATGCGGCAGCCGGATCCTGCGGTAACTTTAAAATGTGAGATATTGGTATCTTCTGATACCTCTTGTTTCACAGTTTTGGACTTTGAACTTTTTTCATGGGTTTATTAGTTAGTTTTTTATGGACCACTGATTTTCAACAATAGCTCACCAGATATCAACACAAATCTACAGCAGAGTTCTATGCTATGCAGGGGTACTGTCCGCATCATTACTAGCTTCAAGATCAGACTATCTACAGTTTGGGAAAATTGTCCATGTTTTATTCGTTACATTGGTTTGTTGGTGCCTTAGTTAATATCGTATTCCGAACCAATCCAAGTTTGCTTTGACAATCCACACTCCATGCCTTTACAGGCGAGACATTGTGTGCTTCAGCGTTCTTGTTTAGGGTAAAATTCACATGCGTCTTCGGCACCCCACAGACACACCTCAACCCACATTCGGAAAAGATCACTCTGTTAGAGTTACTGAAAATGTTTCAAAAATGTCTTTTGAAAACAATGTTGCTGAAGGCTGTTGTTGCATTTTAGGTTTTGGCTACAACATTTGTATACATGTTCGGGACCACATGGGCAAGCTTCCTTCCAAGTCTGGAAAAGATTGTATCAGTAGGACCAGAGTTATTGAAGAATGCATAAAAATGTATATTTTGAAAGCTTACTAAAAGCTGAAGCTGTTGCTGTTGCGTTTTAGAACCCAAATTGGCATATATGCTCGGGACATACTTCCCTCCAACTTTGGAGAAGATCCCTACAGTAGAACCAGAATTATTAAAAAATGTCTTAAGAGCAACAAGAAGAAGAAGAAGAATCCCTCCATGCTCGCATATACCTTGGGTCTAGTGACACAGGTAAAGATAGATACTGGAATTTCTAGTCTAATTTCTTTGTACTTTCTTATAAATGATATAACCTTTCTGGTCATACAATTGGAATTATTTGTGTACGCTTTTTAGCTCACCTGGCCCTTCCGTCTGTCTCAAATCACATCTCATTTATGCTTTGACTGATTCCAACCAAATTTGGCTGTCACGAATCTGATATGGTAGATGCCAGAACATCTATTCACAATTTTGATTGATCAATCTTTCTGGCGATCATCTTGGCTTTTCCGAAAGTTTTCCGAAAATCATTTAAAACACTACTCCAATATAAAAGGGCTGACTTCAACGAAACTTGGGTGGACTAATTCTATGCTGGTAGGATTCAACACTTCTAAACGAGAATTATGATTGGTCACTATTTCTGGCAGCCATCTTTGGTTTTCTGACAATTTCTGGAAATCAGTTAGAAGCCTACTCATTAACCTCTTGGCTGATTTCAGGCAAACTTGTTTAGGTGAACCTTAGAGTGGTATGCTTCAGAACTTATGTACAGAATTTGATTAGTCTACTTTTTCGGCGTCCATCTTGAATTTTCTGGAAAATGGCGGCAAATCATTTAAAATGCTACTCATTAACTGCTTGGGAACTTTCAAACAGACTTGGCTGGGAGGATACTAAGCTGGTAGGTTTCAAAACATGTATACATAATTTTGATTGGTCAATTTTTCTGGTGCCCATCTTGGATTATGTGAATATTTCTGGAAATGTCTGAAAAGCCTATTAACCACTTGCCCGATTTCAAGCATGCTGGATGGGAAGGCCCCGAGTGTTTTATACTTCAGAATTCTGAATGAAAAATCATTAAAAATACTACTCGTTAACCGTTTGGATAATTTGAACCAGACTTGGCTGAAAGGATACAAGCCTGCTAGGTTTCAGAACCTGTGTACAGATTTTTGATCGGTCATCTTGGATTTTCTGACCATTTCGTGATATATCAGTTAAAATTCATTAACAGCTTGAACAATTTCAAGCAAACTGGATTGAGAGGATGAGTGGTATACTTCAGATGTATACAGAATTTTGATGGGTCTTTTCTGTGGCCATCTTGAATTTTCTGAAAAATGTCGGGAACTCATTTAAAACGCTACTCATTAACTGCTTGGGCAATTTCAAGCAGACTTGGCTGGAAGGATACTAGGCTGGTAGGTTTTAGAGCCTGTATACAAAATTTTGATTGCTTAATTTTTCTGTTATCCATTTTTGATTTTCTGGAAATCACTTAAACTTAAATCCACTCTGTAGGATTTTTGAACGATTTCAAGTAAACTCGGCTGGAAGGACCCTAGAGTGGTGTGCTTCTGAGTTTGTATACCTAATTTTCACTGGTCAATTCGCACTGCAGCCATCTTGAATTTTCCGAAAGATGGCTGGAAATTGTTTAAAATAACATCTCAGGAACTGCTGTATGGATCAGACTGAAACTCATTAGATTTAATTTCTTCGATAACTACGGGTGATTAAAGTTTGTTCAAGAGAAATTTGATCCTTGATAAAACATGGTTGTCATGGACCAATCAAAATTTCTGGTTTGATGGCCATATTGGATTTTTTATTGGCTGGATGGAACATAAAGTTCAATCTGATTTTGTCGTCATCGTTCATCATCAATTTCCCACTAAATGTTGATTGTACTGAATTCCCAATTTTGTATTTTATGTCTTGTTGCTGCTGAATTTAAGGTATTATGTCTGTTCAAATGCTACTGGTGCTAATGGTTCAGGTGAGCGTTAAGGCCCTTGGTCCATCAGCCAACTGATAGCAATCTCTTGATTCTCTCATGCTTCTGTCATCTTGTCAATACTTGAGCAGCTCAGGTAGCTCGCACTAATATCATTTATGCTCGAATGTGTAAGGTCTAATTCTTTACTGTCATAAAATGTTGAAAGCTGTCTGTAGTCTAGAGATAGACTATGGATACATGACAATGCTGGAAGGTGAATCTGTATGGTTCTCCTTTTACATACATGGGAGTCTCCTCAATTGGCATCAAATCGCATGCCTCGGAATTAATTTTCTTTCTTAGGTTTTTAGATAGTCTAGAATCGGTAGATTAGTATATTAATAAATCCAAATATGGCAAACTATCTGGATGTCTCTTCGATCATATGCTGTCACTGGCAAATGACCTCCAGTTCGCCCACTCCACACCCAATCCGTGTTTATAATAGCCTCGTTCTAGAGCTTTAGCTATTTAGGATGATGAGCATTTAATCTTCTAGTTTTCATCATGTGAGTCATACTTCTGGATCCTCTTGTCCTTCACTTCTAGGAACGTGTCTAAAGCGAGTTGGTTTAACGGAAGATATTTAAGTACATAATAAAGTCATGCATAACTTTAAGGTAGCCAGACTCATGGCCGGTGCGTATATATATAGCTCAAGCTAGAGCACGTCTAGCTTAAGCTAAGCTCGGGTTTAAACTCGGCTTGATATTCATTTCTGCTTGCACACCAGCTAGGCCCACGCAATCTTCCCTCACATAGGTTGCAAAACTTGAACCCGCTATAGGCAGGGCCGGATTAACCACTAGGCTAACTAGGCTGCAGCCTAGGCCCTCGCTCCTAAGGGGGCCTCGCTCTTTAACCATTTGCTGCCTAAGACAGCCAAGAACAGCCTTTATATTTGTCTTGAGAAATGTCCATTTGCAGACCATGAGAAGGTGGTAAATTTTCAAAAATAGTCTTCTCGTGGTCTGCAAATGGACATTCTTATAAGAAATTTGTTTAGTTTTTCTGACACATTTAGACATTAAAGGGTTAAACCAAAAGGCATTTTAGGCTTTTTTCTATATACTAAGTAACGGCAAGCTGTTAAAACCACATTTTGTCCTCAATAATAATTACTAATATTATGCCAAATTACGCGTCTTAATGCACCTCATAGCATCTAGATTTACACATTTTCCAGGTGACCTTCCGTACTTCCCCGACGAGAGGGGACATGTCTTATGTTCTCCCCCCCCTCCCCATCTTTGGGTGTCCAGCCCAGGGCCTCGCGACAGCTTAATCCGGCACTGGCTATAGGGCAGGTTCAGAGCCGAGATTAGTGTTAAATATAGCAAATTATTTAAACGTAACCAATCAAATTGATGTTATTGAGTTTTGTTTTTTTAAACACAATTTGGAGTAAAATGTGAAAACAACGTTGCCTAAAGCTGTTGCTGTCATAGGCAATAAAAGCTTATAGCAACATTTCTTCCTAAGCAAATACCCGTTATTATGATTACTCACACTGACAAAGTCTGGCGCGCGATTTGCGGTCGGTGCCGCCTGCCTGCCTGTCTGTCTGTCGTGCTGGTGGCAGCGACGGTTGCAGTAGTAGTAGTAGTAGCAGACCATTCTCCCATTCCCCTCCATCATCTCCACCCCACCACCCCACCTCTCTCTCTCTCTCTCTCTCTCTCTCTCTCTCCACCCCCACCCCCCCCCCCCCCCCTCCCTCCATCCCTCCCTCCCTCCATATGGGTTCTACAAGCTGTATCTGTTCGGGAAACATTTTAGTGTTTTCACTTTAGAAGACAATGCGAGAATGACTTAAGTCAGACACCAAGTCCGGCTTGATCTGGATGCAGGCAAGCAAAGCTAAGTTTTCCGGCTAGCAAGGGAAATCCTTCTCAGTCGATCTCAGCTCAAGCCTAGCTTAAGTCGCGCTTACATGAGCCACAGCTCAACGGGTAGCGCCGGCTTACTTGAGTCAGAGGTGTGCAACCGGCCATCAGACTGAATCACGCACGAGCTCACAACAACTTCAATCTTAATTTTTGGCTGCCAGGTCTATACTTCAGACCGAAGCCATATTGTGGACTATTTAAATCTATGTTAATCGCTATCTCCACTACATCATATTTGTGCTCTACATGCATACTAAGCCACTAGAACACTCCCAGACGAGGCTTCAAATGGAAATGCTGATGAGAGATTCCTTCCTCGTCAACCCATTATAGTGAATATGATTTTGCCCTGACTTTAGAGGATAAATTTCAGTTTATTGGAGACGCAAGGCGGCCAAGACCACTATTGTATACTAGTCGCGATGCTTCCTCAATAAAGCTTTTGCACTAAAGAGTTGTGAGCCATTATAGATCCCTCTCATCCCATCATTTTGTGTATTGTGTGGTGTATTAAATGGTCAAGACTAAAAATTCGTACATCAGACGGACTATTAATTAAACGATGAACTGTGTTCATTTTTCAACAAATTTGGTGGAAGATGGTACTGTCGGAGACAGCAACATCTTTCACCAAAATTGTTGAAAAATTGACACCAGTTTCTTCGCTGTTGGCATGTTGAAAGATAGAATATCGACATTAGAGTGCTAAGGGTTACGATGCCTAGTATCTAACATGGCGGGAGTTGCTGAGGTGTGTTTAAATGGAACCTCACTGAGAAACATAGCTGGCCACCCACCTGCTTATATAGTGTAGATAATCACTCATGTGATCAATTCACTTTGCCAGTTTTAGCTATACCCCCCCCCCCACCCCCATCTCTATCTAAGCTCCACCCACTCCTCGTTCGTGTTGCGATCGATCGATCGATCCCTGAACTCTCTGACTATCAATTTCCAGAAAACTAGCAGGTAATCTGTTGAATATTTTGAAAATAATTTGACTGTGCGCTGTTTCCATCTTTCCGTCCTACAGTGCATTTATTATTAGCTCACCTGGCCATAGCCTGAAAGGCTAAGTGAGCTTATGCCGTGGTGACCGTCCAGCGTCCGTCCGGCCATCAACTTATTCTTTAAACAACTTCTCAAGAACAACCGGGCCGATTTCGGTTATATATGGCAGGAAGCATCCTTAAGGCATGGGGATCTATGTCTGTTCAAACGAAGCGGATTGGCCAATTTTGCCGGCTGACCGAATAGTTCGGTTGCCATCTTGGATGACCTAGTTTTCGCGAAAACGACTTCTCCAGCACAACTGAACGGATCGGGCCGAAATTTGTTAGATATGTTCAGGGTGTAAGGGCCATTAAGATGTTACAAGGGAACTTGATACGTAAAGAAAACATGGTCGCCGTGAACCAATCAAGATGTAGCATGTTTGGCGGCCATTTTGGATTTTTTCATGTGATGGAATTTGAAACTGAAATTGGTTTTATATAGGTTTTTGTGTTTGCTGATATCAAATTTGTCAGTTTTTAAACTGTCAGATAAACGGTTTATCAGCCATCTTGGATCTTTATCCTGCCAAAAAATACTAAAGCAATGGGAAATTTAAAATGTCTTCTCGAGAACCACTGGGCCAATTTCAAGTATATTTGACAGGAAGCATCCTTAGGGATCCAAGTTTGTTCAAAGGAAGCCGATCGGCCAATTTGACCGGCGGTCATCTTGGACGTTGACAGATTTTTTAGAAATGTCTATAATTCTTCTCCGAAACCAACACGCCAATGGCAGATGCAGAGTAAAATGATGATGATGAGATCTGGAACCTTCTTGATGTCTGGTGTGGATGCCTAACAGGTCAAATCAATTTGGAAAGAAAGCTATCCAATACGTTCAGGTCGCGTGTGCGTGTGTTCAGGCAATTACAAAGTATTCACTAAGTTACGCACATATTGGATATATCTAGCTAGCAGTACATGTTGCCTTCGTGGCAATGCTTCAATACCACGATGATCATATGCCACTAACAGCTACTGCCATAAGTATGATAAAACGGGCACCATTATCAATAGAACAAATTCACAGATATCTTGGATAATCTGAGTCCGAGATTTGGCACGTATGAATAGACACGTCCTGGTTTTCTGTACAATGCTTCGAGCAATGTTAATCAGATGAGAGATGACGAGAATGCTGCATCAGCTCAAATGTCTGTGTATAGTCTCTGGTACCTGTTTCCATGTGAAAAATGAAGTAAATCCAATAGTATATGGGGAAATGTGGTAATACTGCCTGGATTCGCCTATGCATGTTATATTGCAGAAGTATGGAAACTTAACTAAGGAGACAGCCGCTTGACACATTTGTTAGATCAATCGTTATGAAGTTACAGTCTAGTTCCAAGTATGAAGAACCCTGCTGGGTACATACTGGTTGTGGGTCTTCCAATTTCAGGTGAGATGAAAAAGATGGCACTCACATTACTGAGAATCCTGCTATCTGATCGAACACGTTATGAACGTACAATAGCACGTACACAGTTACAATGAAGACTCTATTCATCAACTCATCATTGGTCATGGACCATTTACATACAACGGTTATTCCTGAGATACCCCCCCCCCCCCCATAAGTACCTGGCGCAGCCATCTATAGCGAATATAGGAACATCTGTTTACTAACACAATTATTGATTGTTTTGGCTGTAAACACCATATCAAGAAAGTCGACATTGCAGTTCATTATATCGTCTACACAAATTGTGGAGCCACTCCGCCCTAGTCTCTTCTGAATCCCCATCAACCCTACGAGAAACTTAGACCAAGCTTATGGCAAGAATTCTGATCAGGACCCAGGGACTGTCAGCTAAACTGACTAAACTGTCAGCTCTGCAACCAAAACCAGGTCGGGCCGTCCTCACTTACATCACGCATGGCCAGACAGAGCTCGTCACCATAACTGACTGTACAACACAATTAGCTTGAGCCAAACGAATAGCCTCCCTATCGAAAGACTGTAAAGACCCACGTAGCATACGTGTGCCCCAGCATTCGACAACCTTCTTTTAAAATAACCTATGTGTTTTTTAAAACGCTTGCGCTCATAAATAATTGTTGGTACAATTTATTGCTTTACACATTGAAACTGTATTTGTATTTGTTTTAAACTTTATTCATACCATCGATTACTAGATGCAATTTACAATTGTACTTTATACATACAAATGTCGACGCCTACAAAGACTTGATTCTACTGTAATGTCAAAGGCTGACACCAAATACAAAGCTATGCAATATCGTCTCATTGCATATAGCTTATTAAAATAAAATCTTGCATCTAATTAAATTTAAGTATTCAGGAAATCTACGCATCTCAAAACAGTTTAACATAGTTCATGATCATTAAGACAAGCCATCAGTATATATCAAGATATCACTGACGGGATAATAGGGAAAATCTTGGCATTATGCATTTCCAAAAGATTTGTACTAAGATCACAATGGCCTTGACCTCAGAAGTCTGAATGTCTTTGTGCTCCTCCGACTGTTTGATGTAATTGAATGGCCATGCTCAGTTCCAATAATTTGGCCAATTCTAAAATAAAGGCGAAATACGCTAAGCAGAAGAATCTACAGGTACTGTTAGCTTGCATTTTATACAAGTCAAAGCGTACAATGACCTTGTGCTTTGAGGTTCATCACCTTGAAGCCAGGAAACATGTGCCCAAGTTTAGTTCCAATAAGGTTAAGCCATGCCGAGATAAAAGAGGATATGTTGAGCTAAGCGTAAAAACGAGAGTTTTATACCAAGTTCAAACTGACCTTGAACTTTGACCTCATGAACCCAGTATCATTCTACTCCATTCCGTTGATATAAGGAAGCAGGTGTCCAAGCTTAGTCCCAATAGAGTGAAATCATGCCGAGATATAAGACGATATATTGAGCTAAACCAAAAGCATAACCGTAAAAATAGAGTTTTATACGAAGTTCAGCGTGACCTCGAACTTTGACCTCATGACATCACTATCATTGCGCCACATCCCCTCTATATAAGGAATCATGTGTCCAAGTTTAGTTTCAATAAGTTGAAGCCATGCTGAGATAAAAGAGGATAAGTTGAGCTAAGCGTAAAAACGAGTTGTATACCAAGTTCAAACTGACCTTGAACTTTGACCTCATGAACCCAGTATCATTCTACTCCATTCCGTTGATATAAGGAAGCAGGTAGTCCCAATAGAGTGAAATCATGCCGAGATATAAGACGATATATCAAGCTAAACCAAAAGCATAACCGTAAATATAGAGTTATATACCAAGTTTATCGTGATCTTGGACTCTGACCTCATGACCTCACCATCATTGCGCTATATACCATTGACATAAGGAAGCACGTGGCCAAGTTTACTCGCAATAGGGTGAACCCTGCCGCAATATAAATTTAATGGAGACTGGACGCCGACAGACAGCTACCATAAGCGATAGACAGTTTACCAAGGTCACAGTGACCTTGAAGTTTGAGCTAATGACGTCAATATCATTATGCTCCATCCCTGTGACATAAGGAAGCGAATGTTCAAGTTCAGTCTCAATAAGGTGATTTCATGCCAAGTTATAAGACCATATGTTGAGCTAAACAAAAAACTCAACTGTAAATGATAGGACTTTTATACTACGGGTACAGTGATCTTGATCTTTGGCTTCATGACCTCAATATCATTGTGCTTCATCATTTTGATGTAAGGAAGAAAGTGTCGAAGGGTGAAGCCATTCCGAGATATTAGCTCAACCGAGATTGAACGCGGACAAACAGACAAGACATCAGTGTTACACTGACTGGATATTAGCGAAAATCCTGGCATTATGCATTTCCAAATGCAAATCTAGATTTGTATCAAGATCACAATAAGCTTGACCTCAGACGTCTGAATGGCTTTGTGCTGCCTCGGCTGGTTGAGGTAGCTGAATGGCAATGCTTAGTTCCAATAGTTTGGCCAATTCTGAAACAAAGGCAAAATAAGCTAAGCAGAAGAATCTACCTGTACTTTTAGTCCACATTTTATACAAGTCACATGGTACAATGACAGTGACCGTTGACATCAATATCATTGTGCTTCATCCCCTTGATACTAGGAAGCATCTGTCTAATTTGAGTCCCAATAATGTGAATCCATGCCGAGATATAAGATGATATGTTTAGCTAAAATAAAAACTTAACCGTAAAAAATATTTATACCACGTTCAAACTGACTGATCTATTACCTCATAATCTCACCATCAATGCGCTGCATCTGCTTGGTAATAGGAAGCAGGTGTCCAAGTTTAGTTCCAATAGGGTGAAGTCATGCCGAGATGTGAGACGATATGTTGAGCTAAATCAAAGACTTAACCGCAAAAAATAGATCTATACCAAGTTCAAACTGACCTTGAACTTTGACTTCATGAATTCAATATCATTGTGCTCCATCCATTTGACATAAGGATGCAGGTGGCCAGGTTTAGTCAAACTAGGGTGAACCAATCCTGAGATATAAGATCAAAACCAAAAACTTAACCGTAAAAAATAGAGTTATATACTAAGTCAAGAGTGACCTTGAACTATGACCTCACCATCATTGTGCTCCTTCCCTTTGACTTAAGGTGGCATGTGTTCAAGTTTAGTCCCATTATGGTGCTAAACTAAAAACTTAACCATAAAAAATAGTGTTTTATACCAAGTTCGGAGTGACCTTGAACTTTAATCTCATGACCTTACCAGCATTGCGCTACATCCCCTTGATATAAGGATCCATGTGTCCAAGTTCAGTCCCAATATGGTGAAGCCCTACCGAGATATGAGACAATATGCTGAGCTAAACGAAAAACGTAACCGAAAATAAATAGTTATATACCAAGTTCAGAGTGACCTTGAACTTTAACCTCATGACCCCAATATCATTGTGGCCCATATGCTTAATAAAAGGAAGCAGGTGTCCAGATTTAGTTTAAATCCTGCCGAGATATATGCGGATAAGTTGAGCTAAGCGGAAAACTTAACCATAAAAAGTAGAGTGTTATACCAAGTTCACAGTAACCTTGATGAACCTTGACCATGTAACTTCCATACCATCTTGATCCATCCGCTTGATATTAGGAAGCATGCGTCAATGTTTACTCTCAATATGGTAAAACCCTCCCAAGATATAAAAGTAACCGTGATTGGACGCCGACAAACCAACATACATACAGACAGACAGATGGAAAACATAATCCACCAATATATTGGCGAAAATGTTCGCCAATAATAAACGACAAATAGACAGACGGCCTAACGGAACCCATCGATATATTGGCAAAAGTTAAATTTTCGTCAATAATAAACAGACAGACAGACAGACAGACAGACAGAGAGACAGACAGACAGACAGCGTAACCGAACCCATCGATATTTTCGCCAATAATAACAATAATTTATCTTGATGTCCTATTAGATTTGATTTGTTGATCTGTAGCAAACTGCCTACATGATACAATTATTAGCCGTAGGAACAAACACACGACCTCTGTCAGAGTTATCAATGACACACCCATCCACAGACCCATCTGCCCACCAATATCTGAGACAACTTGCATGAACTTATAACGAGGTACCTCCTGAACACTCAAAACTGTGCGATCAGATAAGTAGACATTCAATCGAATGAAATGTCCTTCATCCAGAAACTCCTCTACCTTCGTGCTTGAGTCATTCAGGAAGCGTGAAAAACAGGTCCTTTTCTCGACAGTTTCAAATCTGTCAAAGAATCCTGTTAATAAAAGCATGGCCTTGAATTCATGAACCTCCAAAATAGTTGGCCAATGTGATAAGCCAAATTGGGCATGGTAAACATATTCTTGACATGGTGGTGGACAGGTGCAGTCCGGTTCGTCATGGCGGATAATACTGCTCTTTGACACTTATTCTCTTTTAGGAACGTATCCAGAACATGCTTGCAAATCTCGTCTAGGGTAGTATTTGGTGAATCGTAATAGCAGCGATCTAGCAGATTCCCCAAAGATCCACATTTCGGATAATTTCTGGAGCTATTGCTTGACGATTTGGTTGCAGTGCACTGGCATTTCTTAATAACCAACTTTTGAATGCATTCTTTGAGACAACTGCTTTGCGTGTACGTAGCTGATGATATACACTGCTCATTACTCACCGTGCAGCAAGGACGGTTACGCGTGCTGAACCGAGTGAACTTTGACACTAGTACTGAAAGTGAACTTGAGCTTCCTGGAGGAATATCGATGCCTTTATTCACAACATCTGGGATTTCATCTTGAGAATGAACAACAACTCTGACACCTTGTGCAGTTAGAATTGGATCATATGTGCTTCTGAATCTATGCATAATTTCACTTCCAACATATTTGAACATTTTAACCGATGGCGAGAATAACAGCACTGATAGTCCGCCATATGGTCCAGTCAACAACGTATCCGAAGATCTCAATAAACGCGAAATGTTCAACGTATAACAATTATAAAATTCCGAGGAATAAAACATTGCAAAATCTTTATAAGAACAGTTTTGGTAGCGAAATTCACAAGCGGCAATAAGCTTCCAGCTTTTTGTGCTAAACTGACTTATTCTGTTTTGAGAAGCATATCCGATAAAGTTGCCTGTTGTCAAGAGGCTTTGCAGCTGTCTAGTTGTTAGCGTGTCTAGTTTTAGACCACTGAGATATCTTTGTAGAAGAGCCTCTGCGGCGGCATACTTCAGGATCATCCCGCTGAGTGACCATTCTGATAATGTAATGTTCGTGTTTTTCTTTGAGTGCCATGCTTCAAAAACTAATTTTGTGTAATTAGGTATGCCATAATACTCAGAATACAATTGCAATTGGCTTAGGTGTAGCTCATAGAGATCGATATTTCGTAAATTACAAATTGAAACGGACGGAAATGGAACATCTTCATTGACTAATTCTGTGTTTGTGAGTTTTGGTGACTGTTGATACTCCCGTGTGATGAGTACAAGTTGCAAGATTAGAAGGACAAACGCGGCACTGCATACAAGTAACCAAACAACCCGTCTTAACCATGTTTGAGGATCATCCGCTATTTTTGATATTCCGTGTGCTGTGGTATTTCGAGCAAAATCTCGCAGTGTTTCTCTGACTGCTAAAAGAATGGTCATCTTCTAGTTGAAGCGTAAACCTTCATATTTCGCCTTTGTGCCATTGTATGATTTGTCAAGTCAAATAATTAGTTAGCGCAGGTTTGCTCTGATGCTCTATAATAACAGACTTGTCCAGGTTCTCAGAGATGTTTACCGGCTTTCTGATCTATAAAACAAACACACACTTCATTCCTCAACAATCATAGGATTCATTTCTAGCTATCCCGCCCGATTTCTAGCTATGGCCATGACTGCTGCTGCGACTGCCCCCGCCTCTGTTGCTGATGCTACTTCTACTACTACTGCTGCTGCTGCTGCTGCTACTACTACTACGACGACTACTACTACTACTACTACTACTACTACTACTACTACTACTACTACTACTACTACTACTACTACTACTACTGCTGCTGCTGCTGCTGCTGCTGCTGCTGCTGCTGCTGCTGCTGCTGCTGCTGCTGCTGCTGCTGCTGCTGCTGCTGCAGCTGCTACTACTACTACTACTACTACTACTACTACTACTACTACTACTACTACTACTACTACCGCCGCCGCCGCCGCCGCCGCCGCCGCCGCCGCTACTACTACTACTACTACTACTACTACTACTACTACTACTACTACTACTACTACTACTACTACTACTACTACTACTACTATGCTACTCGCCACCCAAACGCTAGGTGGAATGTTATCGAGCCAGTCATTCTAGCGGTAAATATTAAAAAATACTCTTCTCTCAGCCTTTCAAATAACCATGTCTGAAGACCACTGCAAAGTTTTTTAACGGTTAAGTTTACACAAGAGGGGTTAATCAGGCCCTGCCGCAAACTTTTACGCGTCTTTGAATCGATTTGAGACGTCGAAACCTGAATTCTCAGAATTTAAATTTCAAAGTGCATATGCTGTTGACAATTTGAAATTAATTTTACTCTGAGAGCTGGTAGCAACAGCTCTCAGTCTAATTATTGTCAAAATATTCAATATAATGTTTATTAAATTGGAAATTCATCAAAGACACAGTTCGTACACGTTCGTGACGGATATTTAAATTTCCATGGCGGGCTACGTCATTTTGATTGTGACTTCCTCTAACATGTGACATATTTGATTATGACGTCAGGTAAGTAAGCTGTTGAATATTGTGAAAGTAATTTGACAGGAACCTTTTGCTGTCATGGACAGCAACCGAAACTGCTGGTGCCATAGGTAACAACAGCTCATAATCAATTTAGTTTCAAAATATTCAACATGATATTTATTACATTGTTAATGGTATTTCGAATTCGCCCACTTGCGTACAAAAGGTTGCGTTTTAATAGTCCAATACGTGTCCACAATAGACACGTTTTACTGTAGGAACAAAACAGTGAAACAATCCACACATCTACGAATCCTTCATCCTCTCATATGAGCATCACAATTATGGAGAACCACCATCTGTTTCAAACAATGCGTTCTTACATGAATGTCAAAGTGGCAATGTAGACAATTTTATAAGAAGATCAAACGGACTATGTAGACAATTTTTGTAGAAGTTAATTCAAATTGGCTTAGGAATATATATTTTACTCCCACATGAATCATCAAATGGACAACGTAGACAATACTTTTTTGTCTACGTTGATAATTTGATGTTCCAGGTATAGGAGTGAATATGTGGAAGCTACGCCCATTTGAGTACAATCCTACTTACTGCGCATACATTGCCAATTTGAAGACACCACTACACCATATTGAGCTCACACTTGTACCCTGTACTCCCAGCCCAGTCTACCCAGTTTCGTTCAGCAAGTCTGCACGAGCGGCATTAGGCCCTGTCCTATTACAAAGCTATGCATCACATTCGCAATAGGCTATGCTGTAACACTTTCATGACAAAACCGACCTCTGCAGCGGTTTTGAGGAATGCCCATTTGCAGGCCAAGAGACGGTTATTTTTTTACAATTTACCACTACGATGACTGGCTCGATAATCAAGCCAGTCATTCCAGTGGTAATCTTTAAGAAATTGTCTTCCCTATGCCTGCAAATTGACTTTCAAATAGCAAATATTTTAATTTTTGGATCAAATTTATTTATTAAACGATTACTATACAGGTCCCACTCACCTGCACGGTGCTATTGTAAAACCTTCACACCATCATAATTCTGTAGCGACCTGTTTTTTCTTCGAATTAACACAGGAAGGTTCTACTTGTGTCATCTACTTTAATACAAACTAAAACCTATGAGCGCACTATAAGCACGCATGATCCGTCCAGTTCCCAATCTGAATGAAGAATATAGCGTGGTCTCTTATTCCCAGCAATAGGTGGATCCGCTAATCGCATCTGTCTACTAAGTAAGCGCAGTGCTTTCTGCTTTATTGACACTTGTCTGCAGGTGAATGCGGTCTGATTACGGCGCTGGTGGTGGGCGATGGTGGAATAAATGAATTTAATAATGCTATTAACTATTATTGAGGCATGTAACGCTTAATTGATAGTCTGTGTTATTTAAATTATTGTACGCTAAATAATGCATGCACTAAAAGAATTCGTGATAACTCGTGATTAATAATTACGGAAACATTATTTCCAAAATTAGGCATGTACACATCTGTAGCCTAAATCTTGGCTAGCTTCTGCCAATTCTGGATGTTTTCATGGCAACAGGTCAGTTATATATCCAAATAATCAATTAGCATTATTCATGCTGATCTAATTGTTGGCATCAAGAAGAGAACAAATAAATCTGATCGTTTAGCAAATAATAGCTTCGTTCTGCTGTCGGATGAACCTAGATGCAGAGATTAACCCCTTAATGGCTAAATTTAGTCAAGAAAATTAAATATATTTGCCGTTTGAATGTCCATTTGCAGGCCAAGAGAATGCTGCTTTTGAGAATATACCACTGGAATCACTGACCTGTTTAGCGACCCAGTGGCTCCAGTGGTAAATTGTCAAAAATAGTCTCTTCTTGGCCTACAAATGGACATTCCTAAAGACAACTGCAGAGGCCTGTTTTGCTGATCTCCTCCATGAAAAGATGAAACACTAAGCACCAATAGGTCATGGCTTGATTATAATTATCAGAAAGTTAGACAAACCTATTCTAGATACAGAATTGTCTATCGCATTAACACTGTCATGCCCAAGCCAGCCAAAAACGGGCCTCTGAAGTAGTTTTGAGGAATGTCAATTTGTAGGTCAAGAGAAGACTTTTTGAAAATTTACCACTGGAATGACTGACTCGGTAGTTGAGCGAGTCATTCCAGTGGTAAAATTTCAAAAATGGTCTTTCCTTGGCCTGCAAGTGAGCATTCAAATAGCAAATATTTGATTTTTTGATCAAATTTTGTCATTAAAAGGTTAATTGATCTAACTAGTGATTAGTTTAACCAACAAAGACTAGAGCTTGTACCTAGATATTTCTACACCTGGCCAAACTATCATAAATCTTATTAACTACTCTCGACACACGCAGGAAAACTGTTAGTAAACTTATATAAGCTACTAAACTTTCAGAAAGGCGACGAATCAACAACTACATGGGAAAATACGTTAGAAACGCTTAAAACGACGAGGACGATGACATAAACAATAAAGAAAACCGCAGAGAACATGATGGTGACAACGATAAGAACAGAAGCAGCAACAATAAAACAAAAAACAACGACAAGAATGACAAATGACGAAACAACAACAACAGCAACAACAACAACAACAACAACAACTATTAATATTGACAAATAACAATGGCATACGTAACTAATGGATTCATTGATTAGTTTATTATCTTCTTCTTCTTTTCGTTCGTTCGCTGATCATACCACCAGTCCTGTAAGTGACTATCGACATGATCATATGCGTTAAGCGCGTGGATCCATGGTTTATTAGAGTGCGCCGTGCGGCCTGGAACCTCCGTCTTCAGCACTCGAGGTTTCTGTCAGGGTTACCTCACCCGTACCTCCTTTAGTCGCCTCTTACGACACGCAGAGGATACGGAAGGATAATAGTTTAATATTATTATTATTATTATTATTATTATTATTATTATTATTATTATTATTATTATTAATTATTATTATTATTATTATTATTATTATTATTATTATTATTATTATTATTATTATTATTATTATTATTAAATGTGTATTGTATCAAATCGAATTAAATCAAATCCTCTAATATTTAATAGGCCTGTCTAATGTAAATGTAAACTGCTCCATGTAAATCTTATACAAATCCCTGACACACATTTGTAAACTGATCTGGGTGTAAATAAACATTTCATTTTATTTCTAATACCAAAAGGGACACCATGATTAACGCCAGTAAATTATACGATCACAAATTTTAGACAATCGGCCTCCCGATTTTCCGGACTTTTCGGATTTTCTGGATTTTCCTCGGATCACGTACAATGCTGTTCAATGTTAGTATATTATCGCACCCTTTTAATGTGTTAACATTTGAGCCAAATCGGACCAGTGGTTCCCGAGATAGCCAGAGATCCAGAATCTGATCCGTTCCGGATCTCTGTTCTTTTTATCGGCACGGCAACATACAAACAGACACGCAGACAGACACATACATAGAAAAAGCCGATCGCAATGCCCTCTTGGCCTCTTCTACTTACGGGATGAGGACAAAAACGCAATTCAAATTCTGAACAATGACGAGAACAATGATTTGGACATCTTACGCATAGTCCCAGGGACCCACACACAGACATGCATTCTTCCTTGGTTAACGGATACTTTCAGAACAATCAGGCTGAATTAATTTTCGTTAAATTTCTGCAACATCTGTTAAAGCTACGTACAAAACTCTGGTGTGGATTTCTGAGATAACGCAACCGTTATGCGGTCCCTCCCCCCCCCTCCCCCCGCTGCCATTATAAATAATGATCCAATTCCAGTAGATCCCTTGTTCCCACATTTCTCTGGTTACAATACCACTTTGGTTCCACTACTGCTCTAGCGCCACCAATGCCATTACTCCACTATTTCCCGGGTCCATCTATTGCCCAGATTCGACTATTGATATGGGTCCGTCGTATTTTTGTGTTTTCATTATTATTGTCTAGTAGCCAATCTGGAAAAAGCCTTATTGATTCCGTGATCCGGTCCTGGCAACTATTGTTTGACATATAGTCCTGAAAGCAGATGCCATCGGCATATTATTTTTCCTGGATGACAAGAAAAAAATATTTGATTAAGCCGTATATAGCCTTTTTTGTTGCGGGTGGTCGTGATCTGAAAACTTCATCTGTTATTTATCGGCTTTTGTCGTGTTTTGCATTTTATTGAAATCCTAAATGTCTAATGGTTTTTTTATATCACAATATGACTAGGGGGAGAAAGATGACACCTCCACGCCAATCTCCTCCGTAAGTACCAACTTTGTTGGGAAACTAAGTCATCAAGGATTGCGGTCTTACCTCCGCATACAGAGGCAACTCTGATTATGTCTAAACTTCTTCAAACAAGAAACTGTGCTCGCCGGACGACGCGATTTTCACAGGATCTTACCATAGCTACATGGAATGTACGTGCTCTGAGTGCAACATCAAAGAGGCACACCTTATATGCAAACTGGGAACATTATAACATCGATATTACGCGCATTCAAGAGACTAAAGTAGCTAAACACTCAGAGCAGCAACTACAGACTAGTGCTCATGGAGCAAAAACAGACCATATACCGGGGGTTTAGGCTTCATAATCGGCCCGAGAGTCTTGGATCATGTCACTAGTTTTGGATATGTCAGTGATCGAGTTGCATTCATCGACCTGGCTATACCTACGCGAAAACACACCACCAATACGTGTCGCATTGTCAACGCATACGGCCCAACTACCCAAACCGCCAAAGAGAATCCAGCAATATTGGATTCCTTCTATGCAGAGCTGAGCTCCGCCATTACAATCCCAGCTAGATGGCAACTGTTCATGTGTGTAGATTTCAACTCCAAGCTGGGTAAACTCGGACTTGCGGAAAAAAGTTCAGGACTTGGCTTATGCATGGGATCGTATGGAGAGGGCACACACAACAGCTATGGTGATGCACTGATGGCATTCCTGAGTTCCAATGACCTATTTGGCACAAATATGGCTTTCAAATACCCATGCCGTCACCGGACAACATGGACCAGACACATTGCTGTTCGCAAAGTCACAAAAGGGTCTAAGGCTACAACAGCTGTCTTCAACCAAATAGACTTCATACTATGCAAGACAGAAGCAAAACCCCTACTTCGGAATGCTCGTACATATGGAGGCACAAACCTCAATCCTGACTATAAGCCAGTCATTACACGCCTTTAGATGAACGATCTCGCTACCTAGTCTACCTAATATCTAACCGCCATATGAGTCAAGAGGGTAGAGTCACCTAGTACCTACCCAAGCTCATCAGTGACACTGACACCCAAATATCATACAAAAAGGCCCTAGGGGAGGAGATAGCTAACATCGACGTCAGCTCCGATCCAAACGAAGCCCTAACCAAAATACTGAAATCTATAGAATTATCAGTTAACAGCACCATAGGTGCTCTTAAAAACAACCAAACTAATATACTGATGACGCTCTAGTAGTAAAACGGTCAGCAGAGCAGAAAGCGTTATTTCTGCGCATCTATCAAAGTAGCCACAGTGAAAACTGCACCAAGCTATGCCAGGATAGCTATCAACATTCTGCGCCACATTAGCGAGCGCTTGAAAGGTCTTGCTTTTCAACAAGCAGACTCCCTAGCAGATGAAATCATTGCCACGGATGACTGTCACAAAATATTTCGGACAGCCCGAGCCCTTAAAGTTACTGACTACACACCACCACTCACTGTACACAACTCTGAAGGACACTTTATCGGGACTGACTAGGGAAACGCCGAGGCGATTGGAGAATGGTTCAAGGAACAGTTCACTGACCACGATGATAAGCTCACGGAAGACCCCAGCATATTACTAACACCAATTAAAACAGCAGAAGGTGAGAAGGCACTTTAAGCCCTGAAAAATGGACGTGCGTCTGGACCTGATGGCATGAGCAATGAACTATTCAAATACACATGTGACATTATCTCAAAACTGATCACGCACCTAATCAATTCAGTTTTTACGCACCACCTTCCCATCGACGCTATAGGCCAAGGCACCCTTATCGCACTACCCAAGCCCAAGAAGCGAGTTGGCCCCAGCCAATCTGCAGCCCATTGTTCTCCTTAACAGCATACGGAAAATCCTACCCAATGCTACTCTATGCCGCATCCGAGACAAGATCGATGACTTCACCGGATCATGTCAAAGTGGCTTCAAACGTGGACGCGGCTGCTCAGACATTGTATGGCCTCAATGCATGCTTGAGTCGGTAGTCATGTCCAAACATTGGGCTTTCTACAAAATGGGCATTGACATGTCACGAGTCTTTGATTAAACATTCAAAGATCCTAGATGTACTACGCCTGACCAGATGTAATGAAGATGAGCTACGACCAGGGAGACTACTGCTTGAGACACCAAGCTGATACTACGAGTCAAGTCGGTGAAGTCTGTAGAATTTGAGACCTCATTCTGCTCCCCACATGGAGATGGTCTATCTCCGGCGCCTTTCTCCTGTTACCTTGCTTCTGCATTGAAATCCGTGTGGGAAGGTTCCACAATACCAAACCCCCAGTGTCAATACTGGGGTATGCCGCTAGAGATGGAATATGCCGACGAAGTTGACTTCATAGACGAAGAAAAGAAACCCCTTGACGAATTTCTCCCAATAGCTGCAAGCAAACTGAAAATTGATAATCTGTTTATGAATGCATCCAAAACAGAGTTCACCCACATATATTTATCTACAAAGCATGAAAATAAAGAAAATGACGATTCACTTCGTGGCGGTGAAGCATGGAGGAAAAGGAAAAATCCTGGGCTTCCTGCTTTACAGTACTGCTGATATTGCTGCATGCTGTGTCATGGGGACAACCTTCTGGAAGCTATGGATTCGTAGATCAAGGATGCCCTTGATAAAAAGGCTACGTTTATGCAATGCAATCGGCGTATCCGTGATGCCGTATAACTGTAACAGCTGGACAGTGCCAAAGGCAGGTTTAGACAAAGTCAATACCTGCCACCACAAACACCTACGCACCATCACTGGACACCAATGGCCAGACAGCATAATTTCCAATGATGCACTATTCAAGATGTGTAATACGTCGCCGCTATCTGAAAAAGTCGCCCAGCAAAGATGGACCATGTTTGGCCATGTGCTAAGAATACCGGAAGAGTCACCAGCATAGAGAGCCCTGGAATTCGCCCTGCTTTGAGCCAGCAAATACAAAGCCAGGAGAGGACGGCATTGCATAAATCTGCCAAGCGTGCTGCGAGGTGACCTCAAGAAAGCAGGACTCGATACACTCACGTCAAGAATGGACTTGAGGAAGCTTTGGATTTCGGCTAAGGACAAGACACAGTGGGAAAAAGCGAAGAAGAACTGATTGCAGCTGTAGGATGTTACTACTAGTACAGCCGCAAAATACAGTAATCATACATACATGACTAGCAATTAAAATTTAAAAGCTCCCGCTACCACTGAAGATGAGAGCTATGGACGCTATGGAAATGATACCGTCCATCCATCCACTCGTCCATGCGTCTGATTTGGTAGTGAAATCATAGTCCGACAGCCAAATGGGATATTTTACTGAAGCTGGAAATAGAAAGTCGTCTATCAAAATTTGCCAAGTGGTGCTTGGCCACCCATGAATAGCATTTTGAGAAATCAAAGATGGCCACCATTTCATGTTTTTGACGATAACTTTATTCACATTAAATTTAGGATAGTAAACTTGGTGTTTAGATATAGGTGTTATGGGCCAAGGAGTCCATTGAGACACTTTATAAAATCTTTCGGGGATTACATCAAGGAAAATGCAATATGGTCGCAGATAATGGTCACCGTTTCCTGTTTAAGTTCTAATTTGCTTCATATTAAATCTAGTATGATAATTTTGGTATCGATCTATAGGTTTTACGGGTCAGGGCATCCATAAAATCATTCATAAGATCATTCCGCAATTACATCTTAGAAAATCCAATGTGGCAGGCAATAATTGTTGCTGTTTCATGATGGCTGTCCTTTATGCATTAAGCGGTGATTATTTTATTATCTATAGCAATAGATTACTATGTTTACGGAACTCCTATCTATTTAAAAACCAGTGACTGCTGGAAAAAGTTTCCTCAGAACATTTGAGCATTATGTGTGTTTGCTGAGTAAATACTCAGAGGCGTATTTTATGACCACTTGCTCCAGTCATAAGGAGATTTGATGGCGGTTCTAGAAGAACTAGCCAAAAGAAGCAAGAATGCCAACCAGCGGGTGGACCTGTGCGTCAAACCAGTTTTCATAATTCTGATGACTGTGAGGGCAGAATGAGAAGGTGATTGACCGTTGCATCTAGAACTATTAAAAAAACTATTGCTTACTTTGTGGCTGGCCATGTGCACAATGAGAGATATGATATGTGTTATGTATAGTCCATGGAGGCTCCTTCAAAAGAAGTACTTGCACGGTTTATGAAGTGAGAACATGCCCTGAGACACCAATGTGGCTTGTGGAATTATATTTGTAATGACATGTTTGTGGACACAATATGCATGTATACGATGCATGTGTATTCACATGCTTCCGGTTTGATAATTGATATAACGCTGAGTCCCGAGAGGCTAAAATGTGGACATAGAGTCACCATGCTTGCAGTCGTTTATAGGCGGACCTATACGAGATGATCAAATATACCAGCGCATCTATTTACAAACACAAGGAAGGAGGGAAGACACGAATATCAAATGACAAGTGGACAGAGACGCCATCATAGCAAAGCTCGCGCAATGCATCCTACCTATGGATCCAGCAAATCATCCAAATGCTATGCTTAACATCATGACAGGCAAAGACGGAACAAAGAAGGAGGCCTTTAGTCCAGGATGTGGAGAGAATATGGCACGATCAGATGAATGGGTTTGGTCAGAAATTCTCCGATGACTTCCACGAAATCATTCACAAAAAGTCGTTATTATGGTAGTAACAAACGTGTCAATATCAAGGATATCCTTTCACATGAATTATCTACAGCTACAATGTTAATATTCGAGTCGTCAAGAGAATGAGAGCAGCCACATCGAAATCATTTATAAAAAGACAGTTTCAGCTTTCAGTATCCACGAGGACATTTAGTAACATTATCGTCCCATTCATACATGGCTCGGCAATACTCTGGGCAACCCCTTGGCCTGTGGGTTGTACATTTAAGGTCTATGGAACTTACATGAAATACGACATTATGAAGAGATTGAGATTGGGAGAAGCGTACCTAGTATTGGATCCGCCTTTGTCAACATCTTTTCTTGAAAAGCTGTATGGGCCTGTGGAAGAACTGCAGAAAACCACAGATTTTATCTTGAGAACGGTTCTCCAAGTGTGATACCAGCGATCTAAAAGAAGAAGAAGAAGAAGAAGAAGAAGAAGAAGAAGAAGAAGAAGAAGAAGGATCCGTGTTATGATTATCTACAAAGAGCGTCACGCGACCTGTTCCAATTGAACAGCAAGTTACCACCACAAAAATAGTATTGGGTGGTTGAAAATAAGGAGCAGCTAAGAGTCCTTTTTGTCAACCTTCTAACCGAGGATAAGTCATCCCACGCACATACCCGTAGCTATCGTTGGTTCTGATTATAGAGGAAGCTGTCCTAGTGGAGATCGGTAATAAGGGTGTCATAGCAAAAAGAACAGATCTGGAAGCAACACACGAAGGAGCAGACAATATTCTTGTTCAGCAGATAGGGTTTAATGATGTGCTCCCGAACAGATGGGCGACGTGAGATAACGGTTGTCTCGGATGACACACACGGATTATGTCTTTGTACTTCTAATGCATTACTACGATAAAGCAAATATGAAAAATCATGTTACTATGGAATAATCAATCAAGGACAGACCAGTCATTGGCATTGCAAAACAGTAGCGAAACATGCGTGCATAGTTATCGAAATCCTGCCAGACCCTGCGCTTACTGGGTGTGACGCTATAGTATGTGATAGACAAGGTTGGATAGCTCTAAATGTACTTCGAGATGGATCACAGTATCAGTCACTTCTTGGTATGATGGACACTTCGGTAGTATGTGTGATTTTGCAAGCCACTGCAATTACCTCAGCTTGTTATGGACACAGTTCTAGCCAGTCAATGTCAGAAACACATTGGAAGGTAGTGTGTGTGTGTGTGCGTGCGTGCGCGTGCGTGCGTGCGTGCGTGCGTGCGTGCGTGCGTGCGCGTGCGTGCGTGCGTGCGTGCGTGCGTGTGTGATTTTTCAGGCCGCTACAATTATCTCAGCTTGCTATGGACACAGTTCTAGCGAGTCAATTCCTGAAACACATTGGAAGGTAGTGTGTGCGTGCGTGCGTGCGTGCGTGCGTGCGTGCGTGCGTGCGTGCGTGCGTGCGTGCGTGCGTGCGTGCGTGCGTGCGTGCGTGCGTGCGTGCGTGCGTGCGTGCGTGATTTTACAATCCACTGCAATTATCTCAGCTTGTTATGGACACGGTTCTAGCGAGTCAATGTCAGAAACACATTGGAAGGTATGGGCATCCAAAACAGGACAAGCCTCATTCCTTCGACCAAGCAGGCGTGTGCAGAGCGTGTTAAAGGTTTGTGTGGTGTTCCGCGGAAAACAAAAATTCACCACAACTGGATCCGGAATAGTGTGGCTGGATAAAGGACACCGCGATTAAAACACGCTGACCAACTTAGTTTCCAGTTAACACAAACCTCTATCTATCTCCCTCCCTGTCTCCCTCTCCCCCCTCCCTCCCTCCCTCCTTCCCTCCCCCCCCTCCTCTCTCTCTCTCTCTCTCTCTCTCTCTCTCTCTCTCTCCCCTCAACATCCCCCATCTCTCTGTCTCTGTCATATATCATGCATCCTATCAGGTGTGGTGCAAGAGTGACATCATGTGGTGTATACTCCTTCTTGTAGCTGCATTGTTCATAAGTTGGGATGTACAATATTCTGTGCATGTAGCAATACTGGTTGCTAGCGCAAAGTAACAACCTAGTTTCGTTTCCGAGAGTGTCGAGGTGTGAGAGTGTAGGAAGTCTGGCTTGATAGGTTATGTGATAGGAGATGCCAGAAAGTAACAATGTAGTTTCGTTTTGGGGACTTCATGGAACTAATGACTGAAGAAAATATAGGAAGAGCAATAGTGTAGAAATGTAAGGGTGTTGGAAGACTGGTTTGGCTGGTTAGTTTAGCCACACGTGGTAAATAACATTAACAGCCATATTACATGTATATTTCTCATCATAATGAAATTTTGAATAAAAAGGTAGACCTAATAATCACACCTCGAACTTGTTGCGTGATCGCACATTGGTCACGATGCAAAAATCATGGAGCAATTCACCTTTCCAGAGTACCCACCCATCATATGACGTCATAATGAACTGCGTGATGTGTACAATGACATCATAATGAATGACGTCATGAATGACGTCGATAAGTACGTCACGAACGCATATTTGAAGACAGTCTATGCTTTGTTGTACAAATTGTTTGCTTTTATTATTTAATAAATATTCTGTTGAATATTTTGAAACTAATTTGACTGGGCGCTGTTGCTGCCATAGGCAGCAACAGCGCCCAGTCAAATTAGTTACAAAATATTCAACAGCTTCCCTATATAGTTTTCAGGAAATTAATAGTTAGGGCATTTGGGGATCGATCAACCCCAACACAGCGAGGTGTGGGTGGAGCTTAGCTAGTGATGGGCGGGGCATAGCTAAAAATGGAAAGGTCCATTAACTGTACTTCGTGAATCATGTGCCAAGCAAGTTGCCAGAACCAGACCACGAATCGAAAAAAGTAGATTTGATTATTAGACTACAATTAGCGTGTAGCACTTCTTGCCGTGTCTGCTGACTAGGCATACACATTGGCGTGTAATTATTATGTCACCGTCAACTGAGAAACAACAAACATCAAGATGATCAAATGAGGGGCATCACTGTTTTACTGAAATATTAATGATATCCCTGGGGCTATATATCATTAACACCTTACATAGATGGACCGATCACATTTATAATTGGTAGCCATGATACTTGGTAAACAAGAGCAAGGCAAACATTTCAATCTTAGCTCGTGGGATAAACGTGGAGAATCGGATCCGCATAGCGGCGAGCTTGGTATGCCCGTTCCATGAACAAACAGGTAAAATACCGCGGAGTTGTATTTTAAGATCGATAAATCTAGCTGTTGCGTTTAAGATTTTTAGGCATCACGTGTATCTGACGTCATAATCAATTACGTCATTAATTAGTTGACGTCACGATCAAAATGACAGATATTTCTGTCATGATAATCGACAAATTCGCCGCTAGGGTACAAACTGTATGTCTTGTGATGAATTTATAATTTAATACACATTCTGTTAAATATTCTGAGACTAATTTAACGGGGAGCTGTCCCACAGTCAATTCAGTTTCAAAATATTCAACAGCTTACGTGCATAATTACCTTGTAATTGGGAATATGGTAATTCATGGTTCAAAGTATATACATCAATTCCCACACACGTAAAATGTGGACGTAGCTTAGCTAGAAATGGGCGTGCCTAGCCTTGGTGGTAAGTCAGCTTGTGGTAGCTATTATTCCACTGGCCCTTTGTCATCATAGATTATAGATTCAGAGATCGAGCGATCCCAACACGAGCGAGGTGTGGGTGGACCTTAGATAATGATGGGCGGGGCATAGCTAAAACTGGAAAGGTCCATTACTGGTATTAACTATTGAACTGTGACAATCCGGTGACGAATGCTGGTGTCTACTCCACCACACCTCACTATACCGGCTAGCTAGAACTCGCTCCTGTTACATTGAGACCCGGTGCCTTCAGAATCTCCATATTAAACGCAGCTCCTGCGTCGGTACCAGTAAACTCTACTGCGTGGTTACGGTTTTGGCAAAAAACAATACAGGGAGGCGCGCGCACTATTAGTTTAAATATCCACAGTGTCGAGGCACCATGGCGGTATCTGATCTGTCATTCAAATATCGGACATCATAATCGATTACGTCACATGTTAGCTGACGTCACAATCATTATGACGTTTAGCTCCGTCACAAAAATCCATTGTCTGATGAATTCACACTTTAATGAAGATTCTGTTGAATATATTGGAACTAATGTGATGTGGGAGCTGTTAGTTTCAAAATATTCAACAGCTTATCTGTATAATTACGGGGGAGTTTAGACATTGGGAGTTCAGGTTTCAAAGTTTCAAATCGACTCAAACGCGCGTAAACCGTGGACGGAGCTAAGCTAACAATTAGCAGGTCTTAGATAGAAATGGATATCTCCGTCTATTAAGTAGCAGCAAGAGAGTGGCCTCTTTACCCCGAGATTGGCAATGCACGCCCTAACACTGTCTATCATCCCTCGGATAGAAAGTGCGAAGTGCAGACGGACAACAACCACGCCCACGACATTATTGTGCTGGAATCTAGAAACAACATCTGCTACGGTTGCGGTTTAGCTACGGCTCCACATCTGGCGGTCCAATGACCACGCTGATGAGCCATTGCACCAGTTCTCATGTGACTCCAGGCCATTACTAACACCAATTAATGCAGTAGAAGATGAGAAGCCACTCAAATCCTTCAAAATGGACGTGCATCCGGACCTGATGACAAGAGCAATGAACTATTCAAATACGCAAGTCACAGTATCTCAAAATTGATGAGCATAATCAGTTTCAGCTTTTATGCACCACCTTCCCATTGATGCTACATGCCAAGGAACCGTCATCACGGTACCGAAGACAAAGAAGGAACCCAGCCACAGCCAATCTGTGACCCATTGCGGTGCTCAGCAGCATACGGAGATGCGATTCAATGTTAATCTATGCCACATCCGAGACAAGATCGGTTACTTCACTGGGTCATGTGAAAGTGTCTTTAAACGTGGACGAAGATGAGCAGACATTGTATGGACTCAACGTATGCTTGCGTCAGTTGTCATGTCCAGACACTGTGATTTCCACAAAATAGGCATTGATATGTCACGAGCCTTCGACACAATCAAACGCTCAAAGATCATAGATGTACTACGCCAGGCCAGTTAAAATGAAGATGAGCTACGACTAGTGGGACTACTGCTTGCAGACACCAAGCTGAGAGTACAAGTCAAGTCAGTGAGGTCTGTAGAGTTTGAGGCATCAGTCGGCTCCCCATAGAGGTGTGGTCTATCTTCTGAACATTGCACCTGTTTCATTGCTGTTGCATTGAAATCATCTGTGTGGTAAAATTCCGCAAGACCACCACCACCCCACCCAGCACAACTCCCTCCCACCCATCCACCCACCCACCCACCCAGTCTCCATGCTGCGTATGCATCTAGAGATGGAATATGCCGCCGATGTGAACTTCATAGACAAGGAAACGAAACCTCTTGACGAACTACCCCCCAATAGCTACAAACAAACTACACATTGAAAATCTCTTTATGAATGAATTCAAAACAGAGATTATCCACATATGCCTATTATATCAACAAAGTATAAAACTAAAGAAAATGACGATCAAATTCGTGGCGGCGAACCGTAGAGGAAAAGTAAAATCCTGGGCTCACCGCTCTGCAGTACTGCTGACATTGCTGCATGCTGCGTCATATGGAACTGGATTCGTAGATCAAATATGCCCTTGACAAAAAGATTACGTTTATAAAACGCAACATGCGTATCCTTGATGCTGTATAACTGTAATAGCTGGGCAGATCCAAAAGCATTCTAGAAAAACGTGATGCCTGCCACCGCAGACATCCACGCACCGTCACCGTCACTGGACACCTATGCTCAGATAGCATAACTTTCAACGATGCACTATACAAGATGTGTAATGCATCGCCGCTGTCTGTAAACGTCGCCCAGCAAGGATGGTCCATATTTGGCCATGTGCTAAGGGTGCCAGAGGCTACACAAGCACAGGGAGTCTTGGAATACGCCCTAATGCGAGCCAGGAATTATGGCTTTGCATAAATATGTTACGCATGCTGCGAGGTGACCTCAAGAAGGAAGGACTCCGTACACTCAGATCAAGAATGGATCTGAAGAAGATAAAGCCTTTGGCTGAGGACAAGACACAGTGATTAAATGCGAAGAAGGACTGATTGCGGCTGTAAGATGTTTCTACTACCACAGCGCAGAATACCGTGATCATAGATACATGACGAATACTTTCCAGGCAGCCAGTCACAAAAGCTTATTCCTGGCTATATTTAAACAGAACTCTACTGGTCCGATTGGGCTCAGACATTAACACAAGGCGTGAACTTGTCTGGCAAGAGGATTTCTAATGGACCTTTCCAGAGTAATGACGTCATATGATGTCATAATCAGCCAAGCCGTGTGTATGATGACGTCATAATCATTACGTCATAAATGATTCTATTAGGCCCGTCATTAACTCTTAGTAGTCCGACACGGAAAAAATTGTGTGTCTCTACTATTTAATGAACATGCTGTTGAATATTTTGAAACTAACTTGAGTGGGCGCTGTTGCCAACAGCTTACCTGTATAGTTTTCTGGAAATTGATAGTCGGGGAGTTCAGAGATCGATCGATCCCAACACGAGCTAGGTGTGGGTGGAGCATAACTAGAGATGGGTGGGGCATAGCTAAAATGGAAAGGTCTATTTCCATATGTTGGCTGTGATTCGCTTGGAACGAATTCAGACCCAGATAAGATCCATTTCCGGATCTATGGATATCTCGGAAACTACTGGTCCCATTCACCTCAAATTTTAGTATATGATTGGCTGTGGCCTTTCATTAAGATTCCATTCCACAACTGAAAAGTTGATCCGAACAAATTAGAAGAATTCGAAATTATTAAGCAAAATAATTTTAAAACCACCGGAACCCGCTGTTACAGTAATTCGATCGATATTGTTCCATTATATTCAACATTTATTTAGTAAATCCACACAGGATGGCACTAGTACTATAATAGCACACGTGACTGATTAAAGCAGGACGTGTGTAAATATTGCGTTAATCCATATTCCTGGAAATACAGCTGTCTAAATAGCAGGGCAATTACATAGGAAACCCGTTTAACCTCATAACACTCATATTAGCCTAAAATGGCCCTGCGGTGGTCTTGAGAAATGTCCATTTGCAGACCAAGAGAAGATAATTTTTGATAATTTACAACTGAACAACTGAATGACTGGCTCGATAACGGAGGTAAATTAAAAAAAAAATCTTTTCTTCGTCTGCAAATTGACATTTTCTTTGAGAAAATTGAAATTTTCTTGAAAGGATCTTAGGCTTAGTGTTAATATAAATTATTTTGAAACTAATTTGAGTGGAACATGTTTCTGTCACCGGTATTATTAGCTTCCATACACATTGCTTTCGAGTTATTCAACGTAAATATTTACATTATAAAGAATGTATCGTGTTTGGTCTGTAAGCACTAAAATGTTAAACCGATAGATGTCATGTCGAGGGGATTAGCCACTTCTGTATAGGTATTCTTACCAAGAAACGGAGTTGTTAGTACGGTACGGGTTTATCCGTGCAAGCTAGAAATCAGCAGGTTACTGGGATGTAAACATGGACGCAACAACCCATACTTTTTACCATTTTGCTAATGGACTATAAGTGGAAACACACAATGTACCTGGACATTTACACACGTATGTTCAGCGTATACCATGGACGATATTATAACCATTGCCGAGCATCGCATTGAAGTGCGTGTTTACACAAAGTGCACAGCCTAATATTACTGCGATGTACGATGATGATGCTGCTGATGATGATGTTGCTGGTGGTGGTGATGGTGATGATGTTGGATGTGGTGATAGTGGGGATGGTGGTGGTGGTGGTGATGATGATGATGATGATGATGATGATGATGATGATGTTGCTGGTGGTGGTGATGGTGATGATGTTGGATGTGGTGATAGTGGGGATGGTAGTGGTGGTGGTGGTGATGATGATGATGATGATGATGATGATGATGATGATGATGATGAAGTGAAAACTTCTTTCAGCTCCAATAAGTTTTCTTCTATCTTCTCAACCGCGTTTTGTTCTCTGCGAACATGGGGTAGGCTAATCTCGCCACTATCACTATCACTATCGTACCTCAAATCAGCTTTCAAAGGGACTGCTTTGGTGTCATTTTACAGAGTGACTGTTCTGAAACGACTTCCAGGTAAGTTTCGAACAGATAATAGAGCGAGCTGTGCACAACACGATAATTAGTGAAGAGCACTGGTGATAAATCCTTTCCTTCGTTATCCTTTTTATGTATCGAATTGTTCAGAAAGTGTTGGTTTGACATGAATGGTTAAATTTGTGAAAGTATCGGCCCGGCATCGGCCCAGTAAGCTGCGTTATCTGGGCATGTTTTGATAGAAGTACCTATGTTAGCATGCGCTGTACACAGCTTCTGTTGGAGCATGTGCGTCCTCCTTTAACGCTACACCAGCAGTATCCCGTAGATCTATCATTTCTATAGCTGATACGAGATAACGTCATACTTGACAAGATTTGACAAATAGACCGTTCAAAAGCACGTTTGGCTTCGGGCCAGATAGTGGTCAGTGTGGAGTTTTGAGCTTAGTCAGGGCTATGAGTGCGCATCTCCCACAGCATCTGTGTTATTCAAGGATAGAGAGTTGATGTCGCGATGACGTATGTGATGGGTGTTGGGATGTATCGACTACATGTTTGACGAGTTCGTTATGGGTGTCGTCTGTCCCATACTCACGGCCATTCATTAGGACTGTAATTGCCTTTTACACCTTCTGTTTTGGGGTTTTATTGAACGTCAAGGGGAGATATAGCCACTCATGTTCTGTTTTTAAAAAACCCCATAAAGGACTGCTGGTCTTACAATACTGAGTACAGAGGGATAACATCCTTATTATATAAATGGATAAATGTCAGAACGACCGACTCAAGTGACACGATGCAAACCACTAAAACAGATTTCAGAAAACAATAAATCTGTGTAAGTGATTTTTGAAAACTAGGCCCTCGTGCGCGTTGCGTGATGTGATCGCCATAGAAGAGTGTCAGCCAGATGGAAAAAAACAATGGGTGCGATCTTGGGTCAGATAGCATCTGATCAACGTACTCAACATACAAGAAAGGACACAGATATTCAGGCTCAGAACTGAGCACTTCTCATCCTAGGAAACCCTAAAGAGAATTGAAAGAATTGATTCAGCCCTATGCAGATGTGGTACAGCAGAGCAGCAACAGCACCCAGTCAAATTAGTTTCAAAATATTCAACAGTTTACCCATACTCACAAGACACAAATGGCCTACTCAAAGTGGCGCATTGCCCAAATGTGATACACTGTCCAAAGTCACGCACTGACTAGTGACTACACGTGGCGTACGACAAAACGTGATTCTCTGCCTAAGGTGATGTATTATGTCCAAGAGATCCATCGTCCAGACATTTAGTGCATGTAATACAGTACCAGTTTCTGTTAATTAGTTATCGTGCAGATTAATCTAACATAGAAACATTCATGTATCTGGATAAATGTGCACACAAAAGCTATTATTTGATTAAAAATTAACAAATTTCAATTATTCTGAAATTTTGAAGATAAAATCAATGCCGAAAATTGGAGCCTTTATGTAAAACTGCTGTCGCTGTTTATCTTTATATGCTCCCTGAAGGGATTACACTTCCTGGATGTTATCGGTGTGGAAATGAGTCTTAGCAACATTCTAACAAAATCAACCAGGCATTGTAAAGAAAATGGATTAATCCGATCAGCCACTTAGGTATATGATGCCATAATGAAATACGTCACATGTAGACGGACGTCACAATCATAATTGACAGAGAATACGTCATCATGAAGCTAGAATAGTCTGCCAAATGTACAAATTGTATGTCTTTGATGGATTTTCTAATTAATAAATATTCGGTTGAATATTCCGTAGGCAGCAACAGCTCCCATAAAAAATTTGTTTCAAAATATTCAACAGCTTACCTATATATAGTTACTTTGAAATTGGGACGATGAGAATCCACGATTCAAAGTATCGGTTACAACACGCGCAAAGCGTGGGCGGGCCTATCTAGAAATGAGCGGTGCATAGCTAGAAATGTCATTTCCAATGGTTTTCTTCGAATTATTCAGTGATTTTATCTGAAGCAATGGATATTGTGCCATGCTATGAATGGTGGGGCTAAAAGCTAATTAAAAACAGCACATTTTTATTCAATGAAAAATTTATCACAATTTAAGCGTATATGAAATTTATATATGTATATATATATATATATATATATATTGTCCGCTCTCTCATTCTCTTTCCATCTAAATCTCGTTTCTAACAAAAATTGTAATATGTAAACTATATGTAGGACTACGTAGGAAAGTGAAGTTTACGGCAAGTGTTAGCTAGATGAAGCTGTTAGGGTAGAGGCCAATGAGGCGCTAAGGCAGACCGTTATAGTACCGGGCGACGTGCTTACACCAGAACTGTCTGGCAGGATGTCCATCATCCACAGCTACAACAACAACAACAAACATAAAAAATAAATAAATAAATAAATAAATAAATAAATAAATAAATAAATAAATAAATAAATAAATAATAATAATAATAATAATTTAACAAAAATAGTAATAATAATAGACATATGCAGCTATGTCAGAAATCCCAATAATAGGACTGTCGTCCGATTGACAGACTGACTGACCGACAGACCAACCGACCAACTATCTGCCCAATCGACCTACTGAGCGACCGGCCGGCCGGCCGTCCGACCAACCGATCGAATGACTGACCGACCGACCATCCACCCCACTGACCGACGGACCAACAGACCAGCTGACCGACCAACCAGCCAAGCAAACAACTGCCCGACAAACTGACCAACAGACTGACCAATCAACCTATTGACCACCTGTGTGACAAACTGACCGACCGACCGCCACACGTTTTCTATGCCTCTCATTATGAATCATTTTACACGTTGCGCGCTTTAGCCCTCACATACCAGATATTCCCCGCCCATCTTTGGCTACGCTCAACCCACACTTCTCTGCTTTGGGATCGGTCGATCCATGAACTGCATGGCTATCAATTTTCAGAAAACTATACATGTAAGCTGATTAAGAATTTGAAACTAATTTGACTGGGTGCTGTAGCTGCCATACAACAGCGTCCTGCCAAATTAGTTTCAAAATACTCAACATCATGTTTATTAAATAGTAAAGACATACAGTTTTTACAACAACGAATAGTCCGTCTTCAATTAAGCGTTGGTTACGTACTTGTCTACGTCATGCATGCCGTCATTGATTATGACGTTATCCTACACGTCCGTAGTTGATTATGACGTAGTATGATGGATGGAAGGATAAACTGGAACGGCCCATTGAAAATTCCGGATTCCCAGTGAGAATGATTCACTTACCTGCATAGTTCTCGTCGATATCCCTGTATAATTGGCACATGGTCGCACCCCCAATAAACGGACGCATCATATTCAAGCCCACAATGTCTGGAGCCGCACGCGTCACAAGAACTGACCCAATTTCCAGGTTATTCGTGATAGCAAATTGAAGAATATCAAATTGACAGCTGGAATGAAAGCAAAAATGCCACGTTGATTTACTGGTAAAACAAGATAATAAACTCAGTCAACAAAACAAAAAATTCTTGTAAGAACTATTGTCTTGCTTATTTTGAAACTAATTTGACTCGCAGCTGATGGTCTGCTGCAGGTCCCTATATAAGATCTATATGGCATTTATCATCTTTCTTGAGATTAAGTTTGCGCGGTAATAAGACATTAAAAGAGTAGTACTCAGCACCAAGATGCCCATATTAGAAATCTAATAACAATCCCGTATGACTACTGTGTTCTGCGGCTGTAGCAGTAGTAGTAGTAGTAGTAGTAGTAGTAGTAGTAGTAGTAGTAGTAGTAGTAGTAGTAGTAGTAGTAGTAGTAGTAGTAGTAGTAGTAACAGCTTACAGCTGCAATCACTCCCTCCTCGCCTTCGACCACGGTGTCTTGGCCTTAGTCAAAGTCTTTATCTTTTCTCGCGGTGGACCGAGACCTGCTTTCTTGAGGGTAGGCCTACCTAGCAGCGCGTCTAACAGATTTATGCAATGACGTCTTCTCCTGACTTTATATTTGCTCGCTCCCATTAGGGGGAATACCAAGGCTCTTTTATTTAATATGCAGATGTTATAGCATGCACCAACAGACACCCATGTGGCGACTGCGGTGTGGTGACTGCGGGTGTTGTAATTGTGCTGTAGTGACCGCATTGTGGTGACTGCGGGTTTAGTAACTGTATTGGGTACTGCTGATGTGGTGACTGCTGGTGTGGTGACTGCTGGTGTGGTGACGACGGGCGTGGTGACTGCTTGTGTGGTAATTGCTGGTGTGGTGATTGCTGGTGTGGTGACTACTGGTGTGGTGGTGATGGGTGTGGTGATGACGGGTGTGGTGACTACTGTTGTGGTGATTGCTGGTGTGGTGACTACTGGTGCGGTGACTTCTGGTGTGGTGACGACAGGTGTGGTGACTCCTGGTGTGGTGATTGCTACTGTGATGACTGCTGGTGTGGTGATTGCTGCTGTGATGACTGATGGTGTGGTGATTGCTGGTGTGGTGACTACTGGTGTGGTGGTGATGGGTGTGGTGATGACGGGTGTGGTGACTACTGTTGTGGTGATTGCTGGTGTGGTGACTACTGGTGTGGTGACTTCTGGTGTGGTGATGACGGGTGTGGTGACTCCTGGTGTGGTGATTGCTGCTGTGATGACTGATGGTGTGGTGATTGCTGCTGTGATGACTGCTGGTGTGGTGATTGCTGCTCTGATGACTGCTGGTGTGGTGATAGCTGCTCTGATGACTGCTGGTGTGGTGATAGCTGCTCTGATGACTGCTGGTGTGGTGATAGCTGCTCTGATGACTGCTGGTGTGGTGATTGCTGCTCTGATGACTGCTGGTGTGGTGATTGCTGCTCTGATGACTGCTGGTGTGGTGATAGCTGCTCTGATGACTGCTGGTGTGGTGATTGCTGCTGTGATGACTGCTGGTGTGATGATTGCTGCTGTGATGACTGCTGGTGTGATGATTGCTGCTGTGATGACTGCTGGTGTGGTGATTGCTGCTCTGATGACTGCTGGTGTGGTGATTGCTGCTCTGATGACTGCTGGTGTGGTGATAGCTGCTCTGATGACTGCTGGTGTGGTGATTGCTGCTGTGATGACTGCTGGTGTGATGATTGCTGCTGTGATGACTGCTGGTGTGGTGATTGCTGCTGTGATGACTGCTGGTGTGGTGATTGCTGCTCTGATGACTGCTGGTGTGGTGATTGCTGCTGTGATGACTGCTGGTGTGGTGATTGCTGCTCTGATGACGGCTGGTGTGGTGATAGCTGCTCTGATGACTGCTGGTGTGGTGATAGCTGCTCTGATGACTGCTGGTGTGGTGATTGCTGCTCTGATGACTGCTGGTGTGGTGATTGCTGCTGTGATGACTGCTGGTGTGGTGATTGCTGCTGTGATGACTGCTGGTGTGGTGGTGATGGGTGTGGTGGTGACGGGTGTGGTGACTGCTGTTGTGGTGATTGCTGGTGTGGTGACTACTGGTGTGGTGACGACGGGTGGGGTGACGAAGGGTGTGGTCAGTGCTGGTGTGGTGATTGCTGCTGTGGTGACTGCTGGTGTGGTGATTGCTGGTGTGGTGACTACTGGTGTGGTGACGACGGGTGTGGTGACGAAGGGTGTGGTCAGTGCTGGTGTGGTGATTGCTGCTGTGGTGACTGCTGGTGTGGTGATTGCTGCTGTGGTGACTGCTGGTGTGGTGACTTCATGTGAGAAATGTCATTGTTGCATTACAGCTTAGAAACAACTTTGTATGTTTCCAAAACGAAAGAAAACGTACTGTTGAATATTTTGAATGTCTTCCAATTCAGTATGTTCAAAATATTCACCAGAACATTTCTTACAACAATACGTGTTCAATATTGGAGGTCCACCAACTAATATGTTTCGGTTTCCTCTTGTTTTGGACACATGTTAAGTTATTTCTGAGCCCGGCTGTACTTACCGGCCTGGTGTAGCGGTACATGCCTGTACAGGTACGACGAAATTGTCCAGGGGATTGATGAGATCACCGTCCGGCTGCTTGTAGAGCACCCACACAATGCGCTTACTCTGCGTTCCAACCCCAGGTACCTATATTGCAAAAGGAAATGAAAGTAGCTATATGAAGTCTGGTCCCCATAAACTATGTAACCAGCCCTTAGCGATCTGCGGTTGTCGCACATTGTTGCAGACATAAAATCTCATAGCTGACGGTGATCTTGAAATTTAAAGGCATTTTATCACACCACATATGCTTATAACAAGTTTAAATTGTTCAAGAGTATTAAATCGTGTAGCTATATTCACTAAAAATTTATATTAATATTTAATGAAATGAAATGAAATGAAATTTATTACGCTCAGACCAATTTTACATTGATACATGAAGAATATTAGTGCTTATTATACGCTATGGACAGAGTTTATATATTTATATTTACTTATTATTCATCTTCATTCATCCACCTCAATCATCCTGAGTATGGTCATCATTCGTTGTTGTTGTTGTTGTTGTTGTTGTCGTCGTCGTCGTCGTCGTCGTCGTCGTCGTCGTCGTCGTCGTCGTCGTCGTCGTCGTCGTCGTCGTCGTTGTTGTTGTTGTTGTTGTTGTTGTTGTCGTCGTCGTTGTTGTTGTTGCTGTAGATTATTGTGGGTATATTTCGTGAGCATGTATTTATAAATTATTGCTGATATTTTATTATCTTTGCCTGTCACGATTTTTAACCAATATATTATTATTCTCTGTTTGAGTAAGAGCTCGAGTGGCATTTCACCTGTTTCCCCATAAATCATATATCGTGGTTTAGAGTGTTTTACTTTTAATACGTTCCGTAGATGATTTCCTTTCGTATAAATTAAAACAATATTTTTAGTTTTGAAGTTGTGTTTTTAAAGGTATCGATATAGGTTAAACTCAATTGTAAAAAATGATATCAATACATTGGTTATAAAATCCATAGATGTTAAAACACATTTACTCATTTTTATAATAACTGCAAATTTCTCATCAACGGTCATATCCGAATCCGTATCAGAATTGGCATGTTTGTTACATTTATTATCGGACGCCATTTTCTAATATGTGTATTGCATTCTGGGATAGCATTTCATTACAGACAATCGCAGGCAATCAGCCTCAGTGTTCCCATTGGGAAAAACACTGCAGATTGTCGCCAATAATCTGTCACAAATCTGGAAAGTTGAAACATGTTCAACTTTCCATATTTCTCTCCGATCAGTCGCAGATTATCTGCGACAATATGCGACAATCTGGAAATTGTGTTCCCATAACATCTGTAACCTGATGTAAGCGATCTGCGACAATCGCAGATCGCTAACGGCTCGTTACAGATTGTATCGGAACCAGGCTTAACGCGCCAATAGGCCTCTACCGAATTTGCGCCGTTAGCCAACGGCGTAGGGAAATGGCGCGGGGACCAATATAGAATTTGACATCGGCGCGCCAGTTCGGCCAATGGTGTAGCGACCAATTTCTAATTTGATATCTGTGCGTCTGTTGGTCAATGGCGCAAATTCGATATTAACGCATTACAGCCACTTTATTGAGGCTTGGCCATTATCAATGGATGAACATTGGATCCAGTGTGCGGCGCGCGAAAGGTATATTCTACAGAGAATCATCGGCGTGTACATCTGACAAGGGTAATACATGGGACCACTGTAGAAATACATGGCACAGCATCTGAAAGGTGTGGTATGATTATGTATCGTAGCCCAGATTATAGACAGAGATACAGCATATACTAGGGTGCGGTAGAGGAAGGTAGGTACCGAAGAGTGCAGACTATGGCAATGCATGTCCAGGCTCGCATGAAGTCAGTGTATTATAATGTATGTCCATTTCCGTATGATGTCCGTGTATGGTAATGTATGTCCAGTTTCGCATGTTGTCAGTGTATTGTAATATATGTTCAGTCTCGCATGTTGTCAGTATATTATAATGTATGTCCAGTCCCGTATGATGTCCGTGTATGGTAATGTATGTCCAGTTTCGCATGGTGTCAGTTTATTGTACTATATGTCCAGTCTCGTATGTTGTCAGTGTATTGTAATATATGTCCAGTCTCGCATGTTGTCAGTTTATTGCAACATATGTCCAGTCTCGCAAGGTGTTAGTGTATTGTAATGTATGTCCAGTTCCGTATGGTGTCAGTGTATGGTAATGTATGTCCATCCTTGCATGGTGTCAGTGTATTGTAATGTATGTCCAGTTCCGTATGATGTCAGTGTATTGTAAAGTATGTCCAGTTCCGTATGATGTCAGTGTATGGCAATGCATGTCCACTCTTGCATGGTGTCAGTGTACTGTAATGCATGTCCGGTCTTGCACGGTGTCAGTGTATGGTAATGTATGCCCAGTCTCGCATCGTTTCAGTGTATGGTAGTGTATGTTTAGTCTTGCATCGGCTCAGTGTATGGTAATGTATGTCCAGTCTTGCATGGTGTCAGTGTATTGTAATGTATTTCCAGTCTCGCGTGATGCCAGTATATGGTAATGTATGTCCAGTCTCTCATGAGGTCAGTGTATTGTAATGTATGTCCAGTCTCGTATGATGTCGGTGTATTGCAATGTATGTCCGGTCTCGCGTGATGCCAGTATATGGTAATGTATGCCCAGTCTCGTATGATGTCAGTGTATTGCAATATATGTCCAGTCTCGTATGATGTCGGTGTATTGCAATGTATGTCCGGTCTCGCGTGATGCCAGTATATGGTAATGTATGTCCAGTCTCTCATGAGGTCAGTGTATTGTAATGTATGTCCAGTCTCGTATGATGTCGGTGTATTGCAATGTATGTCCAGTCTCGTATGATGTCAGTGTATTGTAATGTATGTCCAGTCTCGTATGATGTCAGTGTATTGCAATGTATGTCCAGTCTCCTATGATGTCGGTGTATTGCAATGTATGTCCAGTCTCGTATGATGTCGGTGTATTGCAATGTATGTCCAGTCTCGTATGATGTCGGTGTATTGCAATGTATGTCCAGTCTCATATGATGTCAGTGTATTGTAATGTATGTCCAGTCTCGTATGATGTCAGTGTATTGTAATGTATGTCCAGTCTCGTATGATGTCAGTGTATTGCAATGTATGTCCAGTCTCTTATGATGTCGGTGTATTGCAATGTATGTCCAGTCTCGTATGATGTCGGTGTATTGCAATGTATGTCCAGTCTCGTATGATGTCAGTGTATTGCAATGTATGTCCAGGCTCGTATGATGTCAGTGTATTGTAATGTATGTTTAGTCTCGCATCGTTTCAGTATATGGCAGTGTATGTTTAGTCACGCATGGTATCAGTATATGGCAGTGTATGTTTAGTCTCGCATGGTGTCAGTGTGCAAAGCCTCAGACAGAAGAAAGCTAGTTCGTGACGTCTGTCAGGAGGGAAAATGCTATGAAATAGTCATTACTGGAATGGAAGCTAGAAAATAGGGACTCAATAGACACACCCTCACCCACCCACCCACCCACCCACACACCACACACCAACCCTCCTTCCCTCCCTGCCACCCACACACCCACCCACCAAAACAGCGACCCACCCACCAAACCAACCATCCTCCCTCCCTCCCTCCCTCCCTCCCTCCCTCCCTCTCCCTCTCACCCACCCAACCCAACCAACCAACCAACCAACTAAACATCCAACCAATCAACCAACCAACCAACCAACCAACCAACCAACAAACCAATCAAGCAATCAATCAATATAGGCCACCATTTCTAGTTATGCCGGTCCCATTTCCAGCGCCTAGTAAAATATTTGTCTAAATATTCCATAAAATGTTAATTATATAGTAAAGACATACAATTCGTACACTTGATGGACTATTCAATGACCATATTGGAGCGAGATACGCGATTCATTTTGCATTTTTGTTTGAGACGTCAGCCTACATGTGACGTAATTGATTATGGCATCATATACTTGAGTGACAGATCGGATCTAAGAAGTAATCAATCAATCAATCAATCAATCAATCAATCAATCAATATAATGCAGCGATAATAAGCACTTGCCTGTAGATATGTTACGAGCTCTGTTCCAGTAGTGAGATTGCCGCCTTGGATGTTGCACACTGCCCAGTGAATGAAGGGTTGGTTCTCCAGCATGCGAGGATTGCCCAGCACCCCCGCGTCCAGCATAAACAGGCAGAATCTATCAGTCGCTGCAAATGTGCATTAGAATAATTACAATGGAAGACTATACAGACAGACCAGGGGCGTAGATTTGTCTCAAAAAGTGGTCCTCCTGCAGATAATTCTGAAATCGGGACGCTCTCAGATGGCGTCTCCTGCATTTCTGGAGGTCAATATGAATCAGCTTTTGGCGGTTAAATTATTATTATATTTGCCCATTTTTTTTCCATTTCCTCAAATTTCTTTTTTTCTCCTTTTTTATGTTTTTATTGCTACAGCTGTGAAACTCTCAGGCGTGTGCGTGTGTGCGTGTGTGCTTGCGTGCGTACGTGGTGTGCTTGCGTGCTGTCTCACCCCACCCAAAGAACCCCAGCCTATGGGACTATGGGTGTCCTCCCCCACTTGCAGTGGGTCCAAGAATCTTCCCCTGGAAATTTATTGAAAATTAGGCTCTGAGAATCGCTCTTATGCATTTTTAGTGTGTAGATATACGTTTATTGTGCTTGCAAATTATACATAATTGTCTTTTAAATGCTCGATTATTATTATATCTCCAACACCCCACCCCCCCCCAACCCCTGAAAAGTGAGGCGGGGGTGGGTGGTGCTGTATGATTCTATAACCCATCACCACTGACCAAAATAGGTGGTGCTATATATCCCTCTACGCCCCTGAGACAGACGGTTTGCTGTCTTCGTAATAAATTAGCATATAATTAGGGTCCTATTGACTTCTTAAAAATAATATAACTGCTCGTTTGTAACCACCACCGTCGCCACGCCATAGACAGCAACAACCTCAGCCAATTTAGATTCAGAATATTCAACAGGTTAGCTGTATAGTTATCATGAAATTGGGATTCTGAGAATTCACGATCAAAGTATATAAATAGATCCCAACACGCGCAAAGCATGGGCGGAGCTTAGCTAGAGATGGGCGGGACATAGGTAAAAGTTTATTCATCCATTATGAATGTACATAGTTAAGATGGATACTCACGTTCCGGTAGCACTAGAAAGACCCGAGGGCCATAGAACGCCAGCGTCATTAGTCGTCTTTCTTTAATGCAGACTTTCGGGGCCACACGGTACACTGAGGTGCCGAGATTTCTATCCAGGCCGGTACACGGTGACCGCGACATAGCTGGTTCACCATCATTCCACTGATAACCATATACCTCTGTACATAGTTCGCTGAATGCATAAAGGATGTAGAAATTATACGCAATCAATGATCTGTTAAACTGTCCTCTAACGCATTCCAGTCCCTTATTGGGATAAGCCGCTGAAGTACGTGTGTATGTTCGCGCGCGCGTGCGTGCAGTGAGCGCTGAAAAAACTGACCTGTGCTGCGGACACACGCTACTACCCGCCATTAACTGGCGTTTATACGGGCGTTTTCTGCATATTAGTCCTAGTGTGTGGTGGCTCAACACTGCTATGTGACAGATATTTGGCCAGATTGACGGGTCGAGGTCCATCAGTCTGTCCAAATATCTGTCACAGGGGGTGGGGAGGGGGGTGTCGAGTCGGAGGAGACTCGGTCTTGGTTTTTTTACGTCCGTCGACGGCCATTAGCGGCCATACCAGGCGTGCGTGCGCACGGTATCTCTAAATAAGCAGAGAATAACCTCTACGTGACTGAGATTATAAATAATTTCTGGCACCTACCTAACATTGACATTGTTTCCAGTCTCACACACATCTGCAATTGTCTGCGCATCATCCTGAAAGAGCAGTCTGATTGCGTATGGCATACGGGCTGTGGTCGGCACGAGCTCACCTACCAGGGATGCAAGATATGTCTGCCCAGGGACAGGCACAGGTGCCTGGCACAGAGCTGCAGAGGAAGAAATACGAAGAATGGATGTTACTTTAAGAGCATGTGTAGCAAATGTTACTGTACTGTACATTACTGTACAGTTACTGTTACTGTAGGGTGAAACATGATAACTTATACAATGCTACGGTCCTGATATTAAAATAACTTCGTGCGTATCATTGTCGGAATTATTATGTGGAATATTCCGAAATTAAATTAAGTGTAACAAAGCTGATTAAATACCCATGAGTCACGGGAAGTAACTCTGAAACGTGAGCTCAAATACTAGAAGACGGACCAATGATTCTCTCCCTGTTCACAGGAGAGATAACAGCGCAATCAACCTGGATTTCTTCATATTTTCCTCGGTTTTTCAGGTTTTTTCCGGATTTTTTATTAGACCCACGCCCAATGTTGTGGCATCCTCGTGTATGCGCATACGTTTCCTCTTTTAAAAATTGAGTCAACTCGGATTAGCAGTCTCCAAGATATCCAAAGATCCAGAATTTGATCCGATCTGGATCCGGGTTCTCGTATTCGGATCACGGCCAAAGTCTGGAAATCCTCTTGCACGGCGAGTTCCTTCGTTGTGTTGAAATTTTAGCCAAATCGGATCAGTATTTTGTTTAGATACTGCTCCGGGCGGACAGGCAAACATATGGACGAACGGACGGATGGGCAGACGGATACTTAGACGGATGGACGGACGGTCGCTCGGTCAGTCGACCGGGCGGGCGGGCAGGCGGGTGGGCGGGTGAGCGGGTGGGTGGGCGGTCGAACGGGTGAGCGGGCTGTCGGACCGGAAGGTGGGCGGTCGGGTGGATGGACGGATGCATGGACTCCCAGACTCATGGACTCACCGAGCGGCATGTCCACATTTTAAGTGCTTCAAATCTCCTTGTTGTTGCTCTGTTGATTGTCTACGTTTCTGGAGGGTTGGCCATATAGTGTATTTCAATACTTGCAATCTTGTTGTCAAACCTATCTTTCTTGATGTTAATGTAACGCGCCAATATCGAATTTGCGATATTGGTACCCGCGCCGTTGGCCAACGGGCGCGCCGATATCAAATGTGATATTGGTCCCTGCGTTCATTTTTGATAACGTGGTTCTTGAAATTTCGATTCTGCTGTTTATTTCTGTTTCACATTTTCCATCTTGTGTTGTCATTTTGGCCAAGGCATAAATAAATAAGGCTTCACTTGCTCCAATTTCTCACCATTGACTTGATGTTAGATTGTTAGTTGCTGGGGTTTCCTTTTCCTGCTATTTGACATTGTCTTTCTTATTTAACGTTCATGAATAGACCTTTTTTTCTCCACTTTCATTTTATTGGTTTGTAAAACTAAGGCATCGATTGATTTTACGAGCAAGAACCAGTAATCAGCATATTTCAAATTATTCATATTGGTACCACACAGATATTTAGTCCCACTAAACCATCGGTTTATAAATAGGCACACGCATGGCGATAGAAGGAACCATTCCCTCTTACCACATTTTAATTCTAGTGATGGAGACAAAATGTTCTAAATTCTTATGTTTGCTATCTGTTCCCAATAAATAATTGCGATAAGACAGATGTCCTTCCCTTGAAGGTGTAGGCCAGCCTCGTATCATCTTATCAAATGCCCTTGAGTAGGTAGGCCTAGTCAATGAAGCGTTTATGTACGTCTTGGTCTAATTAACCTCGGCCCGTACGGTGGAGATAGTATTGAATTCGAGTCTTTCCATCCGGGTTTGTGTTTATGTGTTTGCGCGTCTCGAGGTGTATCTAAAAATCTACCGACCCGAATTGAGTAAAATCCCAATACAACACAGATTTCATGATTTCCAGATTTATTTATTACTCCCAGATCATACATGTGATACACGGGGTATACACATTATACACTTTATACAGTAGCAAGACAGTTTACATGTTATTTATATACCTCTATAGATTAACTGTTAACATTGAAACACATAGTCTAGATTTACTACAGTAATGTGATTGCTTCTTTTCAAGCAAGCTATTTTCATATTAACCTTTTTCCGGTCACAATTTCACTTTGTTTTCGGGTATTATCTTGACAACGTTTATAATGTTTGTTGGCCGTGTTTGTGCAACTGTTTCATCATTTCTGGAATTGCTTAATAATTCCATTATTAGTCGGCAAACTTTAGATAGTAGTTTTTTGTTAGTGCTAGCGAATATTTGGGAAAATTTTAAATAATTTGGTTGCTTACTTACGGTAGTATGTAGGTAGCGTTTCTAATCGTAATGTATGAAAAAGTCGCAAATAAATATGTAATGAAACTCATCTCCAATTTCGTTTTTTTTTTACATATACTGCATTTCCTTTCTTCTCTTAGTATTCCTTCCAACATCCCCTTTTCTATTGCTACTGAATGGTTATTTGATCTAATTCTATCATTAAGTCTAAGGAGGTATGATTCCCTTTCACAGTTAGTCTTAAAAGAATTATAGAATAATCTTACCCTTTCACGAATCCTGAATTTGGCGAGTCACGTTTATATAAATTGGTCCTCTATGTTTCTAGTAATTGCAGCTTGGATGATGTTGGTGTTGTGGATCGGGTGTGTGTTCTAAAGGTACGTGTGCCCTGTATTATCTAGAATGGTTTGAATGCGTGTTAGTCATTTGTATGCTTTTCTGTTTTCATTAGAATCCTTTAACATGCAATTTTATATTTATAGTGCTAGTTTATTTTGCTTTCCCGAGATAAGCCTCATCCAGTATATGATCATGCGCTTTTCTATTAATACCTTTATTGGCAGTTCCCCTAGTTCCCCATATGTCAGGTATTTAGGTGTGCTTCGCCTAATTTTTAAAAGGTATCTTGGAAATTCTAGATGTGCTTTTTTCGATTAAATTACGTTTTTCGATTCCAATAATTTCACAGCCATAAAGGAGGATCGGTTCTATCATTTGGTGGTAGGGTTTTATTTGACAATCAATGGGTAGATCTAAATGTTTAGCTCGTCGATGTAGAGCGAACGTTGCTTTTCGGACCTGTTCAAATAAGCTTTTCTCCGCTAAAGGTATGCGTCCATTGCACGAAAAATGTATGGCTAGGTATTTATAGTTATATACAATTTCTAATGTCTTTAAATAGAATGAAAGCGTGTTACAGTATGCTTCAATCACGTTCAAATTCATTTAATATTAGCGGGAGGTCAATTGCGTTTTCAGCTAGCATAATTGTGTCGTCGGCATAGAGGAGGATTAAAAGTCTAAGTAAGGTTTCTAGCTCGTCTTCTCTATTGCATAGTTCTATGGATTTACAGTTTTGGTTGCTAAGGAAATTTTCGAGGTCATTTAAGGATATGGATTAGAGTACTGAAGAAAGGTTCTCGGCTTGACGTACTTCCCCATTTACAAGTCAGGGCATCCCAGAATTTGTTGTTTAACTTGATTATTCATTTTATGCTGTTATACATACTCTGTATTACTTTAAATACTTTACCATTTATTGTATGCTGTAGTAGCTTTATCCAGAGGCCATTATGCTATATTGAGTCAAAGGCTTTCTCAGAATCTACGTACAGCAGAATAGTCACTTTCTTTTATTTAAAAATAATTCGCCTAGTACGGACAGTGTGAATATATGGTCTGTGGTGGAATATCATTTCATAAAGCCTGCTTGATTTTCTGATCATTTATTTGTGTTTTCTAGTAATTCATTAATACGGTTACTTTTTATTATATAAAAAGTTTTCCTAAACAGCTGAGTAGTGTGATTGATCTGTAATTTTTGGGATCATTTGCGTCAGCTTTTTGTTTATCAATCTGTAATATAATACTCCGTCCAAGCAAAGAATCCAAAGAATCTTATCGTGAAAGAAGCTTGGCAGAAGCTTGGCAGACTTTGGCCGTGATCCTGTTAAAACCCAGATCCGGATCACAAGCGCAAATCCTGACACAAGAAATCAGGTGACTGAACAGTAGGTTTTCCCAAATCTTCGCATGATCCGAAAAAAAAAAAAGAATCCCGAAAGATGAGAAAATTTGGAAAACATGAACAACCCGGAAAATCCGATGTGATAAAAACCTGAGGGTGGGTGTGGGTGTGGGGTGTGGTCTGTAATCTCTGATTACCCTTGTTAATACATGTGTTACTTCACTCTGGTATTGAAGACTGCCTCTCTCATTGTGTTTTACGTTTTCAAGCATTATTTTGAGTAGCATCTTTAGCACATGGCTCATGAGACTGAGGTATATGACAGACCACCGTTCACCAAGGTGCATCATACACGCAAAAAAGTCGGACAATGTTCTATTTTCGTAAAACATGTCTGATGAAATGGACAATTATATACCAGAATTTGTATCACGTGATTGTATTAGTATCACTGGTTGGTAATCTCATCAAACAATGTCCGATGCTGTATGATCGTGTGTAATGCACATGCATGGCATACAGGTGGCATGTTGGGCTATAGTAAGGTGACAGGCACCAAGCATCAGGTATCCAGAACTTCCTCTCGAGCTGACCAGCTGTTACAGGTGTACAGCAAGGTTAGTACACATCTCGAAAAAGGTTCTTAAGCAAAATATCTGAAACGCGTTGGTAATACATTCTCCAAGCAGGTCTCTGATCTAGATGCATTAAAACAGATATTAACCCCTTTCTTTCATTTTGATTGACAAACAACACCCTCACTCACCCCACTGCGCTCAAAGTTAGATCTGCCCAAAGTGATATTTGGTTGAAATTTGGAATAAAATGTGTGAAATCCTGAAGTAAAGTTGAAAATGACTTGTGCCTTGATCGCACAGTAGGGAAAATTTCCTACACGAGGCAACACGCTTTACTGTGTAAAACCATGCCCTAGATATTGTTGCATCAAGGGAATATTGACAGTCGCCAGCGTGTCTGCCCAAAAGATTTCTAAACCCTTTTGGCATAGGCCTATATAGGCAGCAAGAACTTTCAGCGGTCCAGTTAGTTTCCAAATATTTAACAATCTAGCGTCATGCATGATTTGTTTCACAATGTTAATATCTATGTTAGCGATTTGGAGGCTACTTTTAACTTTGAAAAACAAATACAGTACCGATAAAAACATGTTTGTTAGTACAATTTTTAACAAGACGTCAGAAATGGTATGTTGAATATTTGGGACTTAATTGGATTGGAAGCCATTGTTGCCTTTCGGTAGCAATGGCTTTCAGGCAAATTAAATCCAACATATTCAACAGTACATTTTATTTATTTTTTTGGAAACATGTAAAGTTATTTCTGAGCTGACATGCACGATGTTAACATTAATGACTACAACTTAATAACCTGGTCAGAAATATTATGTTCATGATTATAAAACTAATTGAATGGAAACAAATTTTAATCCCTTTCTTTCATTTTGATTAACAAACAACACCCTCGCTCACCACATTACGCTCAAAGTTAGATCTGCCTAAAGCGAGATTTTGTTGAAAATTTACAATGGAATTTGTGCAATTCTGAAGTAAAGTTGAAAATGCCTTGTGACCTGACCGCCCAAATAGATAAAATTTCCTACAAGATGCGACACACTTTCGTTACTGTGTAAAACCATGCCCTAGATATTACTGCATCAAGGAAATATTGACAGTTTCCAAGAGTGTTTGTAAAATTTTCTTTTTAAACGTTGGAGAGACGCTGTGGGTGGTTAGGGACTTGAGCTCGTAACTCTAGTTTCGCAAGTTCGCTTCCCTTCTGGTTCGCGGCGTTGTGTCCTTGAGAAAGTCACTTAACGCAGCGTTGCTCCAATCAGCCTAGTTGTAAATAGTTACCCGTGGTGGCATAGCTCTCTGCGCGCCATATGTGACTGCCAGGCTTGGACTGGCGCCTAGAGCGTGTAATCACGTGGAGTTGAGCTCCATATAAATGTACTGTCTGTCTATCTATATATCCATCCATCTATCCATCAACCCTCTTGGCATATGCCTATATATACCCTTAGGCAGCAACAACGGTTGATTCTAAGGTGGATTGGGCATTATATATCGGCTTAGATTGGGCCACTGGTGTCGAAATGTCGCCTCTGGCTTACGTGAAAAAAACAACAACAAAAAAGTTGGTTTCAAAATATTTAAAACATTCTAGCTTCAAGCACGATTTGTTTCCCAATGTTAATATCTATGTTAGAGATTTGGAGGCTACTTTTAAATTTGAAAAAATATTACAGTACCGCTAAAAACAAAAACATGTTTGTTAGTAAAATTGTTAACAAGATGTGAGAAATGTTCTGTTGAATATTTTGGACTTAATTTGATTTGAACACATTGCTGCCTGGCAATGATTTTCAAGCAAATCAAATCCGAAATATTCAACAGTACATTTTATTTAGTTTTGGAAACATGCCAAAGTTATTTCTGAGCTGAAATGCACGATCAAACTTACCAACAGGCAGAAGAGCGACTAACAGAAGAATAGCGCCGTCCATTGCTGTCCTTTTCCGATTGCTCCAAACAATTTGAAATTCGACCTGGCTCTTTGTCGAAGAGGACGATGACAAGATCGATCAGCTTATGCAGAATTCTGAAGTGGATTGGGCATTATATATCGGCTTAGATTGGGCCACTGGTGTCGAAATGTCGCCTCTGGCTTACGTGAATCACATCACGATCTTTTAACGCTCTCACAGAGATAAATTTATGAAATCCCATTTTTCTCTAGAAAACTGCACAAGAAATACTTGAATTTCCTTAAATGAATTTGAGTAAAAGTTGATGCTGCGCACTGCGCAGTGAATATTCAGTCAAATCGTTTTCAGGTTATTTAACATAACGTGAAAAATAATTACAATATTGTGTTAATAAATAGGCGGGTTGAATCTGAAATTGTTAACGTTTAACTTATAGCAAAAGAAAGAGGCCGTACTTATGAGTATAAACAACTGACTCATTGTGAAGAAAATAAAATATAGATAAAAACGAAAGAAAAGCGGAATTAAATTAGAATACCCGGGGGAGGGGGGTGGTGGAGGGGTGGAGACACTACACAGGAACAATTTATGAGCTATTGTGGGTTATGGTTGATGAGGGCCACGCCGCGCGATGACGTGGCACAATTTAAGCCTTTCTACAAACCTAACATGCAGATACGACAACTTAATAACCTGGTCAGAAATAGTATGTTCATGATTATAAAAATAATTGAATGGAAACTGTTGCTGTCTTTCATAGCATTTCAAGCCAAAGTAGTTTCAGAAATTCAATTTCTTGCCCTGCATGCTTTCACTTAATGTGAATACTGGGATTTAATACATGATTTCAACGGGTTAACGTCAGGAGTCATGAACGTTCAAAATAACTTTAGCGCGGGACTAACGCCCGACCCCTGGGCATGATTCAGCGTGTTTTAAAGTTATCGCTCCTGCGCTCCAAGCGATATGTAGGGTGTGTTTCAATTTATTTTGTCAATTCGGGTTTGTAAGCGGATAATCAGGTGGCAGGTGCACTTGTACGTATGCGTGTGCGCGCTAAGCGGCAGTGGTGCGAGCGTGTCACATCCTTGCATAACGTTGTGAAGGGGAACCATCGGCTATAAAAAACAATTTAGTTTAAGTCTGTATGCCTGTCTCTGTCTGTATGTCGAGAGAGGGTGAGAGAGAAGGAGGGGGAGGACGTGAGGGATGGAGAGCGAGAGCGAGAGAGAGAGAGAGAGAGAGAGAGAGAGAGAGAGAGAGAGAGAGAGAGAGAGTATGCGTGTGTGCATACGTGCGTGCGTGCCACTACATTTCAGTCAACACCAGAAACTTTTAATAGTCTAACTATGATAGGAGTTGCTCCTATATGAAGTCTACAAGCTTATAGTTTTATTGTATGTGCAAAATATTTTTTAAATATCGTTTTTAGAAACAGGAGAAGCCTTCTTTCAGTCTTTAATTTTTAATGCTACTGGGTTGTATCCCCTGGAAGCGGGAGGGGTGGGGTGGGGGGGGGGGACGGGGACAGTCATCCTGGATATAGCCCTACTAGACAAACTAGACACCAGCAGACGCATACTGCCTATGTGGCCCAAGGTTAAGGGGCTCAGAATTTGAACGAAGACAATTCTTTCTCTAGTCATGATACAATACAGATTCAAATCGTTCGCATAGGTTAATCCGGTTGATTCTGTCAAAATGCAAACACACGTGGCTGATTATTGTTGTACGCATTGTCCCAGCGTGTAACATCGATGTTTGTCCAAACAGTATATAAGGTGGTCGTGGAGAAATACTGTTGATCCGAGGTACATTAAGATCCGTAGATGGGCCCCACGATGTTACCACGGTACTGTCTCCAGATCTCATCCCCAGGTTTGCAACCAAATTATGGTTTTGTACCTGCAGATGCAAGCGTCAGGATCCGTACCGGGACTGGTATGGCAGACCACGTGTCAATAGTCACTAGGGCTTATGTTAACTCATTAGACTATCAAAATTTATTACAACAAATTGTGCACCGTGTTAGACATTTACCGTAGATTTCTTTAACAACTAATTTGACTCGAAGCTATTGCTGCTTCGGGTAACAACACTTCTTAGTCAAATCAATGTCCGAATAATCAACAGCGGATCTATCTGACTGCTTTGATAGCGATATACACGGGGTTCAGAGACAGAAGAAAGGCGTGTGCCGATTCATGCATGATTGAATAAACACGTCAAATAAAGTTAGGCCTAATTTTCAAATTTGTCACAACGTTCTCAAGCCCTCGGGAGACATCGGGCCTATGATGGTAACCTATATAGCGAGCGATGACGCCACCTCTATTATTAATAGCGTGCAATGCAATGTCCATACATTGTGCCATCTACTCAACAAACATTGATTCGTTGGCCCAGCGTAAGTTTTATTGGTTGGCCCAACGTAGACTTTTGCCCAATGTTTTGTTTCGTTGGCCCAACGTTGGCATTGCGTTGAATCATTAATAGAAAATTACTTACGTTAGCCCAAAGGTGTATTTCCGTTGCCTGACTGATGTGACGTGACGTGACGAGTTGGGCAAATGTAAACCCAATGAGCATATGTACGTTGGGCCAATGAATAAACGTACCTTGCCCCAACGTTGGCTCGTCGTATTATTGTTTGCCGGGTTGGGTGTTTACTGCTGTTTTAAATAAATCTTAATAACACATTGTTGATGATGCGCATTGCATGTTACAGAAAGACTTTGTACCTGAAAGTTTGTTTATAATACCTTTCAGTCGGTGTTTGCTGAATGTTGGAGGAATTCTTATAAAATGGACCACGTACATAGGCTGCCTACACAATGTAATAACAAGGCATATATAAAAGGACTGAAAAAAATGTAAAGCGTTTATTTAGCAATGATGTAAACTATATACAAAGGTAGAACTAAAAATTATATATAAACAAAAACGAAACATATCGGGTTATTTAATTGTTGTGGTGATCGGTTCATATTACACCCAACTACTGTAATATTGTTCATCTAATTCACATTTCCAGAGTATCCATCTATCATCTGACCTCGTATGACGTCATAATCAGCTCAGCGCGTGTATGATGACGTCACAATCATTACGTCACAAAGGGTTCCATATAGACGTCACCAAATCTCAAATACTCCGACACGTTGAATGAATTGTATGTCTTTGTAATTCTTTGCTATTTAATAAACATGCCGTTGAATATTTTGAAACTAATTTGACTGGGCGCTGTTGCTGCATTAGGCAGCAACAGCACCCAGTCAAATTGGTTTCAAAATATTGAACAGCTTAAATGTGTAGTTTTTTTTTTAAATTGATAGTCAGGGTGTTCAGAAATCGATCGATCCCAACACGAGCGAGGTGTGGGTGGAGCTTAGCTAGAGATGGGCGGGGCATAGCTAAAACCGGAAAGGTCCATTGTGTAATTTGACCTGTCACACATGTAGTGAGTAAAGTGAGCTACTCCATGTGCACTTGAAGATATACGTTTTAATCAGCAATACAACAATTGTTTTAAACAGAATTTATTTCGTTCAATGGGAGCACAGTAAGATATAAGTCTTATACACGTGTCTCCCATATATACAAATACAATACATTAATAAATACATCAAGATGGGGTATAATAAAACATAATTAAATAGTAACGTATGTATAGCTAGTTAATTGATAATCTATATCAACCACTGACTACAATTTTCTAGGTAGTTCGCACGCTTACGTATGTGTACGTGAATATGTGCGTGCGTGCGTACGTATTGGCGTGCGTATGTGCATGATGAGAGAGAGAGAGCGAGAGAGAGAGAGAGAGAGAGAGAGAGAGAGAGAGAGAGAGAGAGAGAGAGGGGAGGGAGGGAGGGAGGGAGAGAGAGAGAGAGAGGGGGGGGAGGGAGGGAGAGAGAGAGAGAGAGAGAGAGAGAGAGAGAGAGAGAGAGAGAGAGAGAGAGAGAGAGAGAGACAAAAAGAGAGGAGAGGGGAATATGAGAAACATGGTATAAACTAAGAATTTGATAAGAGTGAGAAAGGTAAGGTGAGGAGCTCTTAATGCTGCGTTCACCATGCTTGTATATGTTGGGCTGTTTGCATTTCGCTCTTATAGTTGCGAATTTAACAAATAGGAAGTTACTTAAAGCGGTTGGTATTGACTATATATTGGCATACGGCGTTACATATTGTAATATTCTTTTCCAAGTCGACATTGTTAATGCCGTATAGAAGTTGATTAGCTGTCAGTGTGGCAAGAGAGATATTGTTTAGGACGAGCTGATTTTGGGGAGAGACTCTTTGGTCGTTAAAAAGAGTGCAGTGGAGGAGATAGTGATTTGTGGATTCATCAGTGTATCCACATGGGCAGCTAGCTGAGTCTGACAGAAAATTTTCAAATAGATGCCGATTTAAATTACTACAGCCATTACGAAGCCTACATAGGATTACATTAGCTAACCTTTGGCCGACAAATACCAGGGAGGAGGCGGTCGTATAGGCGACATGGCTTTAAGTTTGCTCTTGAATTCCGTGAGAGTAACGGAACACGTGACCGGCGCTGGGAGAGTATTCCATGCGCGGACTGTTGCTGGAAAAAAGGATCTACGAAAGAGCTCAATACGACAACGAAATGGAGTGAATTTGTTTGCGTGACGAATGTTGTAGGGGTTTCGTGCCTGGGATAATGAGGGAAGGTGAGTATTCAGAATTTCACACGTCATCCCGTTGATAATTTTATATAGCATAACTAGTCTGTGAGATTCTCGTCTATGTGAAAGCGTTTCTATTCCTGTTTCGGTGTACAAGTCTTCCGTACGAGGACTACGTGTCATTCCACATACTGTTCTGAGTGCGTCTTTTTGGATGTCCTCCAGTCGTGTTACAAGATACTGTGGTATGTTATCCCAGACAACGTCTGTGTATTCTAGAGATGGCCTAATAAAGCTTTTGTACATAATTTCAAGACATTTCCGGTCTAGGATATATTTTAGGCCCTTGAGTAAAGAAAGTTTGTGCTGAGCATTTGTTATTAGGTTTTCCACGTGAGTAAGCCAAGTGCCTTTGTTATTGAAGGTAATGCCAAGATATTTATGGTTGTTTGACGGGAGTATTTCAGAATTTTTGAATTTAACTGGAAAGACAGTGGGCTTATTACGCAGAGAAAGAAACAGACTAGTAGTTTTGGAGGCATTAAATTCGACAAGCCATGTGTTAGCCCATTGCGTCATGATCCGAATATCATGGTCTATTGTTGCAACGTGTGCTTCTAAGTTATCAGACATTACATACAGGCAAGTATCATCAGCAAACAGTCTAATATTGTTTAAAATATCGCTGGGCATGTCATTAATAAAGACTAAAAATAGCAAGGGACTAAGTACTAAGCCTTGTGGCACTCCAGCGTGTAAGCGAGGTAAGGTAGATTCATTGCCGTTTATAACTACTAGCTGATAACGGTTTTCGAGATAGCTTTCAAACCATGCCAGTAAATTTCCACAGATACCGAAATTTCTCAATTTTTTTTATAAGGCAACGATGCCACACTCGATCGAATGCTTTAGAAATATCAAAGTACAAGAACAGTATTTCTTTTTGATCGTCGAGAGCCTGAGCGATAACAGTGTAGATGTCTAACAGTTGGTTTACTGTAGAATTTGACGGAAGAAATCCGGATTGGTATGGTGTTATATCGTGTCTAATGTAGTTGTAAATATGTTTAAAAACAGTTCTCTCCATAACTTTGCTTAAGCAGCTCAAGAGAGATATTGGTCGGTAATTTGAACATAGGTTCTTTTCACCTTTTTTAAAAATAGGAGCTACATTAGCAATTTTCCATGGGGTCGGAAAATGTGCGCTAATAATGGAATGATTAAAGAACTGCGCTAGTATTGGGACCAAAACCGCCTTACTCTCATATAACAGTTTCGGGCTTAATCTGTCTGAGCCAACGGCTTTAGAAGTGTCCAGATTAGACAGTACATCTGAGACATCGAAATTTGTTATTGTGATTGAGTTTAAAGTATTCTCCATATACAGAGATAGAGTATTAGTGTCGTGAATTGTGGCGATATTAGAAAAGTAAAGGTTAAACAGATCTGCCTTTTCAGAAGAATCGTAAGTAAATGAGCCATCTTCACGTTTTAAAGGGGGCAGTTCATTAAAATTAGAGTTAGTGTCAGCTAAGAAGGACTTACATATTTTCCACCGCTGTCTGGATCCTGTGCGTCCGTTTTTAATTTTTTCAGCTAACTTATCTTTAAAGTTTTGTTTAGCTGTCCGAGCTAGTGTGTTGACCAGGTGTCTCTGTTTCTTAAAGTTGGCCACATCTTGCTCTTGTTTAGTTTTCCTTGATTTCCTAAATAGCTTTTCTCTAATTCGCATCTCATGTTTTATTTTATTGGACATCCATGCTTTATCATTGGGATTTATAGTAATAGTTTTATTGGGAATACTAGCATTAGCAGCATCAATAATATGTGTGGTGATTGTCTGGCACCAGATGTCAACACCATTAACATCGGAAATGTTATTCCAGGGTGCGTTGGATAGCTGATCCCTGAATAAGTCCCAATCAGCGTTTGCATAGTCCCATATACGGCGTTTGTAGGATTTACGCTTAGGTATGGAAGATGTTACAACCAGATATACAGGAGTGTGATCACTACAAAAGGGTGCAAGTATTCCACTGTGTTTTACTACTCTAACACTGTTGATAATAATTGGATCGAGTAATGTGTTTGCAATAGTCCGAGTTGGTTCCGTTATTAACTGGTGGAAGCCTAGTGTAAAAATAATATCTTGTAAATGGTGCTTGGATGTATTGAGCAGATCATCATTAAGATCCCCAAGTAGGACAAGAGTTTTATTTGGATTTAAGTCACGAACATTTTCTATGTTATCAGAAAGAGTTTGCCATTTATCGACATTCGTATTGGATGGACGATAAATGACACACATTAGCAATTCAGGCCGGTCGTGAATCTCTATCCATATCATCTCAATGCTAGGACATTCGTATTCAAAACGGCGGGAGGTAGCAAGGTTTTCAGATATGTAGACACATACTCCTCCCCACGCCTGCTGACGGTCCCTCCGATACGGCTCCTGGAAGCCTGGCAGTTTAATGGTATTAGTGTTGATATTTGACGTGAGGTGACTTTCAGTAACAACAATAATATCAAACTGGGACAGATTAGCTTCAATAAGATGGATTATTTTGATAGTTGATATG
>CM067369.1:246749615-246752115 GCA_034401795.1 Chaetoderma sp. LZ-2023a | reverse complement strand
ATCAGATACTGCCATTATTAATAAAAGTATAGATACAGGTGTATTTCCAACCATGTGGAAATATGCTAAAGTAAAGCCTTTACATAAGTCGGATAATAAAGCCGAGATCAGTAATTACAGACCCATTTCAATACTGCCCATTTTGCACAAAATTATTGAAAGACATGTGCATAACTATCTATATAATTTTCTAAGTACATATAATTTACTATGCGAATCTCAATCCGGCTTCAGGCCAAAACATTCTTGCGAAACCGCATTATTAAAATTGATAGAAAACCGGCGGTTCGCAGTCGATAGTGGCGATATCGTCGAGGCTATTATGATAGACTTCAGGAAAGCTTTTGACCTTGTTAACCATGGCATTCTGCTACAAAATTTACGTATTTATAAATTTGATCCACTTACAATAAAATGGTTCGAATCGTATCTAGAAAACAGGCAGCAATATGTGGCAACCTCTGACAAGAAATCTGATCTTTTACCGGTAACAGTAGGCGTCCCTCAAGGTTCTGTGTTAGGACCTCTGCTATTTATAATTTATGTAAATGACCTCCACATGGGCACCAATAGTAATGTCGACATGTACTGCGATGATACGACAATGCATTGCAATTTTGATAATGTACAAAAATAACTGAACAACTGACTGGCGATATGGCATCCATCCAAAACTGGTGTCAAAATAATAAGATGATTTTGAATTCAGATAAAACCAAATTAATAATGATAAGCACTAAGCACAAACTTAATCAAATTAACCATGCGGAAATTAAAATACATATAGGTAGCGAAGAATTAGGCATTGTAAACGACGCAAAACTTCTAGGCTTGCATATTAACGAGACTCTATCATGGCAACAACACATAAGCAAAATATGCAGTAAAATAGCCAGCCTTATTTATATGCTGAAGAAAAACAAACAGTACATGAATGTTGATGAGCGCAACCTATTCTATAAAGCATATATTCTTTCGCATATAGATTATTGTTGTCTTGTTTATTACGCAGGTACACCGACTTTGCTAAATAAACTAGAAAAATTGCAAAAACGTGCTGCTAGAGTTATTTTAGACGTCCCGCGCAGAACTCCGTCAAAACAGTTATATGACACCTTATAGTGGACTCCGTTAAGTGAAAGAATGACTACAAAAACAAACATCATGACATACAAAGCACTAAACAACCTAACACCTAAGTACATTAACGATATGTTTACACCCATAGATGAAGCGCATACACTAAACCTGCGATCAAAAACCAATGGACACTTAAAACCTCAAAAGATACGAACAGACTACGGCAAGAACAGCTTTACATACACAGCAACGCAAATGTTGAATTACTACCGACGACCATTACTCATTACTCATCACTGTCAGCCTTTACATCCAACATATATAATCATCTTAAAGTGTAACAATTGCTAGTCTTAATGCTACCTGCGCGCAAGAGATCGAAGAGCGAGAGCATGGGAGAGATAGGTAGAGAGATTGAGGGGAGGGGTTGAAGTAGCGAGAGCGAGTGTGTAAGTGCGCGAGGACCTGTGAGCTTGCGTGAGTGCGTGAATGCATGTGTGCGTGAGTGATGATTTGAGTGTTTGTGTTGAGTATGTGGATCAGAGCAGCGTTTGGATTAAAAGGTATAAAAGCCAATTGTAAAAGCAACTGTATAAGGACACAATAATTAGGTTTACATGAATGTTGAATAATAATAATAATAATAATAATAATAATAATAATAATAATAATAATAATAATAATATATTTTTGCTCAACGGAATATAGGCTTGCACGATATTACCATTGGTGGTATATCGTGTGGAAAATATCGCGATATGTCGAAATATCGCGGTATCATAAGGTCAGAATGCAATCTTGAGAAGTGTCCATCTACAGAGCAAGAGACGGCTGGGTATTTCGGTATTTATCACTGTAATGACTGGCTCTTTAACAGAGCAAGTCATTCCAGTGTCAAATTTCCAAAGAATAGTTTTCTCTTGGTCTACATATGGTCATTTTCTATGGATTCACATGTGCCTATAAATTTGACCTTCAGATTTGAGAAACTGTTTTGACACAATGTTGTGCTTAAGGTTTTCACCATTTTTCGATATTTTATATCGTAAATTATCGCGATATTATACTGAATCGTGATATCTAGAAATATCGAAGAAAGCGTGCAACTCTAACTGAATATTATATATTAATAAGTAAATTGATTGTCTACTGCTGTTTATTCACATATCGTAATTAACTCCTCATCCTGTATATAGTGTAATTATCAATTGTACATAGTTTAATTATCAACTGTACATAGTGTACATAAATTTGTTCTATGAGGGCCTCGGGTAGATCAGGCCACTGATGATATACCCTCAATAGAGAAAGATTATTATTATTATTATTATTATTATTATTATTATTATTATTATTATTATTATTATTATTATTATTATTAATATTAGCTTCCAGAAGGAATGAAACACACGTGTCATGC
>CM067369.1:246666782-246749115 GCA_034401795.1 Chaetoderma sp. LZ-2023a | reverse complement strand
ATTTATACGGCCTGGACTGTGATTCAAAAATGAATTCTGTTCATGCATGGGATGTCATCCTAATTGTGGTCTGGACTGTGATTCAAAACTGAATTATATTCTTGCATGTGATGTCATCCGAATTAAGGTCTCTCTCTCTTTCTGGAAGTATTTCAACAAGTTCACCTCAACATCCAAGGTGGAACTACAAAAAGGCAAATTGGAGTCTGTTCGGCATTCGTTCCAATGAGCTCACCCAAAATATAGCAGTAGAAGGAGAAACATCAACAATGCGATCAAGGAATTTAATTCAAGTATCCTCAAGGCTGCCAACAAAGCGATTCCTCGAGGGTTCAGAAAAACTACCGCCCCTACTGGACAAACAGAACTGCAAGCAGACAAGGCCAGAGAAGATGCAGAGGGTAATCCCTGTCATGAAAACCACTTCACACTACAAACAAACTAAAGCCAGGTATCTAAAGACCAAGCTGGAGGCCAAAAGAAGAAGCTGGAGGGAACAGACGGCAGGGTTTAATTTAGAGAGAGAGACACAACAAAGCTATGGAGACTGACTAAAGCACTGAATGATGAGGGTGTTGGGGGAGAGAAGATTACTCTTGAAGAAGATGGACAAACACTGTCAGGAAAGATGGCTGCAGATGCCTTTGCGAAGGCATATGCAAAAGAAAGCAACATTTCTATACCACGAATGCGTCAAAAAGAGGTTAGAAAAGAGCAAAAGGAAAGAACAGACACCAACACTCACGATGCAATGAAAGTTGACATTAGTTTAGCAGAACTGAAGAAGTCTATCCGTCAATTGAAGAAGAAGAAGAAAATCTCCCGGACCAGATGGCATTACGAATGAAATGATCCAACACCTTGGTAATGCATCTCTCCGCAAGTTGCTAGATATCTTTAATCTCAGTTGGACCAATGGAGAGGTTCCTCAGTGCTGGAAGGAAGCCAGAATGACTCCTATTCTGAAAAAAGGGAAGAACAAGACGAAAGTGCTGAGCTACCGTCCTATCAGTCTTACAAGCTGCATATGCAAGACCATGGAGCGCATCGTCAACCAGCGGTTGCAGTGGTACCTGGAGTCGGAGAACACTAGTTTCAGAGCAGGCTGGCTTCAGAAGATACAGGAGCACAGAAGATCAAACAACACATCTTGCACAGGTCATAGAGGACACTTTTCAAGCCAAGAAGGTGATGCTAGCTGCCTTTATTGATCTGCAGAAGGCATTTGACAAGGTGTGGAAGGATGGCCTCCTCGTGAAGCTCTGGCGCACAGGCATCGGTGGCAACATGTTCCGATGGACCAAGTCATACCTACACAATCGCAGAGCTAGGGTGCTGGTGGATGGACAATCTGGACAAAATGTATTGCTGAGACAAGGGGTACCACAAGGAGGAGTATTATCACCAAATCTGTTCATACTCTTCATTAATGATATTGTAGCAGAGCTGCCCAATGGGATCCAAGCAGCCCTCTATGCAGATGACCTCGTACTCTGGTGCACCGAGGAGTACACAACGACTGCCACGTACAGAATGCAGCTCGCCTTGGACAGAATTACAGCTTGGGCCAATCGCTGGTGTATTACCATCAACAAAGAAAATTCATCAGCCATGCTATTCTCACTGTCCACCAAAACCAAGGTTGGCAATCTGACACTGGGCGGTACTCCACTCGAGTACGAGGACCAGCAGACATACCTGGGAGTCACCTATGACAGAAGATTAACATGGAAGGAGCACATCCAGAACGCAGAGGCAAAGGCCAGAAGAAGGCTAAACATCATGAGGAAGCTGGCAGGAACACAGTGGGGTGCCAATGAAAGGATCCTCAAGACCATCTAGCTAGGTGCCGTACAACCACACCTTGAGTATGGATCCAGCTCATGGATGACAGCAGCTAAATCTCATCAACAGAACCTCGACAGAGTACAAAACCAGGCACTGCGCATCATCACTAGTGGAATGAGATCAACACCAATAGAAAAAATGGAGCAGACAGCAGGCATCCCCCCACTTAGTAAAGGAAGGGAATGCAAAGCACTGATCCAAGCTGCAAAGTTCAAATCGTTCACCACACCCACCCGATGAAGATCAGGCAAGCACAGCTGTCATCAGGAAGACTTAAAAGATCAAGTTTTGTGAAAGAGACAAAGCACTTCAAAGGAAACACCAAGAAATGTTGCCAGCCCAAATAGAAGACCCAAACCACACCCTTGATCCTCCACCCTGGGAAAACAACTTAGAGAGCATAGCTATTCGCACCACAGTACCTCATCTCACAACCAAAGATGAACACAGTGATGTGAGCAAGAAGGCCCTGACCCTAGCCATGCTGGAAGAAATGTACCCTCGGGAGACATAGATAAGGATCTACACAGATGGATCAGCCAAAGATGCAATTAGGAGCGGAGGTGCCGGACTGCACATACAGTATCCAAACGGACAACATGAGTCAGCTGCAATACCGACAGGCAAACACTGCACAAACTACAGAGCTGAAGTCGAAGCCCTGGTCCACGCAGCTAATACCATCAGCAGAACAGCAGACCCTATTGCACAGATTGTCTTTTTATCTGATGCCCGCTCAGTCCTTGAGGCTATCACCAAAGGTAAGCTGCCACAACTTGAAGAAGCACTACAAACCATCAAATGCTTTCGGATAGCATTGCAGTGAATCCCCTCACACTGTGGAGTCCAAGGAAATGAGGAAGCAGACAAGATGGCAAAGGTGGGTGCAGAAGAGAATCAGACAGAAAACATGGTTACGCATACAGAGATGAAGACTATCATCAAGTCACTCTATAGAACACCTCAATCAGAAGATGCCTACCATCATCTCTCGAGGCCAGAGCAAGTGACCATTTTTTGTCTCAGAACTGGACATAACAGACTAAACCAACACAGGTACAGGCGGTTCCACCCTACGACATCGCCCGCTTGTCCTTGTGGAGAAGCAGAACAGACCACAGAGCACATACTTCAATGTTGCAGTACGTATCAGCTGCTGAGAGAAGAGATCTGGCCTTTGTCAACCTCCTTTGTTGAAAAGCTGTATGGGCCTGTGGAAGAACTGCAGAAAACCACAGATTTCATCTTGAGAACGGCTCTCCAAGTGTGATACCAACGATCGAAAAGAAGAAGAAGAAGGTCTGGACCGTCATTTAAACTGAATTATGTTCTTGCATGTGATGTCATCCGAACTACGTACGGTCTGGACCGTGATTCAAACTGAATTGTGTTCATGTATGTGATGTCATCCGAATTATGGTTTGGACCGTTATTCAAACTGAATTATGTTCATGCATGTGATGTCATCCGAATTACGGTCTGGACCGTGATTCAAACTGAATTACGTTCTAACATGTGATGTCATCCAAATTACGGTCTGGACTGTGATTCAAAACATGTGGTGGTGGTGGTGGTGGTGGTGGTGGTGGTGGTGGTGGTGGTGGTGATGGTGGTGGTGGTGGTGATGGTGGTGGTAGCGATGGTGGTGGTGGTGCTGGTGTTGTTGGCGGTTGTAATGGCGGCGGCGGCGATTGTGGTGGTGGCGGTGCGGTGGTCGTGCTGGTGGTGCTGGTGGTGGTTGTGGTGGTGGTGGTGGGGAGGAGGAGGAAGAGGAGAAGGAGGATGAGGAGGAAGAGGAGGAGGAAGAGGAAGAGGACGAGCACGAGGAGGAGGAGGTGGTAAGAGCTGAACAAACCTTGATCAAGACACTTGTTCTTAGACCCTGTTTTTTCACTAGAGAGTTAATCAGGCATATTGCCATCACGTATGGTGTTATTCATGATTAACTCTCTAGTGAGAACACGGCCTTAGACTCTTTACGCCGGGTGTCATACGAACGAATCTGGCGAACGTTTAGACGAGCAGATTAATCTGTCAGAAAAAATCTGATAAAAAAATTGGATGAAGAAATCTGATTAAAAATCTGATGAGAAAATATGATGATAAAATCTGACCTCGAATGTGATGCCAAGCGCGCCTGCTATGTAGAGCATACCTTACTCTCAAACTCAGTTATAGATCTTTCATTGAAATCTCCAACTTCTCTGTTGTTGTTTGTTAGTAATGACGTGTTTAAGATACACATGACCTACAGACAAAATCAAGGGAAATGGAACTTGTCTAACTCTTTAGATTAGACCTCAGACACCATTCTTCAGACACAAGACCTTTGTTTACGGGATCAGATTTTATCAATCTGACGAATAGTCAGATTCGTCTTCATATTTTCGGCTTCAGACTCATTTTTTGCTTTTTACAGAATGATACTCTGATCGAGTTCGACACATCTGATCAGATTAAACTGACCGTGTAAACGGACCTTATGGTAATCCAAGTGTATTCAAGTTAATTTGATATGCTAAAACGTATGGCCGACACTGACCAATCAAAATTGGCTTTTTGTTAGTCGATGGATTTGGCAAGTTCTATGTATAGGTATTGGTTGTTTTGATACGAATCTGACACTTGCGAATCATATTGATAGATCATGTTGTTTAAACGAAGTTGATTGTTCAATTTTGCCATCTTTTAGAAACACCTTTGACTATCTCCGATACAGCTTGTCCGATGGAGATGAAACTCACTAACTTCATCTATAGGGAACGAGCCGAAACAAGTTTGTTCAAGAGAATCTGACTGGTAGATTTTCCTGGCGGTCATATTAGATAGATAAGTTAGATATATAGATACTTTATTCTTCTCAACAGGCCATTGCCCCATGGGTGGACAAATTACATAATTCTGTGGCTGGCAATGTGTAAGGCATGGGTAAAACTAATATAAACTTACTCAGCGTACATTTTATGTATAAATATACATTAACATACCTGCAATCTTACCATCACCATTATCGTCATTTATTCAACGTTAATTCCCGTATCGTCATCATTTACTGCGCTGCCCCCACCGTCCATCACTCCTCTCTTTACTCATTAACCATTCCGCAGGATCATCTCTCCTCGTTTCTTAACACGAAAAGAAACGAAAGTGAAATGAGGAGTATGATCTGGTCATTAAAACGAAAGTCTAAAGCACCTCTCATTACTCAAAACCATTCTGCAACATCATCTCTCATCGTTTCCAAATACGAAAAGAAACGAAAGGAGAACGAGGAGTGAGACCAGGTCGCTCAAAAGTCATCATTATTTTACATTGTCTTCGTTGGCAAAAATACACAATGACCTAGTTCTCATGCAAATGACTTCTACTCTGGAACAACCGCATATATTGATACATAATTAGGGACGAAGGGCGGTTCAAGTTTCTTCTGGGGAAGTTGACGCGTAAAAAAATGGTCACCTTTGCATAATTATGTCCCTTTCCCCACTATGTGTAACGGAGGTGGGGGGGGGGGCCTGGTTATTATGCTTTCGCCCCGTACGTACCTCACGAAAATCTTGTCGCTGCAACTCCTCCTACAGTTTCAGAGTGAAATGTTTGAAACTTAGCACGATAATTGATCCACACCAAACGATATGCCTAATGTTAAACTACTTTTCACAGGTCTATCACAAAAGGTCGCAGGCACGTACGTACGTCCGTCCGTCTGTCCCGAAAATGCTGTCGCTGCAACTCCTCCTACAGTTTGAGAGAGCATTCACCTTTCCAGTCTATCCATCTGTCATCTGACACCATATGACGTCATAATTAACTAAGTGACGTGTAGGATGACGTCATAATTAATTTTGGCGTGAATGACTCGATTTAGTCCGTCTTTAACGCTTAACAGTCCGACACGCTGTACGAATTGTATGTCTTTACCATTTAACAAACATTCCGTTGAATATTTTGAAACTAATTTGACTGGGCGATGCTTCTGCCATAGACAGCAACAGCACCCAGTCAAATTAGATTAAAAATATTTAATAGCTTGCCTGTACAGCTTTCTGTAATTTGATAGTCAGGTAGTTCAGGAATCGATCGATCCTAACATGAGCGAGGTATATAGGTGGAGCTTAGCTAGAGATGGGCGGGGCATAGATAAAACTGGAAAGGCCTATTGTGTGAAACGTGACAGGATAATTGTATACCACACAGAGATGTGCCCGGTGTTAAAATTCCTTTCATGATTCCATCATATCCGCCAGTATGTGTGCGTACGTCCGTATATGTATGTACGCTTACTGTATTCTGCGGCTGTAGTAGTAGAAACATCCTACAGCTGCAACCAGTCAGTCTATCCGTTTCTGAAAATAATGTCGCTGTAACTCCGCGTATACAGCTTGAGAGAGAATTGTTTGAAACTTGTACACTACCCAAAGATGTGCCTAATGTATGTGTTATGTATGCGTGACTTGCATTCACTTTTAGTTTTAAAACAATACTGGGAAACACTCATTGGTTGGGGATGTACTCTTGTTTGGGGGTGAGGTGGCAGTGGAGCGAGTGGGTATGTCAGCCTCCTGCTGCCCTCGACTGCTAAAATTGAGCTATTTTTATTTGATTAATTTGATGTAGCTTGCTGTAAATTCGTTTGATACTTTACAATCCGATTGATTGATTACGTCAGTGGAAATAACAGATTCTGTTGTTTCTGGTCTAAGATAGTCTATTTTGACAGAGCTGTCTTTATCTCTGAGCATTTAAGTTACCGGCCAAAATATTTATATTGGGACTTTTAATTTACGTTTCTTACACAAATACTTGTCCAGTCAAAATTCGCAAATGATTCATATTCAGTGTGCAAATATTAAAGGTGCATATTCACACCAGAATGCTCTAAAATAAAACTGTTCAAATTGCATACGTTTAGAAGCTTATGTTATATACCTCAATTTATTGAAAGGAAATGAATCTTAACATATGATGATTTCATTACGTATAAATTAATATAATGTTTTAATTGTAAAGTGAAATAGGGGCACATGTCTCTAATTTCATTTCACAACTTAAGAAAATTATATAAATTTGTACGTAATGAAAATCATCATAGTTTTTATGGCTACAGATTTATTTCGATTTATTACATCTAGCCACACAATTTAAGCCTCTACAAGTATAAATTTGAACAATTTTATTTTCAAGCATTTTGATATATATATATATATATATATATATATATATATATATATATATATATATATATATATATATATATATATATATATATATATATATATTACATACTTAAAAATCATACGTGGTCTACATCTTTCATCTGCAACATCGCGTATATAAAATGCATATAAATATATATATAGTCATTGCAAAGATCGGCTGAAAATTACTTTCATTTCATTTTTTCATGGCATAACATTTTGTATTTTTTCAACCACTCTCTGATTTAACCATACATCTATAATAGATGTCAGGTACGCAAACGTATATCATGCTAACGGACAATACACCAAAGATTGCTTGCCTCACTACAATTCCGACCTCTAGCAATAAACTGGATGAAATCATCTCTGAGCTTATTAGGTTAATCAACAAAGGTCTGCATCAGTAGTAGACTAGCTACGAATCCCTTGTCGACAACATCTTGCTTGGGCTATTCGGCAAAATAATTAAAGCAGCAAGAAGCCTTAGCTTCAGCAGGAATATTAATAATTAATATTGAGCAGCTATAAACCGTGCCATACTAAACTATAAACTAACTAAACTATAATAATACATCAAAATATCATTGATAATAACCATCTGGGAGGGACGGGTGGGAATATCATGAATTGACATGATGCCCGTTAAGGTGCCAAGATGAAACTGCAACTACTTTATTTACAGGTGGGTATCACTTCCTATTTCCACCACTGTGATTGCATATTTCAAATGATATACCAACCAGGTGCGAGGAAGCTCATTATCAGGTGTCAGTGGGAAGCGCTGACCTTAAAACACCAGAAGGTCCATTGATTACAGTTTAGTCTCCACTCTGCTTGACCAGGCAATCAATTGCTCATTGTTTAAATGTCTAACATGATCTGGGAACCAGACTTGCGGCACAGCTGCCATCAATAAACCCTTCTCTGACCGCAGCAATTAATGAAACTACCCTCTATATTAATACGCAATTATTGAAAATAATAACCACATTAATCCAACACCCGAGAGTTCGCAGAGGCTTATGGCCCAAGCAAGAACAAATACCTGGAGTGGACGAAGACAACGGTTTATTATGCAATATTTTCTATAATAGTAGCAGCGCAAACAGCGCAAATCAATAAGCCCAGCAGCATAAAAAGCAGCGTAGAACAAGCCAGAAATAACCTTATCTCCAAATACCCAAACCTGGATTAGGGGTATGGAAATATTATTGGCCAAGGCTGAACACAAAGTCAAGCGGGGATTGTAACACACCTGCATTAAAGAACAATATACTATACACAAATCAACATTAACTGTAATCAACGATCTGATGAAGCAATGTCGCATTATTGTGACATCTAATGATCACATATTTAAGTGTCTAAACATGTTCAGGTAAACAATTTAACAGCGTGCTTTCTATAATAGATGTCAGGTACGCAAACGTATATCATGCTAACGGACAATACAAAAAACCGTGTCGCACAAGTGAGTACTCTATAGCTTCCATTGCTGCTCGATAAATGACATCACTATAGCAAACGCAAAGTTGCGAGGGCCAATATCCTACGATGGCGTATTGATTGTAGAACTGTACCTCACAAGATATGTACACACGCAGCTACACTTGTAGTGTCCACGAGAATGGACCTTTCCATTTTTAGCCATGCCCCGCCCATCACTAGCTAAGCTCCACCCACACATCGCTGTGTTGGGATTGATCGATCCCCAAATGCCCTCGCTATCAATTTCCTGAAGACTATACAGGGAAGCTGTTGAATATTTTGTAACTAACTTGACTGGGTGCTGTTGCTGCCGATGGAAGCAACAGCACGCAGTCAAATTAGTTTCAAAATATTCAACAGAATATTTATTAAATAGTAAAAGCAAACAATTTGTACAACAACGCATAGACCGTCTTCAAATATGCGTTCGTGTCGTACTTATCGGCGTCATTCATGACGTCACTCATTATGATGTCCTTCTACACATCGCGTAATTGATTATGACGTCATATGATGGGTGGGTACTCTGGAAAGGTGAATTGAACATCATTCATAATTATAACACGCTATAATGATGATAATAATAACAATAATAAGACTATCACGATGATCAATACGAATGCGATTTACATTCACGTTTGTGGAAGCATCTATGTTCATATCCAATATATGATAGCCGTTGCCCATTACTAGCGCAGTGCTGCCAAAACCTGTTCCTGTCACTGACAGCAACAGCCTCTTGCACCACTACTGCCAGAATGATCACTATCCACGCACGCACGCACGCACGCACGCACGCACGCACGCACGCACGCACGCACACGGGGCAATCATGCATGGAGCAGCTAATTCACACTGTACAAGGATACCTTTTATTTTCAAGCATTTTGCTCATATGGATCACAAATCATATTCCAGACGCTAACATGCTAAATGGATAGCAAGTTGGTGGCCATTAGAAAACATTTCCACAAGATTTTGATGAAGTGTCAGCCAGCACCAGCCACTTGCTAATTGTTTACAAATTAGACAGGACAGCAGCTGGAAACAAACATGAGGTCGAGAAGGTGGTGTAGAGAAAAACTTGCCTACAGCTATGCCCAAAGAATGCGTCACTTGCGGATGGGGGAGTCCGGAAGGGTCTGTATAATATTCTATATACGCATCACTGAGCCAATCACAAGCCACTGGACCAGATCTACAGGACCCCACACTTCAAGGAAAATGAACCCTGCACCTAAGAAAACTATGCCCTGATAACTATTTGCTTCCACGCCTAACGACTGCAAAATATGTTTAGACGAGCATGGAAGGCAGAGTAGGCCAAGACAAAATTAACAAAAGAAAGGGAAGCGTATTATGTTGCGCAAAGAGGATAGAGAAACATGGCATTGCATACGGTTTACAAGAGTATTAAAGCGCATGGGTCATGCAACCTAGGTAAGAGGTCTGCCCTATCATTGTTACAGCCCTTGATGCGATGAGCACACAAATTAAAATGTAGGTAACGGAGAGCCAAAATAAATATCGCAAATAATATATTATTGTAGGATTACGAGAAGTGCAATTATTAATACCCGCTACGGCGACCATATTATGTGAGAAAATGTAGATTCGCTGATTGGCCCATCTGCCATTTGTAAAACATTTCTAATTACAGTAAACCAATTATCTCCCCCACATGCCACCCACTCCATTCTTGCATACATATGTGTAAGCGCCAGAAAAAGGGTAATTCTCTAGCAGAATGCCATTAAATGCCGACATGAAGTTAAACACTAAGCATTAACTACAGGAACAGCTTCAGATAAATACGGTTTGTGGGAAGACTCTATGAGCAAAAAAAAAATTGCAACAAATATTCTGCGAGGAATACTCTCCCGCCATGAACACCAAATGCGGCCCAACTGAGCCTTCCAACAAACGTTTGCAACTGCCACTTTGAAGCCCATTTGCGCCATACAAAATTCAGCAGCTCTAGCCTAAGAGCTTGGAGCTTCTCTGTCGGCAGTGCCAACGACATATTTACTGATTTTTTCCCCGCCCAAAAATATGAGCAACTGGCAAGGAGCAGCAACCTTCTCCAATTTATAGAAATCCAACAGTCCGCAGTTCTAACTGATAAGTACCCGTAGCACTCTTTCACACAGGGCCTTGATGGCTCACAAATACAAAATCAAGGTTGCTACAATATCATGGAAATCCAACATAATGCGGCATCCTAGAAACAAACGGGAGTTTAGAATCCTAAAAAAACGCCATTTGCAATCCATCCACCATTAATCCAGTAAATAAATAACTATTTCTAGTGATACAACCGGCCTGTGTGCAGATTTCAAGACAACCTTAGCCACGGAGTAACCTTGTTTAACCAATTTAGATGCACTGTCCAAAGATTGAAAAAGTTGCCTATCCATATCAGAACGTAATCATTAACTGCCTAACAAGCCGGACTGTTACAGTAATGCATGATACGGTTACCATCGACTGTCTAGGATAATATTCCAAAGGACTAACAAAGAGGGGAGGAAATCTACCTTAATGAAATTGCCATTTCTGTCTCCCCTTTCATCTAATCGTCCTTATAGTAGTGGCTGGTTAAAGGAGCAACGGGCGATTGCCAACTTGGGCAGGTGATGGGGAGACACAGGAGTCTATTATATCAAAGCCGTTCCTAATCTCGTACAAAATAAAAAACTATCAAATTCATCCCACAGCTCATTCTCCCATGGTGTCAGAATAAGGTCACTGATTATTGACTGTTTTTCTTACTAGTGTAATGGGCCAGAGTGGCTATGATAGCAGAGCATTGCATACGTGCGCATATTTACATCCAGGAACGTCACATAATATTCTTAAATTGAATTTCTTGCAAATAATGTCCCCATTTTTTGAGTGAGATGCCTATATGACCGATCATCTCGCCGCTTATCCACACGATATCGCCTGTAAATTTAACCAGAGGGCTGACATAACCCTAAGTGGTGCGTGCATGGTCAGATAGTACCCCCTCCGCGCCCCACCCGAAATAATGTTGGTGTTGCGGCTTTCTGTATTCCCCAGTGTATAAATAAATTGACACCATTTCATGTAAGCCCATAAGACTACAAATGTACGTGTATTACAGATAGACACATACTTGAGCTGCTAGGAGAGTACTAATTTATGCAGGATAGCTATGTTAGCCATTGCCCATTGACTAACAGTAAGATTTTCTAATTTAGCTTCCTAGACCCTACCATACAGACTAGTTTAAAATCATCATTAGAGGACACCACCCTTTCAGCCTGGCGTGAGGATATATCCACAAAATCAGCAATGTAATATTGTTATCTTGTGGCACTCGTCGATTTTTAAAATACCTGTGGGCCCTGCCAAAAGAACATGCCTTGTAATAGATGCGAACCTGGCTGGGGAATATCCGAACTGCTTGCTGGCGACCCTGTTATAGCATCCTGCTACGATATGGTCAACAGTTTACGACAAAAGCGTTCTCCCCGGATGAACCACCAATATTAAATCCAGTATTTATCGTTCGGTATTGCCTCTGCTAGTTCCTGGTCAACACGGTCACTAGTTTCAGCATTGTTCATCAGACTGCCGGTCGCCGTTGAAACCGATCTTAGCACACGATTCTGCTGTCCATGGGGAGTTTTCGTACGACGCAGATCCTGGCCTTCGAGATTGACGTAAATTCCTGCTCTATGACGAAGTCCACTGCATCATCTCACATTTTCCTAGCTGTAGCCTATGTGCCTTACTCGTTGTATGTCGTGAGATGAGACATTTCTTCATCGGTATTGTCCTCTCACAGGCTATTAATTATTGTTAGTAACTGCGTCATGACTTACACCGATACCAGAGAGTGTAGCTTCTTCGTGATCAAAATTATCCACTGCGGATGTTATAAGCATTCGTTGGTCGAAATGACTTGTAAATGCAACATCATTATTGCGGCTAGCAACAGTGTATTAAGCCATATCACCATGATATCTCATGAGATCATCATAGCTCATGCTAGGACTGAATCCATTGAAGCTAGTGATTAATGCTCTTACATGTGCCATGAATCACTGTTCATTTTGTGAAATTGTGTCCTTATTCCGCCAGGGTATATATCATAGTACATGATCTGAAATAAAACACACATCTGTCTGCACTTAGCATTTGAAACCTTGCTTGTCGTGCCATCGGCTGCTTCCATTCTAGCTCCTTCCATCATATCCACTGCAGTTATAAATCAACTGTTCATGTCTACATTAAACAGGTAATCAAAGAGCTTAGCTAGAGGCTCCAGCAGAACCATTTTGTTTCATGGTGTATGTAATTCATCAGCATCGCAAAACACGATATCCACATCTAGCAATTCAGTCCAAATCATTTCTCCACGTGTGTTTATTGGACCTGAATCATGAATAACTATCCCCAGTTATTCAAAGATGCACTGTCTGCTCTATACCATACACAATTCTGTAGCTGACTTTCACTGAAAGCCCAGCTTTAAAGGGAAAATTGGCATGATCATGTTCCAGGAAACAGCAAAAATCGGTCAATATTATTATGAAATATTATTGGTTTGAAGTTGCTTGTAGTTTGATAAATAGATAATATAATTTGGATCATGGTGTTCATCATTTTCACCACATGAGAAAATGCATAGTTATTCCACTAAATATGATGAATCTGTGCGATTTACATACTTTATGGGGGTAGGGGTTACATAATATCCATTTCCATGCAGATATTGATACTATATAGCTGCACAAGCACGTTACTACGAGGTGGGGGGGGGGGGGGAGTGTTGAATGGGGGCAATTTCTGGTGGATAATATGTATGGTTAAATCAGAGAGCAGTTGAAAAATACAAAAATGTTATGCCATGGAAACTTGAAATGAAAGTAATTTTCAGCCGATTTTTCACGAAAAATTAGCCCGAAATTGCAAATTCATGAAACACACATCTAAAATTGGAGTGACTCTATTTAAATTTTGCGATTTACATGTTGTAGGTGGTGGGGTGGTGGGGTGGGGTGGGGGGTGGGGGGGGGGGGTGTCACATAGTATCCATTTTCATGTAGATAAAGATACTATTTAGCTGCACAAGCATGTTACTACGAGGAGGATTGAATTGTTGGTGTATAATATGAATGGTTAAATCGGAGAGCAGTTGAAAAATACAAATGTTTACGGTATGGAAAATTGAAATGAAAATCTTTTTTCAGCCGATTTTTCACGGAAAAGTAGCTAGAAATTGCAAATTCATGAACCGCACATCTAAAATTGTAGTGACTCTGTTTATATGATGGAATTTGATTATACTTATAATTTTTAGTATATATAGATATGATATTGACACGAACCGTATCAATATCCTGATATTACCAATTTTTGCCTATTCTCCCATGATAATGCCAATTTTCTCTTCTATTGCTGGGGTAGCGCCTGATCACCTTCACTTTGTGATTTATGTGACCTTTCATGTCCACAAATACCCCCCCCCCCCCAGACAGAGGACTAAACTGTTAATTTGTGGAGTTTAATCGATTTTGTAATGAAATACAAAGATCTATATATCCCCGGCAACATCTTGTGGAGCCGGAATCAAAACTACAAAGGTTGCATGACCATAGGACCTATACGAAAATATTGTATTTCTTGCGCTTTGAATGACTTAACAGTATTAACGACTTAAACCCGAGAAGAATCGGCTCGATTATATATGCTTAGTTCAAATACAGTTATTTAGGCTTAACCAGAAATGGGTTAGCGCAGTTTTTTCTTTTCGGCACAAATGTGGCGGGAAGTAGGTTAGCGCAGTTTTTCCGCACAAATACGATGCGGGTTGTTGGACCACTTACAAGGCATGCTATGGATAAGTTATGGCTAGATATCAATCGTAGCTGTTGGCTCACAAATCCTTATACAAGATGTTGTTTTGGGTACGAGTCACCGGAAAGTCTGTATTTATGCAGTCCAGGGGTCTGTGGCGCGCTTTCGGCTAGCCAATTACTTTTGGCTATATGTTCGAGGGTCTTCGTTCGGCACGTGGAGTTACAGGAAATTACGCCAGTATAGATTGCATTAACTGCTCGACGTAGTGCATGAAGGTTCAAATGTACGTCCGTTCTGAACGACCACTCAGTCTCGATGGTCGTTTCTTGGCCGATGAAAGTCCCTTTATACATTTTGGTGTCGAATGAAAAGACACCAGAGCTCTGATTCAGCCAATCTACACACGATTGTAACAACCAGGCAAAACTATGAAGTCACATGTTATGATGTCATACCTACTACGGTGTCTGCCTTAGTGCGGCATGTAGTACATACGCCTATTTTATAGTACACGATATCTCTGCCAGTTCATATCCAGTTTAAATTTAGAAGTCAGATTTGGATTCCTGAGGGAGTTTGGGCGAATCTGCCAATGATGGGACGAAATGGACCTGTATTAAGAATTTAAAGAACACGGGAAATATATACATAAAAGATGCCAGCTCCATACCTACAGTACAACTCGCTTAGCCTGTCTGGATTATCGCACATGCTCGTTAGGCGATCTTACGGACTTCAAGCGCTTTACGACACACGCTATACATATAGACCATAATGGTCGTATTAGGGATGTGAAGAGGAACGGGCTGGTATGGGCCATTTTAGCCCGGCCCTACGCGGTCCGTGCTACAGAAACCAGAGTATTCGTTACTTAGCGGTGGCTTGCGATTCATCTCGCTGGTCTGGTATAAACGAAAAATATCATTATACAACTTATTTATTTGATATCCCGATAGAAATTTTTGCGGTTTCAGTCCTCCCGGCGTGTAGGTCTTTGATGTTTCCGATCGCGGATCGTCGTGGCGCTATTAGTATTTTGTCAGTCGCCTGTGAACTAGCTAGACATATTAAGGATTTTCTCACTTCCTTCCAACTGGATTGTTTCGTAAATATAATGCTTCCCTAAATTGAAAACTCATACGCGCACACGTGTTTCCAGCACACGAACAAATAATAACAAATATGTGTGATGGGGTCAGAATCCATGTATAAAAATTAGTATATACTAATAATACATCGGGACCATTATATTACAGCAAAAATACTGAAGATTTCCAAATTTATTTATATCTCGGAGGTAATGCATATTTAACAGGACTAGTTCGTCTGTGTTATTGCTTCGTGCTATAATCCTTGTAGCTTGTATAATGGCGTGGAACAGCATCCCGGTATCCAGTTCCTCTTGCGTACTAAAGAGTGCTGGACTTTCTGTAGCAACAGAGATCGTCATAATTTCTCCCGTACTCTAACCTCCCCGACTCCACCTCTCAATATGCCTCCCTCTTTCTCCCCACCCCACCCCGCCCTCCATCCATCCCTTCCCCCTCCCTCCCCCCCTCTCTCTCTCTCTCTCTCTCTCTCTCTCTCTCTCTCTCTCTCTCTCTCTCTCTCTCACAATCGACTGAGTGAATTCAAGCATTTCTAGCTGGGTCGTCATCGTCGTAGGCGCGGGTGTGGTGGGGCGTCTGCGTCTGCGTTGTCCTCGTCGTCATCGTCGTGGTCGTCGTCGTCGTTGTTGTTGTTGTTGTTGTTGTTGTTGTTGTTGTTGTTGGTTCCAGTCGGCGGATAGGGGACATTTTAGAATTGTTATCAGTATACAGTTTTTTAGTGTCTTTCGATTCTGTGTTGCGAAACATAATAGATATTTGTAGTAGTTTAACCGAGAATTATAGCATTTAGGACGTTTTGGAATCAGATCACGGCATTCAGAGTTGGAAAATAAAATCAAATATGAAGACTTAATAACGTGGGCCTAACCTCTGAAAGACCGGAACTGTACCTGTTTTATCCATATTACGCACTAACATGTCGAGTGATAATCGTTCCCAGACATCTAGAGACCTCAATGGCAGCTTCAGAAGACGAACGGCGGCGTCAAATTACTCTCGAAGCACATTCAGCCTGTTTTATATATGCTTAGATCTATTGATCTGATGAGTATTCAGAATAAAATTGGCCGGATATACGACGTATTGTCCAATTTGTCTGGTTCATTTCCCTGTGTTTGCATGGAATGAGATTTCATCGGAAAGATTAAAGGCGGTTTCCAATTTCACTTAATTTAGATCACTTTAGATCGTTAGATCCCAGCCGCCATTTCTAATTTACCTACTTATATAATGCTCTTAGCTAGATCTTCCCATATATATGAGGAGATATAGGTCTACCTCACCCGCCCAGTTGTTATAAAAGCTACCTACCCCTCCCTGAGGGAGATTCTTGATGCGGTCATAAAAACCCACGTCGATCTCGTTTTAACGTTTTGAATTAGAAAGACCAAGCACCAAAAATTGTTGGCAGTTTTATAATTATTCTGGCGAATATTTTGAAATTAATTTGACTTGGAGGTGTTGCAGCATTAGGCCGCACCAGGTTCCTATGAAATAAGTTTCAAAATAATTAACAAATATTAGAGAGTGGGGTGGGTGGGGTGGGGGAGGGGGAGGGGCGCCATGCCACTAAAACTAAGCTTGAGGGACGTCAGGGGTTAAAGGGCTCAGACTGAAGAATTGCCGTACACGGTGGTGAATCTGATCTTGTAGATGCATGCCAACGTTGCACATGTTTGTGCCACGTGGCAAACTCTTGGTATTTGAAAATGCTTGTGTTTCACGAAATATCGCTTTTTCGCATAATGTGAATACAAGATCGAGATGAATTCCACAACTCAAGTGTTTTGAGGAACCTGGAAAAATTCCTACCCTTTACCAAGGAATCGGTTGTGAACTAAAATATGATACTGCGATTCTATTATCGGGTTTGTGTCAGCTCGTGGTGGTGTTGGTGTTGGTGATGGTGGTTGAGGTGTTGATGCTGGTGGTGGTGGTGACGGCGGCGGCGGTGGTGGTGGTAGTGGTGGTAGTGGTGGTGGGGGTAGTGGTCGGCAGCGGTGTTGGTGGTGGTTGAGGTGGCGGCGGTGGCGGTGGCGGTGGCGGTGGTGGTGGTGGTGCTTGAGACCGTGGAAGAAAACATACTGTAGCTGCAATCATGCCTTTTCTTTGACCACTGTTTCTTGTCCACAGTCAGGTTCCATAGAGCCCTCTGGTTTGTCTTGGTCGTCAGTGTACGCAGTCCAGATTCATTTAGCTCGGTACATAGCAGCTTAACGGGGAACACATATGTGCGTATTGCGTAGTGCGTAATGCGTAATGCGTATGCTCATTGCGTGGTGCGTGATGCGTGTTTTTCGCTCCACGAAGCGATAAATACGCAACGCAATATGCAGTACGCAACACGCATTACGCACTACGGACACATGTGATCACTCCCATTTATTTTCAATTATTTTTAAATTTGCGCATCACGCACCACGCAATGAGCATACGTATTACGCATTACGCAATGCGCACACATGTGTTCCCTACCACGCAATGAGTATACGCATTACGCACTACGCAATACGCACACATGTGTTCCCCGCTTTCTTAGCTTGTTTGTTCAGTGGCGTCCTCGACGATCTGTGTATATATGGGACTTTTAGAAGTTTAAATTGTGGGCCTATATGTAAATGAAACGAAATATACCTTAACATATTATGATTTCATCACGTGTATATTAATATAATGTTTTATGTTACGAAATTGAATTATAGACACGAGCCCGTAATTCAACTTCAAAATTAAAAAAAAGTATGGTAATGTGTACGGAATGAAAGCCTCCTAGGCTAAGATTTATTTCGCGTCTTGACATTGAGAGGTACACAACAAATCAAGCCTCTAAAATTACACAATTTAAACAATCTTATTTTCATGCATTTTGCTGTGAATATGTCCCTTTAAATAGTACGTTTTATTTTGTTTTGCAAACACGATAAGTTATTTCTGAATTACATTGTCGGTGTAACAGTCATATATACACCTAAAAAAAAGTAAGTCCCCTCCCTAAATATGGTCTAATTTTTTCTAAGATATATATCTGATTGTAATAAAAATTCTCACAGGTGATTAGTGCCACTATAGCGCTAACATGTGAAATCGATTACCTCATAAGGTCAGTCATGCGTGACCGAGCACACACTTAATGCAATAGTGGTCCATTAAATTTGCGAAATTGGACATGGCGTTTGCCAGAGGAATATCACTGAATCTGTCACTAGTTGTGCATAGAGTAACGTGTTCACAGTTCTGGGCTTCAATAATGCCACGTTTATCAAACCAGGATAGGGCAATTGCCATTGGTCTTCTGGAGGCCAATTTCGGTGTGAAGCAAGTTGCGCGTAGAATGGGTGTTACCCCAAAAGCAATAAGAAAGTTGCGTCACAAATTCGAGCAGCATGGTGAGGTAAATTACCAACCGAGAAGTGGCAGACCAATGGCCACAACGCAACATCAAAATCATTTCATTACAAACATAGCACTTCGAAACAGAATGTCAACCACACGCGCCATCAGGGATCAGCTACACGCAGCTGCTGGAGCCAGAAGAATCAGTGATCAAACGGTGAGAAACCATCTCCGTGTTGCTGGACTGCATGCTCGACGCCTGGTCAAGAGGTCAGCCTTGTCATTACGCCATAAACAAGCATGGCTTGAATGGGCCAGAGACCGCGTACGCTGGACAAGGCAGCAGTGGGCAAACGTCATGCTTAGTGATGAGACGCGCGCCTGCCTTCGCCACATTGATGGAAGGTCTCGTGTTTGGCGTCGTCGTGGTAAACAATATGCTGAATGTTGTGTGCAGCCTACCACAGCATTTGGCGGGAGGAAGTGTGATGGTGTGGGCAGAGATCAGCGCAAGAAGAAAAACCAAACATATTCCAATCAATGGTAACCTTAATGCCAAGCGCTATCTTGCCGAAGTCCTGGAGCCACATGTACTGCCGTATGCTACTGCCATAGGTGATGGTTTTGTGTTCATGGATGACAATGCACGTCCGCACCGGACAAGAATTGTGAATGACTTTCTTTCTAACCATGGCATCGAGGGGATCGTGTGACCAGCAAACTCGCCAGATCTGAACCCAATAGAACATTTGTGGGATCAATTAAAGAGAGCGGTATACCGGCGAGTGACTGACGTCACTGTTCTTGGTGACATCTATCAGCTGTTGCAGGAGTGGATGGCGATCCCACAACATCGGATCACCCGCCTCATCAACAGCACGAGAGCACGTTGCAATAATGTGATAGAGAAAAATGGTGGATACACTCATTATTAAATGTGATCAAGTCCTTTGTTGACAGTTTGTTATGATGTAACACGTCTTTTGACATTTTGAAATGAAATCTTTATTATGGTTTACAAGTAATGAAATTAATGGGTAGTCAATACTGTTACCGAAAAATCTGCATTCTACACTCTAACTGTTGTTATGATTCTCTTGTTACTGAATAAAATCTGTGTTGTTTGTTCTCTGCAATTTTTGAAATGGGTCAATTTTGCATTTAGCGTAAGTGCATTGAGGCAACACACGACATATGGGATAAGCTTTATCGCTGATTGTTGGCATAGTCGAACTAATGATCTGTGCGAAATTTCATTACAATTAGATACATCTTTTAGAAAATATTGGCCAATATTTAGGGGGGGGGGGACTCACTTCTTTTGAGGTGTATATATCAACACTACTGGCTGGTAAACTATTCTTCCGAAGCTGTAGTGTCATGTCTCAGATAGCTGTGCCGCAAGCACAAAGCCATAATGGACTTTTCCTGTTTTAGCTGTCCGGCACATCTCTAGCTAAGTTCCACCCACAACTCGCTCGTGTTGGGATCGATTGGCCCCCGGTCGTCCTGACTAGTAACTTCCTGAAAACTACAGGTAAGCTGTTGAATATTTTGAAACTAATTTGACTGGCCCGTGGGCGCCGTTGTTGCAACAGTGGCCAGTCAAATTAGTTTCAAAATATTCAACAAAAAATTTATTAAATAGTAGACATACAATTCGTACAACACCGTTTTAGTCCGTCTTCAATTATGCGTTAGTGACGTACGTATTTACGTCATACATGACGTCATAATGACGTCATTGGTACACGTCACGTAGTTGATTATGACGTCATTTAATTAAGGGATTAGTAATACTGAGTAGGTTGATCATTTTACCAAACTTCTCAACAATATTCTTAATGTGAGAAATGGTAAATTAGATATAGGTATGTATGACTTTATAAACGCCCATAAAGATGACGGCCCGAATTTTCGAAAGGTGTTTATCTCTTAGTCGTGTGTAATTTTGCTAATCGTCCGATGATCATCGGATTAAATTTAATCGGAATTTTCGAAGCATGTTTAGCCTACCCGCGTGTAAATATCTGCCAGTAATTAGACACATGTTTATAAGTAACAAAAGAATAAATAATCGTCCGTTGGTGTTTTTTTTTATCTCAATGTAGTCAATCGTTTCGAGCACAGGCAAACACTCAAACGATTGTAATGTACGTGTTACACGTGTTAGAGCTTGCCCAAGATGATTTGGAAGAGCACTGAGAGGGTCTTGGAAGAAGGCACTTGAGAGTATTTCGGGACAGAACGAACCCCCTTGAGGAATATAATGATGTGGAGTTTGTACGGCGTTTTCGACTTTCAAAAGCAAGTTTTCGTGATCTTTTAGACCTTATCATGGACAATTTCGTGCGACCAACAAGACGAAACCGACCAGTTCTTCCGATAGAACAACTGTGCATTGCCCTTCGGTTTTACGCATGTGGCTCTTTCCAGGTCGTCGTAGGTGATATGTGCGGTGTGTCGCAGGGCGCATGCTGTACCATTCTACATAGCGTTACAACCGCAATTTGTGAGAGAAAAGACCAGTTTATAAATTTTCGACAGACACAGGCTGACAGAATGGCGGTAATGCAAGGGTTTTTCAACATCGCCGGATTTCCTGGTGTTATTGGGACCATTGTGTCCCAATTGTGAGTCGTGGAGGCGATAACGCTCAACGTTTTATGAACAGAAAATGGTTTTATAGTATAAACTGTCAATTCGTCTGTGACCATCGTATGCTGTTCACCAATGTAGTGAGCCGTTGGTATGGATCAGCCCACGACTCTAGGATCTTTGAAGAGTCAAATATTTGTGGACGGTTTTGGAGGGGAGAAGGTCGTGGAATTCTGTTGGGAGACCCAGCATATGCGTGTACTTCTTATATGCTGACGCCCATTCGACAGCCTACGACAGACGCTGAAACCCGCTACAATCGTTCACAGAGGAGAACAAGAGGGGGTCATTGAACGGGCTTTCGGTATTTGGAAGAGGCGGTTCCCATGTGTTGGTAGTGGCAATCGTCTCCGTTGTTCAGTAAGTATAACTACATATATTATAGCTATATGATTTACCTGTCCATCTTGAATGAGCATAGTTATACACAGGTCAATGTTTAGGAGGTCATATTCTCATGTCATGATATTCATTGAATACAAATACAATACAAATTTATTACAAAATAGTTATCTATTTCCAGATTTATCGGATTCTTTCAAATAAATTCAAATTTGTATTCAGAGTTTCATTTTATATTCATATACAGTGAAACCTGTTTATAGCGACCACTTCTTGAACCACTAAACGATGTTTCTAGAGAAATGTGTCCGATGAATATAGATAATTCATAAGGTTATTTGCTTTTGAGACGACAAGATGATGGGTCTTTACGACCACCCAGCTTAAAGAGCCACCATCACACAACCCATATTTTAAAAATAAAATTTCAGCTATATCAGTTTGCTAGTCTTAGAGATTGTTATTGAATTCTATCTGGCCACGATTAGGGATCTTTGAAACAGCAGTACGATCGAATTCTGGAAATTCTCTTATGCTATAGAATTATTTATTGAGTTGCAGCAAAATCGAAATCTTGGTCACCCCACCGCAACCACCCCTCCCATGCAGACCGCAGCGCACCAAACTGTCAAATTCTTGGCCTTTATGAGACGCTACCAATGTTTCTCAAGTTGAGGTTAATGCATATATGCTTCTATTTCTCTTATAGCTGGACCATAACATGGCCATCATTGTGGCAACAGCCTGCCTACACAATCTGGCTAAGCGGCGGAACGATCCTCTCCCAGATGACGAAGTGGCTGGCCAGTATGAGGATCTCCCTCAGCAGGATAATAGAGTAGAGGTCGACATGCGAGGAAACCTAGTTAGAGAAAGGTTCATACGGCAACATTTTGAGCGAGTAATTAGTTACAAAAATTCGGTATATCTCTTAATTTGTTTGATGGAATGCAACTAAATTTATCCTCTTAATTGCCTCTGTGATATCGTAAGCGATAACGTGCAATTTTAGCGTCAAAGGATCTAATGACATTAACATGAAATCCATTGAAGTGGGTTGGGATGGTTGGTGTGGGGATAGGTAGGTCATGAAAACATAGGGATATTTGTACATTTTAGTTTCCTTTATTTCACAATATTGTAGGCCTACTACAGGTCAAGGCACAGTCTTTTACGTTTCTCATTGTAATATGCAGTCTTGCTGCGCGCCGCCTCTTGCTGTAGTAATATCAATTTCATCTTTGCCTCATGTTCCTCTTTCAGGTAGCGCAATGCTTCATCAGCTTTCTTCAACACCGGTGATGAGGTTTTCCTGGTGTTGCTAAAAGAAAGAAGAAAGGAGCTATATGTGATATCGCGCAACCCAGAATGCACGGTTGAAATGTTGCATTCATGGTTCAGTCTAAATATAGTTGTTCTTGGAACCAAGTCACGCCAGAAAGATTGTCAATATGTCATTGTATGAGAGTTATGCTTACCAAGAGTACGTGTTATTCTGTGGCAAATTGAAAATTGAATCATCGGTGGCGTCATTCGCGGCAGGCGTCTCGGCGGCGTCATTCACGGCGGACGTCTCAGCGGCGTCATTCACGGAAGATGTTTCAGTGGCGTCATTCTCGGCTTCAACTGTTATCGTGCCAGAACTGCAAGATGGATATTCGAAAGCATAATATTTGTCATTCGAAAGCATAATATGTGTCATTCTAAAGCATAATATTTGTCATTCTAAAGCATAATATTTGTCATTCTTAAGCATGTATGTTATTCTTTAAAACATTCAGGTGAGCTCAACTAAAATTCGTATTGTTAATATATTTCGTGAAATTGCAGCAATACAATGCTACTCTCTGCTAATCGCTTCACTTTGTTAGTTAAAAAAACAGCCACATCCATGTATAAATGCCAACTTTACTGACTATGCTGATTCCATTGCTACAGTAATCCAGATCATCCATATACATGGCACCTGTCTTTCAAGCATAGTCCTGTCTGATAGTCCAACGGTGGCCTTTGTACACAGGAGTGACGGTATATATGGATATGTACCGCCCCAATATACAAGTTGCGCCGTTGACCAAATGCGCAGTGACGTTGAACAAAGGCGCATGCGCCAATATCAAATTGGATATTGGAGCTGTGTCTATGATGCGCTGATATCCAATTGGATATTGACGCTGCGCCTTGGTCAATGGCACAAACCTGGATATTTGCGTGTTACATGCATGGCATTACATTATTTGCATCGACACGAGATGGTCCCCACATCTAGCGATTTCCGATTAGCATCGGATCACACAAAGGCTTCCACTAGCCCAGATTCACAAACCCAATGGCAGATTTGGTCTAGTGGCGTTTGTGGTTTCGATGATAGGCGAAAATCGTCAGATGTGGTCTCGATCCCATGTTTATTATTTAGCTAGCACTGGATGAGAGGTAGCCTACCTGTTTGAAACGTCTGTAGCACTTGCCGATGGCATTGTAGAGACACTCGGTCGAGGAACATCAATATCATCTGGCACGACACTCGCGACATTTGCCTGCTGGTCAATCGTAGCAGAATCATCATCATATTTGTTATGAAATTGCTGTAAATCATCTACAATTATGTTTAAAATCTGTAAAATCTCCTCGTCTATATCACCAACGACAGACTTGCCGCCACCGGTCTCCAGAATATCAACCTTCTTCTCTCTCGCTTTGGCCGTTGCCTTGGTTTTGAGTCGTCTCCAAAGCTCTTTCAACTCGTTAGCCGACGATTTGGCTCTATCTGGAAAAGCTGCTTGCATGTCCCTTGCAATTGCCTCCCATGCTGCTTGTTTCTTTACGTTCGATTGTGTGTCGCATTTTTTACCCTCTATTACAGTTTTCCGATTTTTTATGAGCTCGATCAACATCATTCGCTGATCTAGCGAAAAATTGTCACTTCTTTTCCTCGCAGACATTGCTAAAGTACTACGTGTATGTGAGCCTAACTGATTTACCATGTGCTGTCCACGACGAGAAATAGACCAGTCGAACAGCTACCGAAATAATGCGTGCAATATCCACATCTCCCACACCCACTTACACTCACCGACGCACACGCGCATAAAAACCATACACATGCACATGGCACCTCCACATCTACCCATACACGCGCACGCACTCACGCACGCACGCACACACGCGCGTACGTACGCACGAACGCACACTGCCATTACTGTCTGTATGTCTGTCTGTTAAGCTATCTAAATTATTTGCCAGCGCTGTCCAGCGAGGAATGGATGGGCCAAATAGCAGACGACACAAGTTACGCATTGTCAAAATAAAGCGTGCAATACCGAGACAAAAGAATCACGGTCGGCGCTCTCGAGTTACACGGTGTCAGCTAATAAGCGGATTTTCTCGGTACGAAAATTTGGTTTAATACAGGTATTTTTCTAACCCTGGTTAAAACCCTATTTAAGGGTTACCCCCGTGCAAGATAATCGCACGATGATCACCTTTCGAAAATTCGGGCCACGTGTTTAATATCCTTAACTTCTCCATTTCAAACCGCCAAAATTTCTATGGCTATATCGAAATTGAAAGTCAGGAAATCAGGTGTGTTCGATTTAATACTAAATGAAATGTTTAAAGCACGTCATAAAGACCTTTTGCCTTTGTTGCGCAAGGTATTTAATGACATACTTACCTTCGGGTTCTTTCCCGATGCTTGGAGATGCAATATCCTAATGCCTCTACACAAAAAGGGGGACACGATCGATCTTAATAACTACATGGGTATTGCGATTGGGAGCAATCTGTGTAAACTTTTTTGTGGTGTTTTGCATACCCGATTGTCTAAATTTGCTGATGATAAGTCACTTATCCCTAAATATCAGATTGGTTATCGAGCTGGAGCGCGTACATCTGATCACATTTTTACACTAAAATGCTTAAAAGATAACTAATCTGAACTCTTGATAGCTATTCAGGTGATCTAATATGCCAGTTATAAACTATGCAGGTAATGTACAGCTTTTCATTATGCCGCTAAAGAAAGATATTCAGGCTTTAGTAGCTAAACGTTGCTACATTTCTACAGCCTATGATGGCTGTCATGATTTACTTTTCAACCAATCAGGAAATTCCTAGCGTGCCTGCCTTGGGAGAGAGCTCAGTCATAGAGGCGCCAGCTATAGTTTGGCAGTGTGGTTTAAAAGCAATCATACAGGTAAGCGGTTGAATATTTTGCAACAACTTCCAGTCAAATTAGTTTCAAAATATTCAACGAGATGAATATTACATAATAAAGAATGTAATACATCGGCACTTACATGACATCACACGCTACCGCTTGTGGAGACAAAATGGCGGCGATCACTGTTCAACATTTACGCGATATTACAAAGCAGATAATTGTGATACAGAAACGGGAATGTGACATGATATGAATGATCTGGAATCTATAAACTATAATCTATCGGTGCAGTATAACATTTGGGATGAAATTAGCATCGCTTTAATTGACAAATACGTAAACAAACTTTCCAAGGAACGCCTTTACTGTTGTGTTGTGGACTTTAAAGCTGCATTCCACTCGGTGTCCAGAAAAGCCTGGATTTTCAAACTTATTACGCTGGGTGTTGGCGGTAATTTCATTTCGATCATGCAAAGCATGCATTCGAGTGTTCTGTACTCCATTAAATCGGGAGGAAAATTCAGTGACAATATCCAATCCAGCGTTGGTGTTAAACAAGGATGCGTTTTGAGTCCATTATTATTCAACTTATTCATTAGTGACCTTCCAAATATTTTCCTTGAGTGTGAACCAGTAACCTTGTAAGACACAAAATTTAGTTGCCTGCTGTTCGCTGACGACTTGGTATTAGTATCCATGTCTCACACATGGCTGCAAATGACTCTAAACAACTTAAGTGTATACTGTCGTAAATGGGGCTTTACAGTGAATTTGAGCAAAACTAAGGTTAGTATCTTTAACAGAATGGGTAGGTTGATTAAGCGTCATCAATTTACATATGAAAATACGGTAGTGGAAAATGTCTACGCCTACTGCTACCTGGGCATGATTTTCTCTTCTTCTGGTAGCCTAAAAAGTGCGTGTGAGAGGCTTTGTGACCAAGATTCCACAGCTCTCTTTAAAAGACAACATTGCCTTAGCGCATAGGTTATTCAACAGCTTAATCGTTCCTATTTTAATGTACTGCAGTGAGGATTGGAGTCCGCTGTACGTGAGCAGACTCAACAACGATACATTTTACTACATCTGCAACAATGTGCCTGCTGAAAAAGTTCTCCTTAAATTTGCTAAGTACCTGCTTGGAGTTAGTAAAAGACCAACGAATGCTGTGGTTAGGTGCGACCTAGGTCAATACCTCATTATGACAGTCATTCTCCCGCATGCCATTAAATACTGGCTCCGAATGTCTTTCGTAGATCATCCTTCGTTAATAAGGAAAGCGTATTTAGATTCATATGACACTTCAGAAAGAATTGTCAATTGGTGTACCTGCATAAAATTGCTTCTTTCCCATTTTGTCATGTTGAATGCGTGGGACAACAGACGCTTCATTCCTTCAGGAAATTGTATGCCCACCTTCCAAGGCAGTTTAAAACAGGTGTACGCCTCTCAATGGTTGTGCCATAAAAATGACTCTAATAAGAAACGCAAACTACGTTCATATAAACTTTATAAGAAGTCATTTCAAATAGAAAGTTACGTCTTGGCGGAGCCTATGGTAAATAAACGTCGCGAGTTCTCTAAACTAAGGTTAAGTGCGCATTCCCTGCGAATTGAAAGTGTATGTATGTCTGTATGTATGTCGGATTTTATAGCGCCAATTCCAAACTGAATTGCTCAAAAGCGCTTTACAAAATTTAGAATGCTCTTTGGAAAAGATATGTTTTTAGTAGTGATTTAAATGAGTCAATTTTAGAGCAGTTTCTAATTTCAGGTGGAAGAGAATTCCAGAATCGCGGACCGGCTCGAGAAAATGCACGATCACCAGTAGTTAAGTTTGATTTTGGTATGGTACATAGTAATTGTGTGCTAGACCTAAGAGACCTTGGTGCTGCTCTTTGCTGGATTAAGGATTTTAAATAGGGTGGGGCCAGATCATTTAGGCACTTGAACACCAACAAAGCCACCTTGTACCATATACGTTGTCTTATAGGCAACCAGTGCAGCTCCAATAGGACAGGTGTGATATGATCGAATCTTTTGGTGTGTGTAATCAGTCTAGCTGCTGTATTCTGCGCTCTCTGTAAACGATCTAATTGGCTAGATGGTATGCCTATTAACAGAGAGTTACAGTAGTCCAGGCGTGACGTGATGGTAGCATGTACGAGAGTTTTGACCGCGTTTTCATCCAGGAAGCTGCAAATTTTGCTAATGTTCCGAATGTTCATGAATATGGAACGGCAGACAGTGGTAACATGAGCTTCCATCGATAGGGAATTGTCAAATGTTACGCCTATGTTACGGGCACTTGCACTGAAAGATACGTCAGCCTCCCCAATGTGCAAACTGGTGATGTCAACCTTATGTCTTAGGTGCGGTGAGGTTATTAACAGAATTTCAGTTTTCTTATCATTCAACTGCAATAAGTTGCTTAACATCCATAGTTTAATGTCACGAACACAGTCTTCAACACGCTCACGAGCATTCACCTGGTCATTTGCATAGAATGCGAGATATAGCTGTGTATCGTCAGCGTAGAAATGGTAACTTATGCCATGAGACTGCAATAGCACTCCAAGGGGTGGAGTTGACAAAGTGATAGATATTCCCGACCCAAAGTTCCAGCGGATGCTCGACTATGTAAATTATACGATTCTGGCAATGTAGAAGATGAAAAGCATTTTATTCTAGATTGTGCCGCTTTTCTTGTTGAGAGAAGTCAACTGTTCGATAGTCTATCACAATGTACAACATTTGACACACTATCTGACACTGAACAATTTCAACTTTTAATGTCCTCTTGCAAAGGTGACTGGGATATCGTAAAAATTGTTACCAGTTTTGTAAATACTGTCGCTAAAAAACGAAAGACACTATCGCCCTCATAATTCACCTTTCCACAGTATCCTCCTATCATCTGACGTCATATGACGTCATAATCAGCTAGGGAGCATGTATGATGACGTCATAATCATTAACTCATAAATGATTCTAGTTGGCCTGTCTTTAACTGTTAACAGTCCGACACGTTGTCTCTACTATTTAATAAACATGATGGTGGGTATTTTGGAGCTAATTGGACTGGACGCTGTTGCTGCCATACAGCAACGGCGCCCTGTTATGTTAGTTCCAAAATATTCAATTGCTCACTTGTATAGTTTTCTGGAAGTTGATGGTCAGAGAGTTACGATCGATCGATCCCAATACAGCGATGTTTGGGTAGAGCTCAGCTAGAGATTGGTGAGGGATAGCTAAAAATAGAAAGGTTCATTTCGCTGTCCACCAATTACCCATATGTATATATTAGTCCGGGAACCAATTTTCAAAAGGGGTCTAGAAGAATGGTTTCGTAGCACACCCAGTATTCAGAAGGTTTGTCTCTATATTATGCTAGACCGATGTCTTGGATATATTCTGAGCCGTGTTGCACAAGAAAATTGTGGTATCACTAACCCGTGAGAAGCCCATTTACAATAGGTGTTGAATGTAGCTCTCAAACAATTTTCACAATGGTAAATTTTTCACAAGCTTAAGCGCATGTTATATCAATACAATCTTAACCAAAATGGAAAGGAGTGATCGTATATCGCAGATTTATACATAATCAATCTCGTTTAAGACACCCGTATGTTGCTTTGTACATATTGGGGCACTTAGGTCTTCTTGTGACTAGCAATACCTTAGCTACAACAATGCCCATGTTTTCTACATTTTTCATAATTAAACTTTTAACTGACATGCAGTGCATGTCTACACAAGCTGGCAGGACATATTTATCACGTGAGCAAATGAGAGAATGTTACTCATCCGTGTCAGAGTCATCTTCGACAATTGTATGCTGAACATTGTCACACATTTCACCTCCCATACAAAGTCATGCTTCAGTGCAGAGTAGATTGTTAGCCTTGCATTGACAGAGATCTGTTCTTTTGCAGGCAGACTTTTGACATCTACATGATGTGAGTTCAATTAATCCAAATGGAGCAGGATCCTTTGACATTAGAACAGGCTTGAGTAGACCATCCACTATACTCCAGCCATGTCCATTTGGAGATGGAGGATTCTGAACAGCTTGCAATGAACGTCTCCAAACAAGAGCTTGAACATTGGCCCTTTCGGTGTGATGCTTTAGACTATTCGATGTAGGTGGAAGATTTTCATTTCTTTGTCTCTTCTGACAAAAGAGCCAATAACGGGTTTCATCAGCTGTCTTTCCCACATCCCTGGTGGTATACAACTCACAGACAAATTTCTCACATAGAATTGCAGTATTCGGTGATAAGTCAACATGTTCGCCGAGTTGGGCTAAGCTAAGCTGATGACATTCAGATGACTTTAAGAGATTGAATGCTTTTCTCTTAGCGACTCCAAATAATGCACTAGTGCTATCACAACCTGTAAGAGAATGAAACCCAGGCAAAGACAGACAGATAGCTGGGCCCAGTACTTGAGCAACTGTATGTATTGGTATGTATCGCAATTTGTCCTTTGTGCCCGTACGGAACCATAGTTCAGAACAGTGAAGCGAACGATACGTATATATACTAAGTACTGCCACGTCTGTATCAGGAGACTGTATAACAACACGCATGTGGTCTTTTGAAGCGTGTAGCGCGTGCAACATCATACGCGTATCTGCTTCCTCATGATCTGATCGAGTTCTTCCAAATACGACGAATTGTTCGCTGAAATGACAACAACATCCATTCCATCGTTAAAGCCACCAGCAAGAATGACGCAATTGTCGGCAGATAGCATATTTGGACCAGTATCACGCCACCGCTTGCTGAGAAATGCAACCAGGTTACTTTTGTTGCTTGGATTGCTGATGTACTTGGCCCATTGCTTTGGAACGGGAGTATTTTCTCCAGCAATCTTTACTTCCAATGCTGTTGATGACCCACGTTTTAGCCGCTCTTCCGCTTTGAGAGATTCCAGTCTATCATATCTGTCAAAAACTATATCTACTCTGTTGCAGTCTTCTTGATTCAGTGGAACTGTAAAGATGTGCCAGTATTTATCAGCCAATTCTCCAAATGTAGACGTACCTCCAGTTTTAACCATTTCCACAATTTCCATGCCATCTACTACATAAGCTGTTGCGCCTGTCTTGTCAACAGGTGGAAGCCGTCCATCAACATTTACTTCCTTTTCTAGTTCACTTAACAAAACACTTTTCACATTCTTTCTTAGAGTTCCATCCGTATGTGACAATGATAGTGGAACAGCAGACAGTTCATAGGCCATCACTAGTTTTAAATCAACATCTCTGGACCTTGCGGCAATAATTAATCGACCAAATAGTTCGCGGTCAGATCTCACAGTGTGAATTTTTTCATCATTTGTTTTGAGTTTTTTCTTCTGTGCTAGGCTGGCAAATGTTTTAAGTTTTAAGTGTGGCAACGTGTTCCAAAAGCTTCTCGTGTTAGTGTCCAGCCGCTCCTGAACAAAATTTTCCATAATCTCCTTACCAATGTCACAGGCGGAAACTAGTCTCCTAGCGATTTCACTAGGCAATACCACGCCAGTTGCAATGTTTACAAGCGGAAGACACTCGCTGTCGTCGTTTTCCGCAATATTAAAGGGATTGGTCATTATATCTGATGAGAACATCGAAAGTATCTTCTGCACATCGGTTTCATCCCTGTTCATTCGATTAGTCCCCATTTCCTTATGTACTCCAAACATGTGACTATCTTGTAACCCACACATTTGCTTTGTGACCGTTGTTATGGCTGCCCTCTCGTGGCTAGTTAAAAACCACCTCTCCAGAGCTCCTGGCTTTTGTGTTATTCCAATAATACCACCTCGCTTTTTGGAATCCAAATTAATCGATTGCTCTAAGGCCATATCTGTCCACACTTGATTGAATGGATGGTCTGAGCGACTTACGGAATGATTTCCATTCAAGAATTGTTCATGTACATGGTGATGTGTACTTGGAAGCATCTTCATGTCCGCAAGATATATTGGCAGCCATCTTGCATAATTGGTTCTGTCCATGCTGTAGAAATATGGCGCCATAGCAGCAGTAGCAGATAGGTGTGCCTACCAATCTCCAGTTCTCTCAGCTCTTATGAATCCAAGCAGCGGCTCTACCATATGAATATATGAGTTCCAAAATGCGAACAGGTGTGATTTCGAGCTTGACTCAACTTTAAAGGATTTGAACAGCTGTGGCAATTTATTCACGTACATACACACCTCTTTGAAATTTTCTTGCAGTGCGTCTAAGTCGTCAATGCTGCTTCGGCACATCTTAATTTTCTCATCCAGACTCTCCAATTCTGTTGGAGTAATGTGGTCTTCATGTTGTCCATTTTGTTGAACCCATTTGGAAAAAGACTGCCATTGTACTCGCAGCAGCGCTTCCATAACCAATTTGTGAGCCCTCACTCCTCGATTATATGACTTCCCTTTAAGTAGAGCAGCAGCCGTGCTGCTACCATATGTGTTGGGCTCTATGAGGAGATCTTCTAAGCCAGAGTCATCAAACATCTTTCCAATAACAGCTAAGTAGTTTAGCGCAATGTGGAACCCCCCCCCCCCCCCAGTCTGATCACAGTGTCACTAAACTCTTCTTTATATCGCCACTGTATCTCCTTTGCCTTGACATATATGGCCAAGTCGACTGTAATGACCGAGTCATTCTGTCCTAGTGTTGTCATCATTCTTTGAACTTGTTTCATGACCGTATACACCATATTGAATTCAGTTGGTGATCCGGAAATCATTGGACAGTAACCGATTTGTGTAAAAGGTGCGTTAGCACATGATACAAGTGCATTAAATCCACTCCAACTAGGGACTGTTTGTGTTTCTGTGGTCATCATGGGTACAAGATCTACCGCAAACAATTTTATTGTCTCATTCCAACCACCATTACCTGGGTGCTTTGTCAACAGTGGTACAGCTGGATATACAGATTCTATGATGGAGTTAGTATACATACATAAAATATAACCTTCACATTTCACCCTCGCCTTTGGTATATGCATGCAAAATGTATGTTGGATATATGTTAGGTCGATATCCGTCTAAATATCATATATGGTGAATCTAATACGAGATTACTTTGAGTTATGACACGATCATGCTTATATCGTTGTGCACTGTGGATACAGCCAAAGCCTAGACCCCCTATGCAAAGAAATCAGGATAACTAATTAGTGCTACCACAATTTGTTTGTACAACAGGGCTTAAAATGTGCGGGACATGTCCTCCAAGCCACAGCAAGTGTCAGACCTTCCGAATACTGGGTGTGCTACGTCACGATTCTGACCTAGCTTTAGCTCCTGGACTATATAAATTGTATACATTTTTATTCCCATGGCATACTATAGTTTTATTTTTGTGATAGTTTGCATTTATTATTTGTCATGTATTGTCTGTATTCGTACTTGCCATATCCTCAAGATTGGGTTAATGCAATAAAGAATCTGAATCTGAATCCGAATCCTCTTGTGCCAACAGCGCTTCAAAGCGGTCAAAATATTACTTGATATATCAATTAAACATTTTGATGGTCAATATTGTAAATTTACCACTGAATTTTCTTTTCGCTGGCTTGACCATTAAAGGGGTAATGGTAAAGAAAATAAAGTTTTTACTTAGCCAGTGTCTATTTGCAGGACGAGAGAAGAGTATTTTTGAAAATTTACCACTAGAATGACTAGCTCGGTTACCGAGCCAGTCATTCTAGTGGTAAATATTAAAAAATACTCTTCTCTAAACCTTTCAACTAGGGGCCTAGCCATGTCTGAAGACCACTGCAAAGTTGTTTTTGGTCAGTTTGATCATTAAAGGGCTAAGTTGACACAAGAGGGGTTAAGGAACTTGCTTTTCGATGTAACCAATGGTAGGCTTTACATTTTAAAATCGATCCTTCTCCATTATAAATTAATAGATGTCTATTTCTACTGGTAACTGTCGATATTATTACGGAACCCGATTGTCAATTCACTCCGTGGTAGGTTTTAGAAAGTAAATTCACTACTCCTCCGGGATTGATGACGTTATCCCAATCGAACTTGAGGATGGATATTCTAGGTGTAACGCTTGCCATTATAACGGGGCCCAATTTTCGAGTCACACAAGGTAACATTTTGAAGGCATAGCTGTTAATACCAATACGGAACCTGATTTCCCATTCAGCATGTTGGCTTCAGAGATCTCCGCAGACCTTTTTACTGGGACTGATTTTGTCAATAGTGTGCCAAAGATAATGATTTTCTGCTTGGACAAGTGTGGGCCGTCGCGGAGACAACGTTAATCATCTACTCAAACGTAAACAAAATAAGGACTTTGGAGATGGTATCTTCTTTCATAAACCATGTGATTGTATTATTTGTGAGCTTCTGTATTCAAGCTCTTTCAAGATGTGAACCGATCTTTCATACCAATGTAACGGCGCCACACTCATGATGGTATCTATGGGGCAGTCGCAACCTGGGATTGGTAACTCCGACTGAGTAAAACTGGTCTATCGCAAAAGCCAAACTCACTAAGTCAGTTAACAAATAACTACCGCAGTATAATATTCCTGCTAATAAATTCCTAACTAAATCAAAATAGGTGATAGCAGACAGTCGTATTTTGCCACTTTACTGTGCCATTGATGGCATGGACAACGAAGCTGAATGTAGGCCATTGTCAGAGAATAGCAGGGTATTTGATAAGACGTATTCTGTTGTTGGCTCTAGCTCATCTGCCTTGGGAATTGCAGTTCATCATATGACTAGGTCAAAGCAGCTCATTACAGTGTGCTTCAGAATAAACCACAATTACTCATACGTTACTGTATAAGAGAGTCTGGAGATCATAGCCAGCATGGACCTTTATGGGGTGTATCATTATCAGCCTTCTTCCCCCATCATCTTTGTCCTGGTGACAGGAATCAATGGCGCTAGTACTAACTGACGTCACAGTCAGTTGCTAGGCGAACTTGCATTTAAGCACAACAGCCTGATTTGCTTCAATTCTAAGACTCTCAGCGGGTTAATGTTTGCTTCTACCAACACACGAGCCACTCAATCAGCTAGCGACCGTGAGAAATGATGTACCCGTCCAGTTACATGAGTGGAACTACAATAACCCGGCAATCCCATCTCAAATCAATAGCTCAAGTTCATCGCAAATGAATTGGAGAAATTGAACCTGTGCTCCTGACTAACAGATAGCTGGTGTCACATTAATGTAGTCCATCTGCTTTAAGAGTGGCGCCATCTTGCATTCAGGATGCTCAGATGTTAGTTTTAGTCATCAGATGACACTGAGAAACACTTTCCCCCTCAAGTCTGGGCACAAAGAGGAAAACACAGGGTTATTGCTATATAGAAAACATGCCTCACACGAGCGCAGCAGTTACCACACACTACTATAACATTCAGTGTTTAGACCAGTATCAGGCTATATGCACTCACTTGGTCCCATTCAAACATCTTACCCTCGTAACACCCTACATGTCAGCGAGAACATGTCTTGAAAGGTCACTATGTTGTTCCGAAGCCTTTAAAGCGTCAACTGCGGATATAGAGCCAAAAAGCCTGCCAAGCTCAGCGGTTTGTGTTTGTATGCTCACTGAATGGATGAAGACGAACGTGAGTGGAATTGTATCAGTGCTGCCATACACAGCTACCAATTCTAAACATAAGAACTTGTATAACATGCTCTGATGAATATGATTCAGTGCTGCCATAAACAGCTCTCAATGTTAACCATGAAATCTATTATATTTAATGTGCTTTAGTGAATGAGTTTCAGCCGTTCTTTCAACGGGTGACATCGACAAGCGGAAACGTTCTCTATCCAACTACCAGATGTCCTTGCTTCAGTATGACGATGACTGTGTGAATGATACTACTTATTATATATTTTCTTAGCAAAATAACGAGTGTCAATAGAGCTTCATCCGGCAGTCGAATATGATGCAGATACAAATTAAGAATATGTGCATTTATGTCATATTTTCCCATGGGTGTATCACCATCACATGGCGTGGATCATTTTCCAACAACTCTACAGAGTGTAACTGACAATTTTAATAGGATGGCAATTCACCTTTCCAGAGTATCCATCCATCATCAGAGCTTGTATGACGTCATAATCAGCTCAGCGCGTGTATGATGACGTCAAAATCATTACGCTACAAATGGTTCCATATAGACCATCATCAAATCTCAAATGGTCCAACACGTTGTATGAATTGTATGTCTTTGTAATTCTTTGTTATTTAATAAACATGCTGTTGAATATTTTAAAACTAATTTGACTGGGCGCTGTTGCTGCCTTAGGCAGCAACAGCACCAAGTCAAATTAGTTTCAAAATATTCAACAGCTTTTTTTCCTGTATAGTTTTTTGGAAATTGATGGTCAGGGTGGTCAGAGATCGATCGATCCCAACACGAGCGAGGTGTGGTTGGAGCTTAGCTAGAGATGGGCGTGGCATAGCTAAAACCGGAAAGGTCCATTATAACCCATTGAAGCGTGTCGTGACTGAGCAATGGCGTTCATATCTATATTATCCATCTTCTAAATTTTAGCGGCCCACAATGACAGAGTCCTGGCATGTAGAATTGAAGTGATACCATATTTAAAAACCACACCGTTGTTCTGATAGTGCAGTTTCTGGGGAAGTATACCCCTACGGTGTTTCTGCTAATTCAAGTTATGACGTCACCATGAAGTGTAATGTGTACCCATCAAGCAAATGTGGGGTTTCACTCCACCAGCAGGAACTAACCTTACGGATTTTCTGTCAATGCAGTTTCTCACTCCACCCGGAAGCACGAACCTACGGTTACTCTGCTAGTACAGCTTGTGACGTCATCGATAAGGATAACCCTAAATTGTCATCACATCAACCGTAACCCTACTCTCTCATGCAGCTCGGACGTCATCAGGAAGTGCAGTGTATGGTCATCAAGTCTTTCTCATTCCACCAGTAGGAAGTAAAGGTTTTATGCTAATGCAGTTTTTGACGCAACAAGGGAGTATAACCCTAAGTGTTTCGGCTCGTACAGTTTCTGACGGGATAACGCTATACTGTTTCTGCCAATGTAGTTTCTGGCGTCATAAGGCAGTATAAACATGAAGTGTTTCACCTAACGCACCTTTATAGCTCACCAGAATGGATGCCCCTACGACGCCAGGAGAAGAATACCGCCCAGTGATTCTGGTAAAACAACCTCTGACACCATAAGGAAGTATAACACTAAAGTGTTTCTGCTATGTGCTGACGTCAGGGAGTATCACAATGCAGTGTTGTTTCTACAAACGCAGCCGCCACGGGATATAACTGACACTATACAATGCAATTCTACTTGCAATGCACGATGCTACCAGGACGTATACTTACACTTTGTTTCTGGTGAGACTGTCACTGGCAGTGTTATTAATACAGTAGGCCCTATGTGATGTCACGTGGAAGTATGACCAGATAGTAGTTCCACTATTATCTTTATTCAGTAAATAGATAACGGATCTGATAATGTACCTTTCCATTTTTAGCTATGCCCAGCCCATCTCTAGCTAAGCTCCACCCATACCTCGCTATTGGGATCGATCGATCTCTGAACTTCCTGACTAGTAATTTCCAGAAAACTATGCAGGTAAGCTGTTGAATATTCTTAAACTAATTTGACTGTGTACTGTTGCTGCCTATAGCAGCAACAGCGCCCAGTCAAATTAGTTTCAAAATATTCAACAGCATATTTATTAAATAGTAAAGGCATACAATCCGTACAACAATGCTTAGTCCGTCATCAATTAAGCGTTCGTAACGAACGTAACTTCGTCATTCATATCGTAATTGATTATGACGTCATCCTACACGTCATGTAGTTGATTATGGGTTCATATGACTGATGGATAAACCGGGTTCCTGTATTTTCTCTGGCGTCCTCATGATGTTAAACTCTAGTGTATCTGTTAATAGACAGTTCCGATCTGTCACTCAAGTATATAACGGCGTAATCAATTACATCACATGTAGACTGACGTCACAATCAAAATACGTAATGAATGAAGTAGCTAGCTCTGTCATGAGCATTAAAAACTCGGCCAAGTGTTCGAATTGTATGTCTTTGAGATGAAATTACTATTTAAAAAACATTCTGTTAAATATTTTGAAACTAAGTGCATTTTCTGACGTCACCAGAAAGCATAGCCATACAGTGCCTCTGCTATCCCAGTCACAGATCTAACAGGGCTTATAAGCATAGAGTGTGTCTGTTAATAGTTTCTGACGTTATGAGGAAGTTTAAGTATAACACCACAGTGCCACTGCCAATACAGCCTCAAGCGTCTACATTAAGTAAACTACTAAAGCGTTTCTGCAAATGCAAGCCTACTCTGACATACTCTGTAACCATACAGCGTTGCTGCGAGTGCCATCTCCCACGTTACCAGGAAGTAAACACTATGGGATACAACACTATGGGCTACATAATATTTGTTACTACTTACTCTGACGTCATTAGGAAATGTAACCCGACTGCGTTTCTGATAGTGCATTTTTTCGTCATTGGGAAATAGGCCTATAACCATACAGTGGATCTGCTAGCGCAATCTCATACGCCAGCGGGGTGTGGTGGCGGTGGTTTTGGGGGTTGGGGGGGGGTACTTGCTGTATAACACGTTTCTGTTGGGGCAGCCTCTGACATTACCTGGTAGGAGAACCTTATGTTCTCTCCGGTAATACAAATGACGTCATAAGGAAAAACAACCAGACAATGATTCTGTTAATAATTGATGACCATCAGTAAGTGTAATTCTACTATGTTAACAGTCTCAAAATCCACTAGGACATATAACCCACCAGCGTTTCTGATAATACAACCTCTAAGTTTGAGTTGAATGAGGACACAGCGCATGCGAATACTGTGTTTCCGTGCTTGCTATCTCTTGTCCTCTCATAACCTGGCTATGTAACTAGGTAGCTACTAAACTAAAAAATTATAACTTTGACTGTCAAATTCTTAATACTAAGGGCCTGTCCACCAAAGAGAGTTAATCCCGAATAACGCAATATTGGTTAACTCTAGTGTGAACACGGCCTAAGACTAATAAAACGCTTACGGAGACTAATACCGTATTCTCACTGGAGAGTTAATCAGGAATAACGCCATACTGACGTATGGCGTTATTCCTGATTATGTCTCTAATGAGAACACGGCCTAAGAAAACATTCTCTTTGTGACTGATCCAAATATTGCCGTACCTTGACTACATCTAACCCATCTATAGCAGTCACGTCAGCTTGGAATATTTCTGTATATTATATATCTAATTGAAATTGCCTGGTCGATATTGACCATGAACTGCTGGTGTACCTCCTAGCGCTCGGTACATTAGAATCACGCGATTAGACTTAGTTAATGTAGTTTATCTTACTATTTATTATAAATGTCTTGTTCTGCTTCGTTGACCTATATTTCCAAGCACTCGGTAGCAGATGACTTGGTAATCAGTGTTTGGGGAGATAATTGGTTATGTCCGGATGGGATAATTAAGATGGCAAATTAGATTGCGTTGAAGACGATGCTGCTCATTCGCCACCACCACACCTCCCCACCCCCACCCACCCGTGTCAATTTCTGAGCGGGGTAAGAATTGTAACTCTGACAAAGTGAATGCCAACCCTGATATACACCATCTGCGAACATCACCATCCTGTACCCCCAAGAGACACATTTATCCATAACGAATCGCATTAAGATAGCCCCTGATGAGCACTGATTGTGTTAGTAAAGATGACAGATTGACATAGATAGCATCGTGAACTTATGTAGCATTGCCGTTTTCCATCTCGTATCGTGTCACATACTGAATAGAAAACCAATCCCCAGAATCCTATATAAAATAAATATAACTGAAACACCGTCATTATTCTCTTTATTCAGTATGTGTTCCAAATAAATTTTCATTTTAGCTATGCCCCGTCCATCTCTAGCTAAGCTCCACCCACACCTCGCTCGTGTTGGGATCGATCGATCTCTGAACTTCCTGACTAGCAATTTCCAAAAAATTATACAAGCTGTTGAATATTTTGAAACTATGGCAGAAACAGCGCCCAGTCAAATTAGTTTCAAAATATTGAACATAATATTTCTTAAATAGTAGAGACATAGAATTCTTACAACGTGTCTGCCTATTAAGAGTTAAAGACGGTCCTTATAGAATCATTTATGACGTAGTGATTATGACGTCATCCTACACGCCGCTTAGCTGATTATGACGTCATATCACGTCATTACTCTGGAAATGTCCATTACAAATAACATTAACTAAGCTTACATACTTTGTCATACCTACTCACTGGTCTTACTACAAATACACCAATTTGTCGATATGATAAATATGTTGTTATTAATTTGAATGAAAATCATTTCAGATTTAGGCAGCAACAAAGTTTAGTAAACTTGTTCTGATTATTTATAATCACTAGAAGGTTGAAGTACCTACCGAGCTAAAAAAGCCATGCCACTAGAAAATGCAAGATAATGAAATTATCGAATTTATTTCATGGTCCATATCGTATTTAGAAACGACTCTTCGCTCTATTTGGTGTGGAATAATTGAATTATTTATGTGAATGTTCTAATGGATGATACCATTGAGGACATTAAATAGATTTCATGAGAGACGTTATTGATTTACTAACCTTTGTATTGATGTCGCTGCCCTCACTGAGTCTCATTGATGACCATATCGCCTAATGCACAAACATACTTTTGTTGCTGTATTGGCACCATGTCCCGAGATGGACAGCATATAATGGTAGCAGACTTTATAGAATACAAGGATCAAATTCTGGCTATACCCCAGCTTTTAAGAATTTGGAGCTGAATCCCAATTTCAAAGCAGGAATACAGGCAATCTGTTGAATGTTTTAAACTAATTTGACTGGGAGCTATTGCTGCGTATGGTATCAACAGCTTACACACGAATTAGTTTCGAAATATTCAACACATTCACCAAAGACATACAATTCAGACACTTTCATGACGGACCTTCCCACTTTCGTGACGCACTCCGTGCGTATTTAGATTTAGACGTTATATACTTGAATGAGTTATGGGATCCGTCCACTATAGAGAATCTGACTCTCGATCAGCTTTACCACAGCAACCTACCCCTCTTTCAGGACAAAGAGCTGATTTATATAGATACCATCTTATTGGCCAACCAAATTGTTCTTATTACCTATTACACCTGAGACATCGTGTCCGTTTTTCTTGGAATGCCCAGATTGAGTAGATGGAGGATATCATTTCGTAGACTATATCCAACAATTTAAGCCACGTATTGCGCTAGCTACGATTTTAAATGGGAGTGAAACTCATTTCGCTGAGATAAATGCAGAGTTGACGATGCGGGTGCGTCGTTTCATACGACACACAGATTTTGAGGTTTGCCAGTCTGTCATGTATCGGGAGCACACGTCTCGACAGCTTTCTGCTAGACTATGCTCTTATATTGGGAAGTGGTATTTTAAAATGACAGATTATAAATAGATGCGTTATTTCTTTGCTGTTAAAATCCGTTGTCCATTTTATTAATGCCGTTGTTCTTTTTGTTTGTAAAATACCAACAAACTGACTGTGAAGGTGCACCGCCATCTCCTCCACTCTCTCTCTCTCTCTCCCTCTCTCTCCCTCTCTCCCTCTCTCTCTCTCTCTCTCTCTCTCTCTCTCTCTCCAATCTCTCTCCCACCACCCCTCTCTCTCTCCCTCCCTCATCCCCTCTCTCTCTCTATCTCTCTCCCCCCACCCCTCTCTCTCTCTCTCCCTCCCTCCCTCCCTCACTCCTCCATCCCTCCCTCCACTCCCTCTCTCTCTCTCTCTCTCTCTCTCTCTCTCTCTCTCTCTCTCTCTCTCTCTCTCTCTCCCTCCCTCCCCCAACCTATTCTTCCTCCCTCCCTCCCTCCCTCCCTCACCCCTTCCTCCTCTCTCACTCACGCGACATTTCCAAGCTACATATCAGTGACCTTTGACCTTCTGATAATATCGCGTTATCGGTACTCAAGTGAACTATAATTAGCTAACCAAAATACATTTACAAAATTCCCAAATTATAATAATTTATTTCGCTATTGCCACCTGTTTAGCAAGAATATGTAGGTCACACAATTATGTCAACATACAAACATAAATGCTCAAACGGCCGAAATTGTCTTCTCTCAAAACTGAGTGTGGAACATTGGCCTGCCGTAGGTCAGGCACACACACACGCAAGATCCGATTCTGATACGCTTTCCTTTATCCGGATCAGGAGCACAGCCACAGATGGGACAACTTCTCGCAAGGCACGTTCCTTCGTTGTGTTAACATCTGAGCTAAATCGGATAGGTGTTCTCCATCGATCAATACTTCCCAGGCTTTTATACTTTAAGAGAAACTGTTAGCGGTTCCTGGAACCGGGTACCCGCCACAACAACCGGGTACCCGTTGCCATGAACCTTCACTCTTATTTACATAGCTAGGCAGCCTGAATGACGCCATTTTGAAGTTTTCCAAGTTTTACTCGTGATATTTGTGATTATTCTGTGCCTTGGATCTTTAATTCGCCTACTAATTGATATTAAGATGGAGAACGCATCGGATTGCCGGATTGTATTACTCCAAAATATATCTAGTTGTAGTGGAGACGTAGTGCCTCCTATTTCCGTTGGTATCAAAAGTTCCATTTTAAACTAAACTAGGGCGTATGAGAACGCGGAAATGTCAGTTAGGATCGCCTCCTTTACGCCCAACGGCGATCAAGCAGTATGAAATATTTTTGTGGGAATTCCCCGGACGAACTTCACGGTTTTAACACTAAATCGGCTATACGTCGTAGATCGTGGTTATGTCTGGGCCGGTGACGTCATACCCGTTGGCGTCCAGATTATTTCGTTATAAAATCTTTCTTAAGTCACGCATCTCTTTCGTTAGTCGCTGCGTTTCTTAATAGTTGCAGTAACTTAATGAATTTGTTGGTCAAGTTTTTTGCGCTTTGTCCGTTCTGTTGTTTAGAACAGTTATGGAAAATTCTTGATTGGATGTTGTTGCGGCTCTATCGTGATTCACAGCAGTATGGTCTTCTTCTTCTTCTTTTCGATCGCTGGTATCACACTTGGAGAGCCGTTCTCAAGATGAAATCTGTGGTTTTCTGCAGTTCTTCCACAGGCCCATACAGCTTTTCAAGAAAAGAGTTTGACAAAGGCCAGATCTCTTCTCTCAGCAGCTGATACGTACTGCAACATTGAAGTATGTGCTGTGTGGTCTGTTCTGCTTCTCCACAAGGACAAGCGGGCGATGTCGTAAGGTGGAACCGCCTGTACATGTGTTGGTTTAGTCTGTTGTGTCCAGTTCTGAGACGAAAAATGGTCACTTGCTCTGGCCTCGAGAGATGATGGTAGGCATCCTCTGATTGAGGTGTTCAATAGAGTGACTTGATGATAGTCTTCATCTCTGTATGGGTAACCATGTTTTCTGTCTGATTCTCTTCTGCACCCACCTTTGCCATCTTGTCTGCTTCCTCATTTCCTTGGACTCCACAGTGTGAGGGGATCCACTGCAGTGCTATCCGAAAGCATTTGATGGTTTGTAGTGCTTCTTCAAGTTGTGGCAGCTTACCTTTGGTCATAGCCTCAAGGACGGAGCGGGCATCAGATAAAAAGACAATCTGTGCAATAGGGTCTGCTGTTCTGCTGATGGTATTAGCTGCATGAACCAGTGCTTCGACTTCAGCTCTATAGTTTGTGCAGTGTTTTCCTGTCGGTATTTCAGCTGACTCATGTTGTCCGTTTGGATACTGTATGTGCAGTCCGGCACCTCCGCTCCTAATTGCATCTTTGGCTGATCCATCTGTGTAGATCCTTATCCATGTCTCCTGAGGGTACATTTCTTCCAGCATGGCTAGGGTCAGGGCCTTCTTGCTCACATCACTGTGTTCATCTTTGGTTGTGAGATGAGGTACTGTGGTGCGAATAGCTATGCTCTCTAGTTTGTTTTCCTAGGGTGGAGGATCAAGGGTGTGGTTTGGGTCTTCTATTTGTGCTGGCAACATTTCTTGGTGTTTCCTTTGAAGTGCTTTTGTCTCTTTCACAAAACTTGATCTTTTAAGTCATCCTGATGACAGCTGTGCATGCCTGATCTTCATCGGGTGGTTGTTGAACGATTTGAACGTTGCAGCTTGGATCAGTGCTTTGCATTCCCTTCCTTTGCTAAGTGGGGGAATGCCTGCTGTCTGCTCCATTTTTTCTATTGGTGTCGATCTCATTCCACCAGTGATGATGCGCAGGGCCTGGTTTTATACTCTGTCGAGGTTCTGTTGATGAGATTTAGCTGCTGTCATCCATGAGCTCGATCCATACTCAAGGTGTGCTCGTACGGCACCTAGGATGATGGTCTTGAGGATCCTTTCATTGGCACCCCACTTTGTTCCTGCCAGCTTCCTCATGATGTTTAGCTTTCTTCTGGCCTTTGTCTCTGCGTTCTGGATGTGCTCCTTCCATGTTAATCTTCTGTCATAGATGACTCCCACGTATGTCTGCTTGTCCCCATACTCGAGTGGAGTACCGGCCAGTGTCAGATTGCCAACCTTGGCTTTGGTGGACAGTGAGAATAGCATGACTGATGATTTTACTTTGTTGATGGTAATACACCAGCGATTGGCCCAAGCTGTAATTCTGTCCAAGGCGATCTGCATTCTGTACGTGGCAGTCATTGTGTACTCCTCGGTGCACCAGAGTACGAGGTCATCTGCATAGAGGGCTGCCTGGATCCCATTGGGCAGCTCTGCTACAATGTCATTAATGAAGAGTATGAACAGAGTTGGTGATAATACTCTGACTTGTGGCACCCTTTGTCCCAGCAATACATTCTGTCCAGATTGTCCATCCACAAGCACCCTAGCTCTGCGATTGTGTAGGTATGACTTGGCCCATCGGAACCTGTTGCCACCGATGCCTGTGCGCCGGAGCTTCACGAGGAGGCCATCCTTCCACACCTTGTCAAATGCCTTCTGCAGATCGATAAAGGCAGCTAGCATCACCTTCTTGCCTTGAAAAGTGTCCTCTATGACCTGTGCACGATGTGTTGTTTGATCTTTTGTGCTCCTGTATCTTCTGAAGCCGGCCTGCTCTGAAACTATAATGTTCTCCGACTCCAGGTACCACTGCAACCGCTGGTTGATAATGCACTCCATGGTCTTGCATATGCAGCTTGTAAGACTGATAGGACGGTAGCTCAGCACTTTCGTCCTGTTCTTCCCTTTTTCAGAATAGGAGTCATTCTGGCTTCTTTCCAGCACTGAGGAACCTCTCCATTTGTCCAACTGAGATTAAAGATGTCTAGCAACTTGCGGAGAGATGCATTACCAAGGTGTTGGATCATTTCAATCGTAATGCCATCTGGCCCGGGAGATTTCTTCTTCTTCAATTGGCGGACAACCTTCTTCAGTTCTGCTAAACTAATGTCAACTTTCATTGCATCGTGAGTGTTGGTGTCTGTTCTTACCTTTTGCTCTTTTCTAACCTCTTTGATGCATTCGTGGTATAGAAATGTTGCTTTCTTTTGCATATGCCTTCGCAAAGGCATCTGCAGCCATCTTTCCTGTCAGTGTGTGTCCAACTTCTTCAAGAGTAATCTCTCCCCCGACACCCTCATCATTCAGTGCTTTAGTCAGTCTCCATAGCTGTGTGGTGTCTCTCTCTCTAAATTAAACCCTGCCGTCTTTTCCCTCTAGCTTCTTCTTTTGGCCTCCAGCTTGGTCTTTAGATACTTGGCTTTAGTTTGTTGTAGCGTGAAGTGGTTTTCATGACAGGGATTACCCTCTGCATCCTCTCTGGCCTTGTCTAGTTTATCATGTGCTGCTTGCAGCTCTGTTGTCCAATAGGGGCGGTAGTTTTTCCTGAACCCTCTAAGAATCGCTTCGTTGGCATCGTTGAGGATACTTGAATTAAATTCCTTTACCACATTGTTGATGTTTCTCCCTTCCACTGCTATATTTTGGGTAAGCTCATTGGAACAAATGCCGAACAGACTCCAATTTGCCTTTTCGTAGTTCCACCTTGGATGTTGAGGTGAACTTGTCGAAATACTTCCAGAAAGAGAGAGGAGGACTGGCGGTGGTCGCTTCCTCCTAACTGCGATCCGACCACTCTACTGAGGTTTCTGTGAATGTCTTCTGTACAAATGCCAAGTCCGGCGTTGTTGTCGAGTGCCACCGGCACACGTAGAAGGTAGGCTGATCTGTGGGATCATTGACAAGTAAAAGGTGCTTTTCATCTTGCCATGCTTCAATGTCTTCTCCTCGTTTATCCAGTGTTCTGTATCCCCAGCTCTGGGACTGGCTATTAAAGTCTCTCGCAATGAGGAACTGGCAGTCCGGGACCTGGATTGTGTCAAGTGAGAGATTTTTGTCATTAGGGCAGTAATAATTGACAAAGTCAATCACACAGTTGCTGGTTGTTACCTTGATCTTGATATATTCTGCCTCTTCCATAAAGGTTTTGATCTGGCTGGCGTTCACGCTGTTTCGGACCAAGGTGATCACCCCGCCTTTCTTTCTTCCTCTTCGATCACACCGGAAAATCTGGTAACCTCTGATCTTAAATGGGTTTCCTTCTTGCAGGTGTGTCTCTTGGATGCAGCAGATATCAATGTTGTTTTCGTACAGGAACTGTTCGAGCTCTGATTTCTTGGTAGTAACCCCTTCTGCGTTCCAGTGCATGATGTTGATACTGGGGTTCTCTTTGGGTTTGGTCTTCTCTTTCGGTTGGCCAGTAGCTCTCCATCCTCGTCCCCTGGCTCCACAAGACGAGTTGATGGGACCTCCAGTAGCTGAGGGTGGGCTCCTTCGAGGCGTGGAGCCCGGCGCTGCACCTGCCTGGCGGATCCTCACGGGGCGAGCACCATTTCGGTTGATTCGATCTCCAAGTGTTATTTCATTAGCGTTGTGCATAATGCTCTGGTTAGCCCCTCCAAATGTCTGGATTGACACCCAGTGGGTTTACACCCCTGCGCCACGTTGAGGCCAAGCATATAGTCTTAAACAGGGGACAGCAGTATGGTTAAATTTGTTTAATTCAAGTACAAGTTCAAGTTCAAGATTATTTATTTTGATATAGTATATACATTTACAGTTTCACAACACGTAGTCCACCAAAGGCAGGGCCTATGTGGCGGTGGACCCCTACATATAACATAAAACAACAATATAGGACATAAGAATACTGAATACATACTAAAGTTAACATGTTATGGTCTTATATATGTACATATAGTTAACTGTCTATATTTACGGGGAAAGACATGACAGAGGGATGTGTGCTTATCTTGCGTATGTCAATAATTCTATATTACATATTCTTATTATCATTGACAAAGTTTAAGAATTTTTTTAGGCTGTGATGGTAGAGGTAGTAGTTTGGTAGTTACCATTATGACAGATATTATTATTATTATTATTATTATTATTATTATTATTATTATTATTTGTTCTGGTGACTGGGTGCACGTATGAGAATAGCATGACATTATGGTGATTGTTTTCCAGAGTCTAGTAGGTTTCTATAATCTTCTTTTTGATGTTCTGCTTAAAAGACTGTAGCCTTATGAAGTCTGAGCCTGTGCTTGTGTCTGTATTATTCCATAACTGAATTGCTTTATATGAGGGTTTTTGTTGTGCTGCTTTTGTTTGGTGGTGTGTTGAGTGGAGGTTATTTCTTGTTCTCGCGTTGTGAGGATGCAATTGTGTATTGAGCATAAAGATGTTAGATAAGGATGAGGGTAAGTTGCCATTGTGGAAGTCCCTTAAGATTGTGTATAATTGGAGTCTTCCAATGTCCTCAAGTTTTAAGACCTTTTTTGATCTAAAGATATCCTGGCCACCTGCTGTTTGTGAAAATAGTTTAATAGATTTCTTTTGCAGAGATTTTAGTTTTTTAGTCTAGCTTGAGATGTATTAGTCCAGATAGCATTGCAGTAGGTGATGTGAGGAAGTATCATTGTGCAGTACAGGTTTTTAATAATATTAGGTGTTAGATAGGGTTTCAGTCTGCAAATGATGCCAATGCTTTTTGCTACTCTGGTAGTAATAATTTCAATATGCTTCTCCCATGTTAAATTTTTGTCCAGATAGACTCCTAAAAACTTAGCATATTGCGCTTCTTGAATTATCTGGTTGTCGATATAGAGGTTTGGGAGAGCTATTTCTTTTAGTTTCTTAGATTTTGTGAATAGTATAATTAGAATTTCGATACATTTAAAGACAATTTTTTTACTTTGAACCAGTCTATTAATTTCGCCATTTCATTGTTGACATTTTTGTATAGAATTTCTATATCTTTGTGGCTGCAGAAAGCATTTGTGTCGTCTGCAAAAATGATTAGTGAGAGATGCTTGCAGGCTTTGGGTATGTCATTCATATATAGGAGAAACAGCAGGGGCCCAAGAACTGAACCTTGGGGAACACCACAAACTATATTTTTTAATTCAGAGATAGCCCCATTGAATTGCACACACTGTTCCCTGTTTGACAGGTAACTCTGTATCCAGTTCAATGCAGTACCTCTTATTCCATAGTATGCAAGCTTTTGCAGTAAAATTGTGTGATCAATTGTATTGAAGGCTTTAGAAAGATCCAAGAATATACCTAGTGTATGTTCATTATTCTCAAGAGAGGTTGATAATTTTTCAATCATATCCACAATGGCAAGCATAGTAAAGTGTTCTTCTTTGAAACCATATTGAGAAGGATATATGATTGAGTTTTTGTTTAGATATTTACTAATTCTACTAAAATACAGCTTTTCTAGGAGTTTTGAGAAAAGTGGAATTACCGAGACTGGCCAATAATTAGTAAAGTCAGATGCATCTTTAGCTTTGTATATGGGTGTCACGTGTGCAACCTTTAATCTTGATGGAAATACTCTCTGTGTAAGTGAGAGATTACAGATGTGGTCCAATGGTGTTAGTATTTCTGTTACACAGTGTTTACAAATTTTCCATTTGAAATTATCGATTCTTTTAGGTGTGTTAATTTACATTAGTATTTTGTAGATTTCGTGCGTATCTGTTGGATTTAAGAAAACAGAGTGTTGATAACTACCTGTTAGAAAGTCCTTTACATGTATGTTCGAGCTGGGTTGAATTTTTTGTGATAAATTAGGACCAATGTTAGTAAAATACTCATTAAATTTGTCTGCTATTTCTTTTTTGTCGTTAATGACTCTATTATTAAAAATAAACCGTGATGCTTCAGTATTGGTTTTTTTTTCTTATTTAGTAATGATTTAATCAGTTTCCATGTTTCCTTTATATTATCTTTTTGTTCATCAAATTTATTATGAAAATAATATATTTTTGCTGTCCTAATTATCTGATTTAGCCTGTTTCTATATTTCTTGAACTGTGAGTCATTATACTTTGTCGGATATTTAATAAAATTCAGATATAACTTGTTTTTCTTGTGACAGGCAGCTATCAATCCTCTTGTAATCCAGGGTTTAGTAGGATTTGTTTAAATTTCTTAATATTTTTAAGTGGAAAGGCAGATTCATAGATGTTAGAGCATATAGTGTGGAAGGTGTTGTAGGCATCTTCACATGACTGTGATTCAATTACCTGGTTCCAGTTTATGTTAGCCATATTGTTTTTGAATGTTTCTATATTTTCCTTTTTTAGGTCCCTACAAGTTACTACTTCTTTTACAAATGATTTTCCTTTTTTGTTTTCTTTTTCTATATAGAATATAGTTAAATGGTCTGAAATATCTACAACAAATATACCTGATTGATTCTTGGCACTTACAGCATTATTCGATATGATGTTGTTAATAACAGTAGCCGAGAATTCTGTAATTCTTGTTGGTTTCGTTATAAATGGATAAAAGTCAGATATTTCTAATAAATTTAATAGGTTTTGAGTGTAGAAGCTATGTTATTTTAACAAATCAATATTAAAGCCACCTAATATATAAGCAGATTTCTTTTCATTTTGTATGGTATTTAAACATTTTTTGAATGGTTTCATAAATTTGTCGTTGTCACATCCAGGAGGCCTGTATGTGACACCGACAAGTTTGTTTTTTCATTGGGAATTTCAATAAAATTAGTTTCAATAAATTCTTCATTCATTGATAGGTCATCTCTCAAGTTATACTGTAAACTTTCCTTTATGTAGTTGCCTATACCACCACCTTTTTAGTTGGCCTGCGTTTTTCAATGAATTTGTAATTTTGCTTATTAATTAAGTCCAGTGGTGAGTCAGGTTTCAAGAGTGTCTCGGTAATTCCTATGACGCTAAATTCACGTGAGCTAGAATCCATAAAGTTATTAAATTTATCAATTTTTTTTAGCAGCGATCTAATGTTAATATGAATCATTGAAAAGGCAATAGCGTCAGTACTCTTGATAATATTATCATTAAATTCTTTGTGAAGTATATAGTCACAAAGTGGAAAATTCATACCTTCATCATCAATATCTGTTTCAGAGAAATTTGTGTATTCATTGCCCTGGTTTGAAGTATTTAGCCTGAATGGGTGTACAAGTATGTTTGCATTTATATATGTACTGTAGTCATATTTGGCGCCTAGGATATTAAGCAGAAATTCTGTATCGTTTTCATAGTGATTGAAAGGAAAATTAGTTTGGTTACATTGAAAACACCACCATGGCTCATCAGAACTCTGGAGTTCTTTATAATCTGTGATAGTTAGCCCTTGGGAGCATCTTAAATGCACCCAATCACCACAACAGTCACATAGAATTGCACGCCGATTAGATTTGACAGGTTTATTGCAAGATAAGCACGGGAACCGGACAGGCATGGACAGCAAAAATGGGATGGCTAAAGGCTATTGCTAGCTACTATGATGGAGAGATAGTGTTTATCTAATAAAACGAGGTTATATATAATGTTAAGGGATTAGATGGACATAGTTATGATATTGTCTGACAGTAAGAGAAGATCTATTGTTGTAGTTTGATAGATCACAAGTAAAGCGAGGCGACATATATGGGTAGCGGTGAGCATTTATATAACCCTAAGTTATGCTAGTTAGGCCATGGCCATATATGAGCGAAGGTAAGGCCAGGTGACATGTATTTTCGGAGAGTGACGAGTATTCAGATCATGGGTTAGACAAGCGAATAGGCATTGGGAGCGTAACTACATTTATGAATATTCAGGTAACAATCATTTAAGTCATTGACGCTAGAACAGCTTAACCCTTACATTGAGAAGCTAAAAAAGTAGAATCTTTGTGACATCGAACGTATACTGTTGTGTCTTTTGAAATCAACCTGACTGGGAACCATTACTCCCTAAGACAACAACGGCTTCCAGACAAATTTAACAGGAAATATTCAACAGTTTTCCAAAGTGGTGATGTTGAAAATGAGATATATGGGGAGTTCATCGTTGAAAGTGTTGGGTAACGGTTTCAGGCATATACACATTATTGTTACTTCACCTACTTAGGTAATCGGGAGGACAGACAATTAGACATTTGGACTACTTTTAGCACATACAATGTAACAGTATGTACAACACCACTTACCAAAGCAGACAGACAACAAATAACACCTAGTGATTTGTGTACTATATATTACCGTGTTGGAGATTTGCCTGGTGTCACAATATTCTAAATGGGTTCAGGTGCTATCATCATCTGTAAAATAATAATATGAAAGTTTAGAATGTTATATACATATAGTTTCACGGAAAGCCGACCTTTGCAGTGGCCTTGAAGAACTTCCATATTCTTTCAAGACCAAGAGAATGCAATTTTTGAGATTTTAACACTGGATTGACTGGCTCGATAGGCTGAGCCCTTCATTCCAGTGGTAAACCCTGAAAATGTATCTGTTTTATTTCTCGCGTCGTATCTTAGCCAGCTTATCTGAATTTCTTCATTCGTTTCAGAGATGGTTTTTTCAAATTATTCATACATTTCCACAGATGATTATCGACACGGTTTCTGGTTCCAATATTTATACATCCTTGAGGATCAGTTTATGTGTGTATCTTTGGCGTTAACGTTCTTTGGCCTGTTATAGCGACCTTTGCTGTAGGTTATTTGACTGCCTTGCTTATTGTATCCTTATACTTACCTTGCAGACCAAGCACGCCCCGCCATCTTGTGCTGAATGCCATAAGTTTGAGAAACGGATGTACTAGGGTCATGTATCTTTTATGTGCACTAGGTGTTCTATATGTTCAGGTTGGTCGGAGGAATTCTTTGTATCTTTTTTGATCCGAAAGGATTCGGCTGGGTCTGACGTGGCGTCTGCCAGTGTAAAATTAAATCGGAAACCACCTGCTTTGGCTCAGGTTTGTGATTCCCGCCCTCGGTTGGAGGGAGACGTGTCGTCACCCCCCCCCCCCCCCCCCCGCGTGGTTTGGGCCCACTATGCAAGGTTTCTTGCATAGCGTCCTTCCCACGATGGTGCGGGCGCTCATCCCGAAGACTGGTGCGCAGTCTCCTCCTGTATCTGGTATGGACCCTGTTCTAGGACAGGGTCCTGGTCTGGCTATCGTGGGTACCATCTTGGGCTCTGGCCCATCAGGTTCTGCGTCTCCATGGCCACCTCCGGGCGGCCCAGTAGCGATTGCCGAACCTTCCAGCATGGGAGCCGTTCACCTAAACAGCACCAGAACTTCCTCATCCAACGACGACTGTTTGGGGTCGGAGGATGAGGAGGCTGTGTAGCAGCCTATGATGCCGCGGGTGGAGCATATGGAGGTTGATTCTGTCCCTGACATGACCGGCTTCCATCTGTCCATCTTGGCACAAGCGGTGGCGGACACTCCCCCATGGTTCAGGCAGCATTGGCACGCGTCCCATGATGGTTAGCTTGACAATGGCCATGGGGGCGTTTGCTGTTGGCCAGCCGTGGTACATGCCTATCACGCCTGAGCCAGTGGTTAGACATGGAGTGTCGATGGCGCCCGTGTCTGGCGCCAGGTCCTGACCCATCACTCGTGTGCATGTTCTTTCGTGCGGGCCATTTCCATGGACTGGATTAGTCCATGGCGTGGTGTTGGAACCATACTGTTCCGATGCCTATACTTTTCCAACAATGGCTCCCTGTCAGGAGTCTATTGTTGGTAGGCCTGTAAATACATCAAAGGTCGATGTATTTACAGGAGTGTCCACTTCAGAGACGGACTGGGTCGACGCCTTGCCTTGGCTAGCTAGGGTTGATCCATCTGTGGTGGAAACCACTTCTGAGGATGGCATTCCTCATCTGTCGGTGGCAGCCATATGGATGGGGTTTTGCCCGTGGCCTGGGTCTGACGTTTAGAGAGTTAATAGATGTTATTTATATGCTAAGCAACTCTCGGCTATAGGCCAACTGCCTGCAGCCTGTATGGAGGTGCGGGAAAGATACTGCATTCCAAATGTGGAATACAGTAACTACAGCTCTGTCCCCATGGACACGGAGGATGATCGCTAGGAGTTAGGTGTCCCAAGCACTGGGGTCGGTTGCTCACTCAGTTGATTGTGGATAATAGGTAGGCCCCTGTGGAGGAAGTCCTGCCACTATGTAAGGAGGGTGTGAGGGTAGCCATGAATGCCATCAACCACTCCTATCGTCTACTTGAGTCAGTAAGGACTGAAGCAGAGGCAGGCCGCGCGGTGCCACCAGCGGTGGTATCATGCATTAATGACGGTCTTGCGCAAGCGAAAGTGCCTAATTTACGGAGGCAGATGGTCATTGACCATAATTTATGCAGCTGTGGCCATCAGGAATAGGTTACTTGTAACCGCATTGACCAAACCCAGAATCTTTGGTGGCCAAGCTCGGGCCATCTTAGAGGACTCGGCTAACATCGCACAAACCCGACTGGTAGTAAATATGTAGCTATAGCTAGTGCGTCAAGCGTACGTGCTGGGGGCTGCAGGCAAGCTGCCAGTTGGCCAGTCTTCAAAGAAGCATAAGAAGAAGAGCAAGGCAAAACTTGCACCATCTTCTAGTGTGAGCGATGAACCTTCCAATCCACCTAAGACTCCAATCACATCCGTTTGGACAGCACCTGTGTGACAGGAACAGCGATGCCAGTCAAACTTTCCAGGCCCGTGCATAGATGGCTCTATCTCTCATTCGTCAAAAAGTGTGTGATGGGGGAGGGGGAGCGGACCGTGAACCAGCCACCAACAGTGGCCATCCATGCAGCTATCGTAGGTGGAAGGCTCATGCATTTCGTCGAAGCCTGGCAAAGTGTGGCGCCAGACAGTCTGGTGATGGGATGGATATCCCAGGTTTACATGCCCGAGTGTTGGGACTTTGCACTTGGCACCTGTCTGGACTCCCATACCAAGTGAGTCAGACAAATTAGAAGCCATTCAAAACGAAGTGTCATGCTTGTTTCTGAAGGGAGCAATAAAGCCAGCAAACCAGAACACTCTGGGTTTCTATTCAAACATGTTCCTTGTTCCCAAAAGGACAGGGGTGGGTGTTCGAGACCCATACTCAATCTTAGACCATTAAATGGATTCATCCATATTCCTCGTTTCCAGATAGAAACATCGAGGTCAGCAATGGCATGGTTGAGGAAGGGAATGTGGTGTGTGACGATCGATTTGAAAGATGCATATTTCCACATTCCAATGAAGAAAAGCTGATATGAAGCAGGTATCTACGATTCGCATTCCAGAATCGGATTTTGGAGTTTGTAGTACTTCCACTCGGTCTGGCAACAGCCCCAGATGGAATTCACAGGAGTGGTCCTAGTGGTGACAGTGGTGCTAAGGAAAGAGAACATGCCCCTTCACGCCTGCATGGACGATTGGCTTTTCAAGGTGGACATGCCCAGCCAGGTTAGAGATGGATACTTTTCTGACTCTCAAATTGCTTTCAGAGCTAGGATGAAACCAACTCAAGATTTCGTCTATTTGTGGATGCGATTCGACCAGGGAAAGCCATGGTTTATCCATCAGAATCCAGGCTGGATACTCTGAAAGCCATTCTGAAGAGCATGCGAGTGGGAAACCAAATTCAGGTGAGGGGGTTTCTTCAGATGCTGGGCATGATGGTCTCCATGGAGCAGGCTATCATGTATGCCGCTCTAATAAGAAGACCTATCCAGTTGTATCTGATGTCTCTCTGGAAACAGAAGACAGACCTTCTATTCAAGCTGATACCGGTTTTGGAGCCGATCATGTCGCATCTCGCATGGTGGAAGGAGCGTCAGAACCTCATAGTAGAAGTTTCGCTTCACCAACCCCACCCCAGCTGTCCATTTATACGGATGCATCACTGGGAGGTGGGGTATGGGGCTGTGAGGGTCTGTCTGGGAGAACACCAGGTCTCTGGCACATGGACTCTTCAAGAAAGTCAGCTGGATATCAATCTGTTAGAGATGATGGCAGTAGAACGGCCCTGAAGAGACTTTTTCCAGAAGTCAGGGCCAAGGTGATATTGATACGGTCAGATAATTCGACAGTAGTATCATACATAAATCATCAAAGCGGAACCAAGTCTCCAACACTGTGTATGAAAGTGTGGAACTTGATTCAATGATGCAGGAATTACTCAGTTGTTTTGAAAGCAGCTCACATTCCTGGCCCTTGAACATTCTGGTGGATGCTTTGTCTCTCAGACAGTGAATTCCACCAACAGAATGGTCTCTCAACCCTCCAGTTCTATAAAGGATCTTTGAGCATTGGGGCAAACCCAACGTGGACTCATTCGCCACAAAGGAAAATGCTCAAATCATGACTTATGTCTCACTGATTCCAGATCCAAATGCCATTGATACAGACACTCTAGTGATATGCTGAAAAGGGATGCTCATGTACGCGTACCCACCCACCATCCTTCTCCCGAAGGTGCATACCTGGTCCTGCTGATAGCGCCTTTTGGCCCAGCAGGGCATGGTTCACGGACCTTCTGGAGCTATTGCTGGACACTCAAGTACAGCTGCTCGAGATTGTGAATAGGGCCACTTCATACACGAGCGGGTCAAATGTTCAAATTGACTGCGTGGATGTTATCAAACAAGATTCCATGTCGCGATAAGGAGTGCAACCTTCAAGTCATATAATAACAATGTTAACAAATTTGCATAATGGTGTAAGAGAAAGGATTTCGATCCCTTTCAAGCATCTATTCAGCAAATCGCAGACTTTCTCTGTGAACTATTCCACACTGGTTTAGCTCCCGTTAGGGTTGCTGGATACAAGTTAGCTTTGGCATCAGTTATCCCTAACAGGAATAGTCTAGACGTGGCCCAGATAAACGTGATGGTGAAGGGAACGAGCAATCTCCGACCGAGACCACTGGTAGTCATTCCAGCCTAGAGTCTATCTCTGGTGCTTAATGTGCTAACCAAGCATCCATTCGAACTATTGGGTTCGGTTAGCCTAAAGCATTTGACCCTGAAGGCGGTCTTTCTGCTGGCAGCTTCTTCAGCTTGAAGGTGTAGTGAGATCCATGCACTTTCAGCAGAGAGGGACAGATTTATTGTCTCTGGAGAAGGTCTGTTACTTCTTCTAAGAGCAGAATTCCTTTCAAAGAATCAATTCAATATGCCAGCAAACCGATCTTTCTGCCGACGTTAGCTCGTTATGATCATAATGCGGGTGCCTGGTGCCCAGTCCGTGCTTTGACTAAATACAAAAAGCGAATGGACTCGTTACGGTCAGATGATAAGCATCAGTGGATCTGCCGTAAAAAGCTTTACGGCGCAGCATCCATGGATACCATATCTCATTGGGTAGTTGAATGCATTCAGACCACCCACGAAATCGCGACTGGTCACCAAGTGCAATGTGCCAGGGCCCATGCCGCCAGAGGAATAGCCGCATCTAGAGCCCTATATAATGGTGTCTCTTTAGAGAACATCATCGCAGTTGCACAATGGCACTGTGAGTCCTCATACACAGCCTACTACATGAGGAATATGTCGGACTCATCTAATCTACTCGCCTTAGCAGTTAATCCTTATCTATTTAGACCACACTGTTCTCCAATCAGTAGCTGCATTGCTTTATTAGAGATATTACAGGCATGGTCACCGAGAGGAGCTCAACCAAGCAAGTCATGAGAGCCAAGATGACGGTTGATGCGCTGCGTCTGGAATCCAATTTTCATAAGGTACTCCAAGGTTGACTGCTTATTGTATTATGTTTATATATCGTGTTCATTCATTTTATATATTCATGCTCTTTCCCAGGCTACTATGTATCAGGTGCTGTTAACCCACTTGTCACGTATACTTTTCAGGCGAGATTTCATATTCACTAGTCTTCCCCCTTGCTGGAGAAGCGGTGGGGTGTGTGGGGTGGGTGAGGGGGGGGGCGATCATGCGAATGCGAATCGGTCAGGTCCTATTTAAAAAGGACTCTTTGTCAAGTTTAGTCACATTCTTTCTCTAGGGGCACTTTAGTTATTTATGGCTCACCACTCTCACCAGGTTACTGATCAACTCTGGTGTTATCAATAAGTAGTGTAATAGTAAGTTTTGATCGATGGAGAATGTACGAAATCTCAGTTTCCCTTTCTCCGAAATCTAACAATACTTACTATTACATTACGGACCCAGCCTCACGGAGGCGATCCATGTGTAATTCACTCCTGCTTTGGCTATGCAAACGAGGTGGAGGGGGTGGGGTTCATGGCAATGGGTACCCGGTTGTTAGGGCGTGTACCCCGTTCCAGGAACCAGTAAGAGTTTCTATTAAAGTCTAAACGCAGAGCACAGCCCCAAGGTGGTTGTTATTTATAAGTAATGTAATGGTAAGTATTGTTGGTATCTGGGAGAAAGGGCATTTGAAATTTCCGACGTTTTGCGGCTGTAGTAATATTTAGCTTCCTCAGGTCCATTCTTGATGTGAGTGAACCAAGTCCCGCTCTCTTGACGTCACCTCGCAGAACGCTTAAGATATTTATGCAATGACGTCCTTTCCTGGCATTATATTTATGCACGTACCCACACACGACACACACACACACACACACACACACACACACACACACACACACACGCACACACACACGCACACGCACGCGCACGCGCACGCGCACGCACACGCACACGCACACACACACACACGCACGCGCGCACACACCCACACGCAAGCACACACAAACACCCACCACACACGCATGCACGCACATACGCACGCTCGCTCGCACGCACGCACGCACGCACGCACGCACGCACGCACGCACGCACGCACGCACGCACGCACGCACGCACGCACGCACGCACGCACGCACGCACGCACGCACGCACGCACGCACGCACGCACGCACGCACGCACGCACGCACGCACGCACGCACGCACGCACGCACGCACGCACGCACGCACGCACACACAAACACAAGCATGCACGCACACACACACGCACATGCAGACCCGATCGCAATATCCTCTTCACCTTATGGGCCGAAGGTAGTAAAGACAAAGAATATTAAAACAAACGTCCTATAACAAAAAACGGAAAACTCCAACGACATCTGCGGATCTGAGTGAACCAAGTCATTCTCTCTTGATGTCACCTCGCAGCACGCTTAACATATTCATGGAGTGACGTCCTCTCCCGGCTTTATCGTTGCTCGCTCCCAGTAGAGCGAATTCCAAGACCTTCCACGCTGGTGTGACTTCTGGCATCCTTAGCACATGGCCACACATGGACCATCTTTGATGGGGGAATATTTACGGACGGCGGTGATGTATTACACATCGTATATAGTGCATCGTTGGAAACTATACTTTCTGGCAATCGGTGTCTCGTGATGGTGCGGATGTGTTTGCGGTGGCTAGCTGATACATACCACCCGACCCACCCAGCACCTATTTAATTTCGCCATTGAATGCGGGTACTAATTAATGTGGCAATTAATTTTCTTGTTTAGTAGCACACCCGTCTGCCATTTTCCAGTTTTAATGTGCGCTTTATTTGCTAATGCTGTCTGCTGCTTGAAATGTTGAAACACAGTACTTTAGAAAGATGCCCGCAAAAGGCTAACATCGGGCTTATGACACGGCATTCGAGGCTAACATATCTTTATAGTGAAATCTCCAACATTTTCAGTCATATTCATCATGAAAACGAACCACGATGCTGATTCTAGCCAATCACCACTCAGTCAGCCGGAGTTCCACGAGAGACGTGTCATAACTTGCTGAGATCAGTGGGCTTATGGCTATTAACCAGATCAGTTATTTGTTAACAAAATTCCTATTAATCTGAAAAATTTGTATTTTCTGTTATTAATTTGTGACAGTGATAACAAGTTGTAGAAGTTGTTAATTAAAGTAAAAAAAGCTTTAAGTATTTTGTGTGATTTGAAGTGTTTTAGAGTAAATTCGGTTTTAGCACATGCCTGATAGACAAAACTAGCTGCCATTTTAGATGCAGAGCAGCATATGTGGGCAGTACATTGCTGGCCAAATTTATCAGTGCAATGGTGAGGAAGTAAGCTTTCAATGAGCCTGGTACAATCTGTACACACAGAGCTTTTCAGAGCATTGGAGTGGCGGAGGAGGAGCAACTTCCAACGATACTAGTAACATCTGTACATGCGCAGCAGCATCAGAGCCAGAGAGAAGGAGTAAACTCCTAGTGAACTCTGAAGCTAAATTTCTACAGGCAAATCTTCTCTATCAGCAATTGAACCACAGCTGTAAATTTGTCAGCTGTGATAGCTGAATTGTAATATGCAGTGTTTTAAATATCATCTGTATCATTACCGTTAGTAATTCCTAGCAAATGTTCAGCTTTCATTGTCTGTAAACAGCAGTGGAAGCTTCATCTGATAATGTCCCAGAGTGATTTATGGAAATAGTTTTCAACAGAGGAGAGTTTAGAGTGTATACCAACATGTGCTATAAATTAGCTTAATGTTCACACACTGCTGAGTGAGTGAGAGAGAGAGAGAGAGAGAGAGAGAGAGAGAGAGAGAGATAGATAGAGAGAGAGAGAGAGAGAGAGAGGGAGAGAGAGAAAGAGAGAGAGAGAGAGATAGAGAGAGAGAGAGAGAGATAGAGCGAGAGAGAGAGAGAGAGAGAGAGAGAGAGAGAGAGAAAGAGAGATAGAGAGATAGAGAGAGAGACGGAGAGAGAGGGGCAGAGAGCGTATCTTCTCAGTAACCTTATTTAACGGCACTAAAATGCAAAGGGTTATGGTTTGCTATGCTCATGCTATAAGTATGGGGGGGGGGTAACCTCATTAAGGGAACACCACAATCTAAGAGATTTTCTCAATACACATTTAAATGTCAGCCATGATTAAAGCATTTGTTGAGAGTTTTGCTTAGTAAGCAGTGAAATGCATGAGTTTAGTGTCAGGAGACTGGTTCTAATCGGGCTTACAAAAGCTTAGGTATGCGCATTTTATAAGTTGATCATCTGAGTAACAGAGTGAAATAAATAAATAAGAGCAATAAATAGCCAGTGACCTGTAAGCAGATTCAAATCTAGGTGTGCAAAAATAGGTTTTAATTCTCTGGCAATTACTATTTCTAACCATTCCAACCTCAAGGCCGGTGGAATGATTAACAGAGGTAAATATGTCTTTTTGATCAAAACCCCTCTTTCACCTGAATGGGGAAGCTATTTGAACTCAGGGTAAAGCGGCCTAAAATCAGGCCTTACCAGAGTGATGCCTATATGTATGACTGCAAACAGTCCAGGTATTAAAAACCATATTGTTTTCTTGATAAGGCCTTACCACGTCGATGCATATGACTGCAAACAGTACAGGTATCAAGAATGTATCGCATTCTTTTCTGAAATCAAGGGCATTTGCATAATGATGAAAAATTCTTATGATCCAACAACTGATGCGTCAACTGAATGGGGGAGCTATTGTTTACTGACCTACTGACCCCGCACAGAAAACGAAAACTCATGCTATAAGGGGTAGATGGCAAAATAAGTCGAAGCAGCATCATGTTAATATACTGGCAATTAAAGCTGGATTGTTGTGTTTAAAGTCTTTAGTGTTGCCAGTGCTAGATTTGGGCCTGAATGGATATTTCTACAATAGCGACTTTAATTATATGTGTGTTAATCTCTTCATTCACAATGTTGTAATGAACTAGTCACAGAAGTTTGGCTATGATTTAGAGAATGGAATTTATGATTTACAGGTGCTCATTCAACTTGTCAGATGAATTGTATAGCAAATAAAAGATCCAGAGTATTTGATCATGAGTGCAAGTTGAATAACAATGATTTTTAGCACATCTGTATTAGCTTTATAATAAAGGCTTGTGATTTGTTCACTTCTAGGCTTAATTTCCAGATTAAGTCACATGTTTCTTGAATACGTGTACCTCAGGCGCTTATGATATTGATGCTTTTTATATTAGATCGGTTTGAAGTTAACCCATAGTCGTTTACACTTTTTTGCCTCTACTGAGAGTTAATCTACAAGAGTAGAATTGGATCAAGCAGCATAAATAGTAACATATTGCATCAAGTTGGAAAACACCTCTAAAACAGATTTCTCTATTTAAGAAGACGTTGATTTTTAGTTGGAGATGCAATTTTGGGGCATTCACGCATAGGGACGGTGTGCATCAACTAAGCAAAATATTGTTGGGTAATAGTCTCTTATACAAGAAAGCCTCGGATGATAAAGATCTTTCTGACTAGACAAGTTTGGCTATTAGAGAATCATGAAATACATAATGATTACTATGCGGACTGTTTTGACAACTTTGGGGTTATTTATATTTTTACCTAATCGGTGTTGCATTTAAATTGGCTTCACCAAACCATTTATGAGTCATCAATTAATTATAAGGTTTTAAAAATAGATCATTGTTCAAATATCAACTAAGGCCAGATAAAATTGTATTTGGCATTTCAGCAAAGTTTTAGTTAAAATGCTTGATATTTTTATACAGCAATCTCTCGAGGAATCAATTTAAGAACTTTAAGCAATCATGATTAGAATACAAAAATTGTAAGGATTATTCTGATTGCATATAACTCAATTTCGCCGAGATGTGTAATTTTTAATGCATTGTCATCATATTTAGAGAGAACTAAGAATCTAAGAAGGATAATAACACAAAATTATTCATGAAGACAATAAGGCAGAATGTAGAGACACTATATATCGAAGGCTGAAAATAACTAGGATATTGTCATGGATTGCTATACATATCTATGGACAATACAGTAGACCGAAAGAGCAATAGACCGTTTTTCGCTGTCCATTGAGAGGGTTTGAACATTCCATGCTTTAAATCTGTACAGCAGGTTGATAATATGAAAGTATGCAAAAGTTCGATAACAAACTATTGCAAATATTAGAAAGCTGTCAGTGTTCAGAAGGATGATTATCAAATCTATTAATTGTTCAGTTCATATGCTAACATAATTGTGAACAATTTATTACATGGGATTTGTAGTATTGAGTGCACCCACAGCTTTGAAGTCTCGTGGAACTCCCGCTGACTGAGTGGTGATTGGCTAGAAAAGAGATCATAGTTTGACGTTTCATTTGGGAACGTTTCTTGTCCCACCCTAATTTGGGGTTACCGTCCTGTGCACTCAATTTATCCCTGAAGACTGGTCTCAGCAAGTCATGACACGTCTCTCATGTAACTCCGGCTTCCAGTTGTGATTGGCTAGAATTACAATCAAACATCTAACTTCCACTTTCAGGTAAGTTTTCGTTTAACCCTTTTACGACGAAGCCGGCCAATATCGGCGTCTGCAGTGGTCTTGCAGAATGGCCATATTCAGTCCTAGAGGATACTATTTTTGAAAATTTGACACTGGAATGACTGGCTCGCTAACCGAGCCAGTCATTCCAGTGGTAAATTTTCAAAAATAGTATTCTCTTGGACTGCAAATGGACATTCAATAAGCAATATTTTGATTTTCTTTACAAAAATTTAGGCATTAAAGGGTTAACTAACAAATTAAACATGCTGGCGCAGTAGGTCATGCGTGACGTTATCTTAAATTTCATGTAGATTACTGTATTAATTGAAGGTTTATTTTAGAATGTGACTGCTTGAGTTTTCTGATTTCAGGTTTAACACTTGACACTATCACGTGGTGTGATCTGAAAATATCTCCGTCTGCGCTCAGCTACCGGGTAGAATAATGAATCACCTGCAGAATCCCATCACTTATTATCGTGCGCCCAGTTAATCTAGGCCATACCCCACAGCATAGTTTCAACATAAACAATGGGCTGGAATTCATCACATCCCGGCATGACATTCAATTCAATGATACAAAGACAATAACATTGCTCATGCCAGCCTCAGTATACAGCAGAATATTTTAGACAAATTCGGCTTTTTCCTGGTATCAATTAATATTTTGGACAAAAACGATGTTTTTTTCGCAATCCGCGTGACAAGACATTTATTGCAAAGGTCTAGTCATAGAAGTATAGAACTGACTCATTTCGTCCTGTATCCGCGAACATCGTACAATATCTGAAAAAAGTAGAAGGCGCATTAGTTAGTTACGACTTAGGCCTAGGCCTACTGAGTAAGAAACGGATACTTAATTAAATTAATTAGTTGGTTGAGTAATTGTCTAGGCACGGTTAGATACATGGTCTTGCTGGCCATTATTGTTGGCACGCAATTAGAGAGTACGCATAATAATGATAAGGAAATGGTCAATTAATTAATCTTGGTTAACCCATTTAGCTGGTTTTGTCGTAACTGATTATAATTGTGAATAAAATGTCGATTAGATTCAATCAGCATGGCCTCTTTACGGTCTCATGAAGCTGAAGCTGGCTTATTGATCTAGGTACATCATGGATAAGCTACGAGAAACCCAGCAATGGATATTCATATAATGCCGTTATTCCTGGTCTAACGTAGATAATAAAGTACATTTGTAATAACGGTGAGCGAGGCTAATTGCCATCGCCAGTGAGTGGACATGTGCGTGGCCATTAGTAGCTGCGTTTGAAACGCTCAGTAGAGGCAAGCACACGACAACAGGACACCTTTATACCAGTCCACTATAAGGCTGAAGGTTGGTGAGGTGTGGTGGGTTGTTGAGGTTGTTAGGGTTTGGGAGGCGGTGGTAGGCCAGGTGATAATGTGCTACCAATATACCGAGATATGCCATTCCCAAGTGAAAAGTGTGATTAAAGGTCTACAGTCGCTTGGACCTGTACACTACAACCGTCACATATATATCACAAAATAAACTGAAGCAGTTAATATAGGTGCTCATAACTGAGTGGCGTAATGCACATATTGGCTGATGCGCGACGAATAATGGGAATGAGACTCGTTATCCTTTCACTACATTCTCTGTCGCCGCAGACACAGCTGCTAATAAGCCCCTATATAAGCACCTATAAAGGGAATACAATAAAAAACGTTAATGTGATTAGTGCTGAAATGGCAATTTAGCTGGGAATGAAACGCATTGTCTCGCGATTTTGATAATGTAGAGGCCCGAGTAATATAAGGTATATGAGTATCGGTAGCTTTCGTTCCTCACTTCAAACATTTCTATGACACAATGACAAATAAATAACTGATGTATTAACCGTTTAGTCCTTGAGATTCCAGTGTCTCAATTTCAAGCCGACTATACAAGAACGAGCTGAATATTTTGATACTCATTTGACCGGAACAGTTTCTGCCACACGTAGCGACTGCTCGTCGTCAAATTTATTGCAACACATTCAAGAGCACATTCCTTCCATCATACAGAATGTGTTGTTTTACATTTGTAAACTTAATCGTTTAATGACTAAATTTGTTCAAAAAATTAAAATATTTACTTTATAATTTATCACTGGAATGACTGGTTCGGTTATCGAGCCAGTCATTCCAGTGGCAAACTTTCCAAAAATAGTCTTCTCTTGGCCTGCAAATGGACATTTCTCAAGACTACTACAGAGGCCGGTTTTCGCTGGTTTCGTCGTGAAAGGGTTAAAATCTAAATCCCAAAGGCTATTTATTATTCTGCAAATGTCTGGATTGGTAACAATAGTTAGCAGGCTGGGGATGAACGGCTCAACCACTCAGAACCGCATGCTAGGATCTAAAGCAATCAATGGCACGGGTATTGTTGAGTACCTACAGGACAGTAGACACTGCGTCATGTGTATGGCTAGTATATTGTCATGAATGGACCCTTCCACACACGCACAGATATTGTATATATTAAAAGCCTTTGCATGGGAGAGTTTCTAGTGTCCTGATGGTACAATCGGAGACGCATCTATCATTATCTGACCGAGTACATCACGTCTGTGGGTAATGGTCAGACCTCGCTGGATCACGTGCCCGCCGGACAACAATCGACCGCCTATCAGTTTGATACACGACAATCGTTTCGACAAGTAGGTGAGATCTGTTGGTGACCAGTAATATCCATGGACAACAACTACAGACAAAACATTATCGGGTCTGGACCCATAAAAACAACTGGTAGTATTCTTGTTCAACTCAAGCATTGCATGAGCATTCCTCACTGATGCTCCACTATTTATAAGAATCGAGTCTCACATCCAGGTAGCATGACTCCACACATCTCGCTGCTGGTCTCAACCCACAGTAACAGATTATTTCTCCAGTCTACCCTCTACTTATAAAAGTCCAACTTATAGAGCTAATCAAAACAGCATCCCCAACGCTATCCGCCACGGGCTGCAACTAAGCAGCAATTATTCATAACTGTTTCCTAAAATCTAATTCTAAACGGTAAGTAGTGCTAATGATATGAGAGACGTGTGTGTCAATTCACCTTTCCAGAGTATCCATCGATGATTTGACGTCACATGACGTCATACTCAGCTAAGTGGCGACTAGGATGACGTCATAACCATTATGTTACACATGCTTTTATTATGCCCGTCTTTAATTCTTAATAGCCCGACACGTTGTAAGAATTGCATGCCTCTACTATTTGGTTTAAACAGAATTTGTTTTTTGTTAACCATATCTCCCATATACATAAACAAATTACATCATGAGTGAGTGAGTGAGTGAGTGAGTGAGTGAGTGAGTGAGTGAGCGAGCGAGCGAGAGAGAGAGAGAGAGAGAGAGAGAGAGAGAGAGAGAGAGGGAGGGAGGGAAATGAAAATGTTGGTCCCGGTCACAGCATAATTCATAATAAAGTTAGTAAGTTAATGCTAGAGAAGTGACCGAGATGGTCACGAAAGCTACACTCAAACAAGTTGTACATCCGGAGAGGTAACTAATATATCTTTATTATATTCATATTCCATTTAAACGGACGCTAATAACAATATACTTGGTCTCATTCATGGGCTGCCTTACCTCATCAGCAAACATCTTTATTGGCTGAAGGTTTACAGTAAAATCAATATATATTAACATGTTCCTTTACTTTGACTTCAGTACTATCTCGTTTCTCTCAGTATTACTAACTAGACCTATGTACAATTCCAATAACTAAGCTACAGTCGTTTGCTCACAAACCGTATCAGACCAATGAGACATAATAATCAGCTTAACGCATTATCGGAACTTTCTGCTTCAACAAATGCAATTATACCCTTTAGAAGTCTTTACTCACATGTACTAGGTTTAACTCGACATTTCAGCCGAGGATTAGACATATACCAATTTTATTGTTCAACCAATGCCGGCCCTGCTGTGCCTAATACCTTGCCGTGGGTAGATTCAATATGGCGGGATGACACATTGTAGCTTAATTGGACAAACCTATATCAATTCCTCCTGATGTTAGGATCTAAATAAATGCAAAACAACCGGATTCTAGTATGTTCAGCGGCAACTGGGTGACCATGCCCGGGCAAAAGGGATACTAATTTCCTTCTCACATATGACTCTATTTCTCGTTTGTTATTCCTACTCTACTGCTCGCCTTAGTTAATAAACTGTTTTGCTGCCTATCAAACGAAAGGACTACCTAAATATGCACTCCCAAATCTTCTTTCCAGATCTGTAAATTTCAGGCAGATTTTAGCTGTATGTGATAGGTACCCGTTATCATAGATTATTAGATTCGGGAATTGTTACTGCCAAAATGGAAGACATTTAATTACTGAATGCTAGTTGCCATGTCTGAGACCACTCGCCTACCATGTCTATGCTATTTCGGATGCCATTGATGGATGGCTTCCGTATAATTTCATGTCATCTGCAAATACCTTGCAAAGGCAGGGTACGTAGTGATTCTAATTTCTAACATATATTAGAAAAATGAAATGTCCCAGAACACTTTCTTGCGGTACTTTCTTGGTACTTGGTAACTTGGTTGTTCTTGGTAACACATGTACAATCTGATGTTGTATCAGTGATTCATATTACCTTTCATTACGTTTTCTATCCAGCTGGTTGCATTATTTCGTATGCCGTAGCTTTGGAATATTGATTGGAGTCTTTTGCTTGGCACGGTACGGAAGACTATGTAGAAATCCAAATATACAGCGGCAAGTGATTCTTCTATACATCGTTTTGTTGGCTTATGGTCTAGATACACTAGAAATGAACCTTACCAGTTTTAGATATGCCCCGCCCACTCCTAGCTAAGCTCCACCCACACGTCGCCGTGTTGGGATTGATCGATCCCAGAATTCCCTAGCTGCCAATTTTCTGAAAACTATAAAGGTAAGCTGTTGAATATTTTGCAACTAATTTGACTGGGTGCTGTTGCTGCCTACGGCAGCAGCAGCGCCCAGTCAAATTAGTTGCAAAATATTCAATATTTATTAAATAGCAAAGCCATACAATTCTTACAACAACGCAAATATGCATTCGTGACGTACTTACCTACGTCATTAATGACGTCATAATGACGTCGTTGATTATGATGTCTTTCTACACGTCACGTAGTTGATTATGACTTCATATGATGGATGGATACAGTGGAAAGGTCCGTTAGGTTGTACATGATTGAGTATCTCTAAAGCCATGCTGACATAAAGTGATTAGGCTGGTTACTTCTAAAAGCGTGCATGATACGCTATCCCTCACAAATGATTCAAGGCTCTTGTACAATGTACAAGTAAGACTGATTGATCTGTACTTGTTTGCGTATAACAAAACATGTTGGAGCGACTTATTAAAAATTATACTTACAGGTACACTAATTTCCTTGGTTACCTAGATTATAATTCTCACTGGTATTTCGTCTACACGTCGATTTTTATTAGGATTGAGGGGTTTAGGGCTTTTTCTCTATGACCAGAGTTATTGTTATTATATGATCTAATATATAAGTAGATTGCTTATATTTGATATGGCATGTAATTCCTCTGAAGTGAAACTACTTGAGTAAAGGTTGTGCAGAATATTTGATTTTTCTATAGATAATCCATATCAAATGTCCTTCCCGAGGTATATAGCATTCTATATAGTAAATCTCAATAGTCGGCTATGAGATCATCATTGAATGTTCGGTCCCTGATTTCTCAGAATTCCAATTTCAAGGTAATTATTATTAACGGTCAGATATTGAAGATTTTACAGCTAATTTGATAGGAACTTGTGCTGCCAGAGTCACCAATATATAACAGATAAATTAGCTGCAAAATATGCAAGAGAAATGTTACATTGTAAATGACTTTTCATAGTCGATAGCTATTTCGGGTGCAAGGGTTTAAATTATCATTTTTATAGACCTTTACCCAGTAACTGGGTGAGTAAAATGCATTAACGGAATGGACCTTTCCAGTTAATCCAACAATCACATGATGTCATAATCAACTACGTGACGTGTAGGATGACTTCGTAGCCAATGATGCCATGAGTGATGTAGATAAGTTCGTCACGAACGCTTAATTGATGACGGACTAAGCGCTGTTGTACGATGTTTTACTATTTAATAAACATGTTGTTGAATATGTTGAGACAAATTAGATTGCGCGCTGTTGCTGCCATGGCACCTACTCAAATTAGTTTCAAAATATTCAACAGCTAACCTGCATAGCTTTCTGGAAATTGAGATTCAGAGAGTGCATCGATCGATCGATCCAAACTCGGGAACAGCGTTGGTGGAACTTAGCTAGAGATGCTCGTGGAATAGCCAAACCTGGATTACCCCCCCCCCCCGCCCCCACATACACTCGATACTGCTGGTATAATGGGTGGCATGTGACGTTATCTTGTTCTAGATATTGACATTATGACGGAAGTTTACATACGCCACGTGAGGTGTTTACGATCGTTCATGAGAGAATATCTCTAACGGCGCATTGACAAACATGACATGCAAGATGTGGAGTTCGATTGAAATGAAATTCAATAAAGCAGTTTAGCTACAATTTGCAATTCCACTTATATGTGTTGATTATCTCCAATTCTGCATTCTAATTTTCAGATTTCTCTATTGATCGATGAAATATCGTGTGTGGAAATCTCGTCAAGTATTATTATGATTAATGGATCATTGTATATAGACTACCAGCTTTATTTAACCATTTCATGGCTAATCTTGTCAAGAAAATAAAAAAATTCAGCTTTTTAAATGTCCATCTGCATGCCAAGCGAAGACGTTACCGAGCCAATTATTCCATTGGTAAATTTTCAAAAATCGCTTTCTCTTCGCCTGCAGACGGGCATTTCCCACAACACGAGCTGAGGCGGGTTTTAACCGACTCTTGTCGTGAAAGGTTTAATCATATACTGAGGGCGCTTAATACGATATGTGCAGAGATTTTGTAATATGTATAATACACCCGGCTGTCCTTGAAGAAACATCGTTTGAGGGGCTTCAAAATGGTTATAACTGGCAAAATGAGAGCTAATTTATTTTTCAATATTCGCATTATTTACCGTCAATATTTAACCATATGCCACGTATTGCATTTTCCAAGGTCCTGCTACCTGATAATAGCGACATTCAGCTAAGAGATCAATGCTACAGTTTTGTGTAAATACAACGTAAAGAATTGGAAGTGTCGATAATTAATATGTAGCGAGCAAATAGAAAATCATATTTATCTGCACACATACACGCACGCATACACACACACACACACACACACGCACGCACGCACGCAAGCACGCAAGCACGCAAGCACACAAGCACGCACGCACGCACGCACGCACGCACGCACGCACGCACGCACGCACGCACATCGCTCTGAAACCACCATAATTGTGACTAACTCGAGGTAAAGTATAGCTTATCTGATAAATAGAAGCTTAATGCTCCTGGGAAATTCATCAGACGCGTTAGTAAATTTGAAACTGCGAAATCTTGCTTCAAAGGCAAAATCACCATCACGTGTGATAAATTTGATATGGAATGAATAGTCTTCTGGGATCTATTATATTGTGAGCGGCTATAAGCTCAGAATATGCTATGAGGTAATGCAGACAGTCCTTTATTATTGAACAGACAGTGCCTCGTTCTTATTCACATCCAATTTGAGGTTAATCTGGAACTAAATTCAAGGGTACGTTGGTTTAAGGCGGCTTGTCTGAAAATATATTGACACGCTTTCAGTAAGAGATGACAAATACCCGGAGGGATGCTATAACATAAGTGAAACACTCTAAATTAATAATGGCAAATATGCATAGGCCTATATTATGATCAAATACTCAAATTGCATTAATTTGGGATTCGAGTTAGGGAACCCTCCCTCGGTTTATTTTTATATCTGGATACTCTCAGATGGCATTTCCTGCATTTCTGCAGGTACATAAGTACCTTGAGTTAGCTGTAATAAGTGTAATGTTGATATGACAGTATCATAGATCTACAGAAAATATATTTACCCTGAACTCTCACAATCTAAGCTCTTGAGCGGCTGATCAGCTGACCCTCACTCATAATAATACTCACACACTAACTCCAAATTATTGAAAACACTTCTATTGAAGATATTTCGATAAAGAAGCGAAGTTTTAATTCAAATTACAATACATGGCGAGTCTTTTCTAATTATTATACAATGTCAACACTGTAACTAGATAAATAATGGATGGATTCTTACTGGATGGACTCTCGCTCATTTATAACGATTAGTCGCTTACTAAGTTGCATTATTTGTTTCAAGGTTATTATGGGAGCAATGGAGTAGAACTTGAATGGTTTAAATCCCCCCACATTGCCAGCAGAAAAATGAGAAAAATGATATTTTCAATATAGTGGTGAACACCTAGATGTGTCTAGCGTGGTTTGTGGTGTTCCACAGAAACCAATCTTAGGACCACTATTGTTTTCAATCATTTACTATTATTAACACTTGCCATGGACCAAATCTTCTGGTGTATGTTCATAAGAGGATACGCTGGAGGCTATTGACATTTAAGACAGCAACATCTCCAGCGAAATTACCTCGTGAATGTAAACTAGTCTACCTCCAGTTAAACTGCAAAAATAATAAATCTTGAAATCTGGCTGATGAGGGGTAATTACAAACACAGACAACCATTGGCAAAGGAATGCTACAATGCAGGTCGAAATTGGCTTAGAATATTTCACAAGTAAATAAAAGGCACTCTTGAATATTTTAAATATGGCTTGATTGGAGGCCATTGTTGCACGAGATGACAATGACTTCCATTCAAATTAGGTTCAAAATCGTCAACAGATGATTTCTTACACAGCGCTATGAACTTTAATATCTGGCGAGTTTTTGGTTTTGGAGAATCATGATTTATTTCTGATCTGTAGCCTACTGTAGACGCACTAGGCTGGCTAAAGGGAGGTGGCAGTGATTGCATGTGCTTAAGATGCACACACAATCATTGTCACCTCCCTTTACCACTCTAACATGTGCAGGAGAGGGTTGGCAGTGACTGCATGGATGACGTCTGTAATAAAACTAGTGTCCAGGCGCCACAGTAAATATTACCCATATCCGCACGCACACGTACAACCACGGTAATAACACTAACAAACTTAAAGCTAGAGAACTGCCATCGTGGGGGCCCCCGAAACGCTTTAATAGGGCGAATAATGAATTAAGTGAGAATATGTATTTAGTGACCACCTTTCTACCTTACTGTCCATGACAGATGCGCTTGACTGTATTCATTTACATGACAGTTGAAATTACTATACAAATCTATTGCACATTGAATTTGATCATTTAGTTCTTAGACCGTCTCTAGCAAGTTTGCGTTCAGAAGTGTACCAGCGTGCCCGCATGGATTCTGTTTTCATTTAAAATTTACCAAACAGCTTATGGCGAGAATCTGTGAATTTGATAAATTCCTCAGCTGTCTGCTGACAGTTGATCAGTTCCAATTTGTCACTGTAGACATTACAGATCATTCACTTTTATAAAAACCTGACACTCGTCACTATGTATTATTGGACTACCTTATAGACCACTCACACTTATTCACCCTAGATAGTAAAACCGGTTTTATTGGAGCGCCTTAGACCAGGCACTATAGACTTTAAAACCTGGCTTATTAGACTACTTTATAGATCACATACTCTTAGTCACTATAGACTGTAAACCTGTCTTATTGGACCACCTTAGACCTGATACTATAGACTATAGACAGGAAAGCATGTCATGTTAGTCCACCTTATAGGCAACATATACTTAGACATCATAGTATATATAGATTATAAAACCTATATTTGTAGACCATCTAACATACCACATATACTTATACACCTTAGACAGTAAAACCTGTCTTATTGAACCACCATAGACGAAACACAATAGACTGTGAAGTCAGACTTATTGGACCACCTTATAGATCACATACACTTAGTCAACACATACAGCAAAACCTGCCTTATTGGGCCACCTTAGGCCAGACAGGATAGACTGCTAAACCTGTCTTATTAGACCACCTTATAGATCCTATACACTTAGTCACCACAGCCAGTAAAACCTGTCTTATTGGACCACATTACAGACATCAGACACTTTGTCACCAGACAGTAAAATCTGTATGTCTTATTACCTTATAGACCACAGACACATTAATACAATAGACCATAAAACCTGTCTTATCGGACGACTTTATAGACTATATCGGGGTAGCTATGTGTGTATCAATGCATGGTGAGATAATAGGAAACAAGTATTGCCTACTGCATACCATATGTTCACCCTAGTTATAACCGAACTATAGTAGTTATAGTAAAATCTACATATCGTTCCGTTTTATCATCATGTATAAAATAGTTCATTATATAATTACAGTTGCGCTTTGTCGTTATGTGGTCAATCAGTATCAAATCCATGTATCTGTATTTGTATACGCAAATTCATCCGTGCAAGTTATCGTATTTTGGATAATAACCTTCCACGCATGCGGATGGCGCCACAGAAACGGGTGGTTTTGCTAATAAAAACTCCGGAATATATTTATCGTAGATCATCTATGTCGTTTCGTTGTAGCAATTGTCCATTACGTAACCATCTCAGAGTTGCCGTTGCATTATTAAAACTGTATTAAATTAGCCGAGATATTATCACTGTAGCATGTAGAAAAATACCCTATTTCAGTATCGTAGAATTGAATAATAACGATTAACGATGCACATGGATATGCGTTTGTTGTGCAGATTTGATTGACATCTGACATTACATTTAACGAGTATCCGGTACCCGATTCCACTACTCGGTGAAGTAAAATATTTGTTGTCGTATACTCCGAGAAGGCTAAAATAGCGTTAACCTATTGACAGAGCGTGGGAATGGACACTTCGGGGTTTCATTAATAACGGCTTAGGATCGCTCGCTCTTCGTGACGCCACGAACAGCTCGGTATTTTAATAGTGCAAATGATTCCAAAACATTGAAAGTAATTCATAGATGATGTCCAAGTGCACTTATTGCTGGCCAACAGGGGATCATTGTTCATAGACTTTCACTGGAAAAAGTAAGCGATGACTGTAATGTTGACCACAGTAAATAGTGATTACAGCTTTGAACAGAGTAAGTGATGAGTGTAGCTTTAACCAGACACGTAAAGGTTGATTGAATCTTTGACCACAACAAGTGATGATTGTAGCTTTGACCACAGACAGTAGGCGATGATTGTAGCTTTGAACGTATGCAGTAAGCGATGGCTGTAGATTTGATCACACACACTAAGCGATTATTGTAGTTTTGACCACACACAGTAAACGATGATTGTAGCTTTGACCTCACACAGTAATCGATGATTGTAGCTTCGACCGCATACAGTAGGCGATGATTGTAGCATTACCCATACACAGTAAGCGATGCTTGTAGATTTGCCCGCACACAATAAGCGATGATTGTAGGTTTGACCACACACAGTAAGGGGTGATTGTAGCTTTAAGAACACACAGAGTAAGCGATGATTACAGCTTTGATTGCACACCGTAAGCGATGAGTGTAGCTTTGACTGCACAGAGTAAGCAGTGATTGTAGCTTTGCTTGCACACGGTAAGCGATCATTGTAGTTTTGACCACACACAGTAAGCGATAAATGTAGCTTTGACCACACAGAGTAAGCAATGATTGTAGCTTTGCCTGCACACAGTACACGATGAGTGTAGCTTTGACCGCGCATAGTAAGCGATGATTGTAGCTTTGCTTGCACACGGTAAGCGATCATTGTAGTTTTGACCACATACAGTAAGCGATAAGTGTAGCTTTGACCACACAGAGTAAGCAATGATTGTAGCTTTGACTGCACACAGTAAGTGATGAGTGTGGCTTTGACCGCATACAGTAAGCGACGATTGTAGTCAGTGGTGTAGTGCTACCGGAACGCACTGGAGCGCCGCCCCTGTTGCTCCTGCACGTCAAAAAGGGCGAATTTGAATAGGAGAGAATTTGAAGCTTCTCATCTGAAGACACCTTGTGCAATATTCCATTCTGTATACTATTTGGCACACAATGACAGGCCATATTCCGATCATTTTGGTTTGTTGGAACTTCAAAACGAAATGGTATTGACACCGGAATTGGATTGCACTGCAAACATTATTGACCACACATCTACTAAGATGAGAATGAAAATTTGCCAGCATATCAAAGTTATAGGTGGCGAAACTTTCCATACTTATTGAGGAATCTACAAGCTTAAGTAGCAAAACAGCTCTAGTAGTCTACCTAAAATGTGAAAGTGATAAGAACAATGATCCACATTGCATGTTTTAGATCAAATGGATCATACAATAGTTAAGAACCTTCTTGAGTGTCTCACGAAACATGGATCTAATGACTCCTACCTCAAAGAACATCTTGTAGCATTTTCTAGTGATGGGGCCAATGTTATGCTGGGCACCAAATCATGTGTAGCTATTAGACTTATAGAGAAATACCCAACTATTCTAATTTGGCATTGCCTAAAGCATAGATTAAAACAAGTAGTGGGTGATTCGGTGACAGAGGTTAGTGGTGTGAATCATTTCGGTTCGTTCATGGAAATACTTTACTCACTGTATAGCAGATCAACACTTAATCAGAGGAAACTGGCAGAATGCACTGCTGAATTAGAGGAGCAAATTTCCAAAATTGGTCGCATTTTAAGTACGAGATTGGTAGCAAGTTCACTTCGAACGTTGTCCGCGGTGTGGCGAAACCATGAAGCGCTATGTGTCCATTTTGAGCTGGCAATGATAGATGAAAAGAGGTTCACACCTGACAGGAAAACCTACGATGGTATGCTAAAGAGAATTTCTTCTGGGAAGTTTCTCTTATTTTTAGCTCTGATGTATGACACATTACATGAACTCGGCATGCTCTCAGACTATTTGCAGAAACGCACCACAATAATCGTGTATGCGGATAAACTGATCAATCGCACTATACACGTTTTGCATGAACTGAAAGATCGATCCGGTACAAAAACTCTTGAGACGATCGCAGAGAAAAGAGTTTGGAATGGTTAACTTAGGAAGCAACAATAAGATTGTCAGTATTAATTATCAGCAGTTTCTTACCAGTCTCATTAATAATTTAGAAAATCGAATGTGTATTGAAGGGCCTCCTTTACCTACCGAAAGTCATGCCAGTTATGTATTTCTGATCGATCAATTGCATGTCCTTGACAAAGACTATTGGCCACCTGAAATGCCACCAGTTTATGGAGAAGCAACACCATCTTCGCTCTGTAAGCGAGTTAAATTGTCATCTACGTCGGTCGTAATCAATTCATTCAGAGAGTATGTGGAGGCAGATGGACATCACATTCCACGTTATTTACGACCATTACTTAATTGCACACACGTAATTCCATGCAGCACCGCAGAATGCGAGCAAGGATTCAGTCATATGAACTTAATTATAACACCAACCCGCTCAAGAATTATCATAATCCGGGCATCAGCCCTTATATTTGTCAGACTACATAGACCTCCCCTCACACAGTGGGATACAGCACCATATGTCACAACCTGGTTACGATGTCCCCAATCAGCAGAGGACACAAGGACAAGATCAGCCTCTTCCAGTACCAGAACTGTTCACAAAGACTCAATTATTGTGAAGCATATTTTTAGTTAGTCATGAAGTTAAGGTTCCAGTAATTAATGTTTTAATCGATTTAAGTTAACTGTTTACCAGCACTTGTCTACAATCAATACTTACTTTTTCATTAAGATTTAATGTTACCTGCTAAAATATGCATGTGTTATTTTAAAATGGATACAAATTCGGGTTGGGGTTTGGGGTCCTCCCCATAAAGATTTTGAAAACTAGAAATTTTCAGAGTCAGAGGGCATATCTTACATTTTGCGGCTTAAGAATCCACCTTCAGCTTGCTGTAAAATCTTCTATTTTATGTTAAAAGAGAATAATTTCACATCAAATTGAAGGTCCATTCATAAGCCCCAAAATGCGTGATATGCCTTCTGAGAGCATCTAGATTTCATAACCGCCGAACCCCCGTTTTGGCTGGGCTCTTGCTGCTCCAAATTTGACACTAGACACTGATTGTAGCACTGTCCATACACAGTAAGCGATGATTGTAGCTTTGATTGCACACAGTAAGTAATGATTGCATCATAGATTACACATGGTAAATGATGATTGTAGCTTTGACCGTACACAGTAAACGATGATTCTAGCATTGCCCATATACAGCAAGCGATGATTGTAGCCTTGGCCATACATAGTAAGCGATGATTGTAGCAGTTACCATACACTGTAAGAGAAGAGTGTAGCTTTAACCGCACACACTAAGCGATGATTGTAGCATATGCCATACATAGTAAGCGATGATAGTAGCTGTCCTCATACACAGCAAGCCATGATTGTAGCATGGTCCATGCACAGCACGAGATGATTTTATCATTGGCCATACACAGAAAGTGATGGCTGGAGCGTAGACAGCTGTCATCATACACAATAAGCGATGATGTAGCTTTGACCACACACAGACACAGAAAGTGATGATTGTAGCATTATCTATACACAGTAAGTGATGATTGTAGTTTGTCCGCACATCGTAAGCAATGATTGTAGCATTGTCCATGCACAGTACGCGATGATATAACTTGAACCACTCACAGTAAGTGATCAGTGTAGCGTTGATCGCATACAATAAGTGATGATCGTAGCTTTGATCACACCCAATAAGCAATGATTGCAGGTTTGATCACAAACAGTAAGCAGTGATTGTAGCTTTGACCACACACAGTTGGCGATTATTGTAGCTTTAACTGCGTACAGTAGGCGATGCTTGTCGTTTTGAGCGCACAGATTAATCGATTATTGTGGCTTTGATCATGCGCAGCAAGCGATGATTGCTGCTGTGAGCGCACAGCGTATGCAATGATTGTAGCAGTGACCACACCCAGTAAACGATGCTTGTAGCTTCGACTCCACATAGTAATCAATGATTGTAGCTTTGATCACACCAAGGACGCGATGATTATAGCTTTGAATGTACACAGTAAGAGGCGAGTGTAGCTTTGACCACAACACGCGCGGATTGTCTAGTTGACCCAAACAAGCATTAGCGGTAGGCTTGACCCCAGTAAGCAGTGAGTGCAGCTTTGACCACTCACAGCAAATTGGGATTGGATCCTTGAATGCACACAGTAATCAATTATTGTGGCTTTGATCAGACACAGAAAGCGATGATTATAACTTTGAATGTACACAGTAAGCGGTGAGTGTGCATCTTTTAGCACACAGAGTAGGCAATGATTATGGCTTTGAACGCACACAGTAAGCGATTATTAAAGCATTGTCTAAACACAGTAAGCGAGAAGTGTAGCTTTGACTGCACACAGTGTCGGGTGATTGTAGCTTTGACCACAATAAGTACGTGTTGTCTTGTTGACCCAAACAAGCAGGGACGATATCCTTGACCCCAGTAAGTGGTGAGTGTAGCGTTAACCACACACAGTAAACGGTGATTCTATCCTTGAATGCACAGAGTATGCGATGAGTGTAGCTTTGACCACGCACAGTAAGTGGTGATTGTAGCTTTGACCACACACAGTAAGCGATGATTGTAGGTTTGACCACACACAGTAAGCGATGATTGTAGCTTTGACCACACACAGTAAGCGTGCATTGCAGTTTTGTTCTCACATAGTGATGGGTGATTGGAGGTTTGACCACACACAGTAGGTGATGATTGTAGCTTTAATGACTCGCAGTTAGCAATGATTGCAGCTTTGACCACACAGTAATGTGTGATTAACCTTTGACCACGCACAGTGCGCGATGATTGCTGCTTTGACCACACACAGCAAGCACTACGTGTAGCGCTGACCCCCAACCAGCAGTGCCGGTAGCATTGACCACAGTAAGCAGTCACTGCAGCGTCGACCACACACAGTAAGCGATGATTGTAGCTTTGACCCAACAGAAAGCGATGATTGTAGCTTTGAACACAACTAGCAGTGACTGTAGCTCTTAGCACAATAAGCGAAGATGCTAGCTTTGAACGGATTAAGCGGTGGCTGTGTAACATTACCCACACCAACTGTCACCAAGCAATGAGTGCAGATTTCACCAAAACAAGCGGTGATTGAAGCCTTGACCGCGGTAAACACTGATTGTAACTTTGACCATCATCGAGTTCTTGGCCACGGTAAGCGTTTACTTTGAGAACACAATACAAATAGCGTGTTGTGTGAATATTCATTACATCGTGATGTATTTACCAGCAATGTTTCCATTGATGTCTGTCTGGTGGTTAATGAATACCTGGAACTGGGTGTTTTAGCGCGATAATACAAACGTCAAAGAATCGAGAATTATCCATTGACTTGCCTGTCTAGACGTGAGCTGACAAATCCAACATCATATTGCGCACTTTGCTGGACGATTTGTGTAGCTGTTGATGATAGAAGAGGCACCAAGTCGGATTAGGCGACCATTAACCATTTCATGGCGAACCCGGCGAGGACCGGTCTCTGGTCCATTTGCGGACCAAGCGTAGATAATCTTTGACAACTTAACACTGGAATGGCTGGCTCGATAACATAGTCGTCTGTTACCATGCAAATGGACAGTAAATGACAAAATATTTGGAATTTCTTGACCAAATTCTGTCATCAAAAGGTCGATATACAGGTAAATTGTCTACAACGGACACCCTCTGTTACATCACAGATTGGTTGCCAGGGACAGGTAATCGCTTAATAAATGTCGAATATAGAAGTAAATGACGTTGTGTCACAAGAGAGCGACTCTTTATCATTGATTGTGTTGCGAATCGTCATTTGATATCAAAATTGCCGTGTTACGGTCGTAAAACGAGTAGCCCTTATAGAGAGGTTTGCCTATATTAATAAGCCATTATTCTAAGTGATGCTTAAATGTTTATTCGTGTTTGGTTTATGAGGTAATGGTTATATTATGTGAACAATTTTAAAAGCCAAATAAATTCAATATCATCATTTATTTTATCACGCAAGCCTGTTTTACAATTAACCCATAGGTGTACATTATTTGTACGCACGAATGACATAGCCTTGTAACCGCGTAAATGAACTGCCAAAGTATATGGCAAAAATCAACTCCTCTTTCCAGGAAAAGTTGGAAATAATAAACTTAGGCCGTGTTCACATTAGATAAGCTAATCCGAAGGAAGTCCAATCGATCACAAATTTTCATTTTACTCGTGTAAGTAATCACGCTTAAATAAGTTATGGCAAGTGAACCAATATTTGCGTTCGATCGGACTTACTTCGGTTCAATTTCGGATTATCACTCTAGTGTGAACACCGCCTTAGTTTTAAATTCCGACGTCGACTTTTGGTACCCGGTCGAGTAAAAGGTTGCTACAGTTTTATGGTCTATATTGATTCGGTAGTAAATATTTGTTATTATCACCCCCCCCCCCCCCCCCCCCCCGACCCCCAACCACCCCGGTCTGGAAGACGGGGTGTGCGTAATATAGAGATCAGCATGCCCATCCGTCCGTCCGTCTGTCCATCCGTCTGTCTGTCCGTCCGTCCATCAGTATGTCCCCGTCTTCTCAACACAACTCCTCCTAGAGGTCTCAGCAACAACTTCCAACCAGATCTTTTTCAAAATAATCAGTAGGACTTTCAATGTAATAACACATTCTGACGATATTTCGAGCAATTCGATTGACAATCGTTGCTGACTAAATCAGCAACAACTTTATCAAATTATTTCCGGAATAATCATTGCCAGGTTTCCAATGTGATTAGCTAACATATACGTACAATTCGGTAGACCCGTGTCGTATACGTTGTCAAAATCAGACGTGAAAGATTTTCAAAACTGCTCAGTCAGTAGCTAAGCACGTCACTGCATGACAGCTCGTGCAGGTGCTATGCTGACTTACTCATCTATGCGAATATATTTCAAGGCGAATCTCTATTACGTTTATGACACAGGCCTAACTAATTGCACACACATTTATTAGCTAACGATATTGGCAGCTCGACATTAATTATTCTGATAAGAATTTGATAACGTTGTTGCTGCCTTGGTCAGCAACGACTGCCAAGCGAATTGCTAGACCTATCTTCAGAATGTGTTACTACATTGAAAACCTTACTGATTATTTTGAGAACAATTTGCTTTAAAGTTGTTGCAGCAACGATTTTCATTTAAATAGCTTTCAAAACGCTATCCAGTATTTTCTGCTGATTATTTCGCAAATGATTTGAAAGAAAGTGTTTTTTTCGTCACTGAATAATTCTAAATATTTTCTAATCTTAATGCTTCACGATAACTTTAATTCTGGAACAGAATGGCACCTTGACATTTCTCCAACTCTCTTGGGGGCGGGTGGTTGAGGTGGGTGGGTGGGGTGTGACGGCTTCAAATGAATTTGAGACATTAATTCTTTGCAAGCCGCGGGCCGGTTCTGTGGCAGGGTATTGATCTAAGCCCAGATATATTATGCTCCAATATGGTGGAAACATTTTGATCAGCACAGCCATAACCCTTTGAAGTCAAAAGGCCAAACGCAAACAGTCATCTGTGATTTAATAAATAATCTGTTGCAAGTTTTGAAACGAATTTGACCGGAAAACTGTTGCTGCGTATGGCAGCAACGGTTTCCTGTCAAATTTGTTTCAAAATATTTAACAGTTTTCCTGCTTAGTTAGGTTGAAATTGGGAGAATAGGAATTCAGATTTCAATGTGCTAAGCCTTTGCGCCAGCAACAGCAATGGTCCAGTTACCATAAATTACTAACATCTGACAAGCTTTAACAATGTCAACGCTATCCGCATGTGTGTGTGTCATTAACACACGCATGAGTCGTAAAGGAATACGCACTGGCACCCCAGCCCACGCCGAGCCAGTGAATGCAGATAGAATTAATTAACATGGCGATCCTGCATCCTGCGGGAAACTCTAATTGCAGACATTTATATTATAATTTGTATATTAAGAGAACATTATGGTCATTAATTCCGTTAATGATGCATTTCTCGCGTGACTGGTGATTGACTTATATTCTGGCAGATTGTTCACCTTCCACCTGTACGTTAGGATCGTGACAATTTCTGCTGAATAACAAACACCCAATCTACGTACCCTGCATATAGTTAACTGTGCTGAAACACGGGTTGTTAAGTGACCACGTGTCGTAAAGAAGCACAATGCTACTACACGAAAGAAACTTGCAATTTGATAAAGAAATTGGTTGAAATTATTAAGAAATCATTTACTGATAAAATGTGATCTTGGTGATTAAATTTTCACAAATTATCTCATTGTCATCTAACATTGGCACTAGAATCTGGGAGCCAAGCCATCACATTTTGATATCCCTTACATCGTGCACCCCACCCCTCTTAGCTTCTTGGTCTTATTTGCAAGATGCATCATTTATACGCAGGAATCAAGACGGCGTAGACCATAGAAATCTTATTAATATAGTACATTTCTATTGTGTAGACACATTTGAGCCTGCGAATACATCTAACCTAATCAAATATGACCTTGACCAAAGTTGTCATTTTTCGGGCACCGACTCGTGTAGAAATCTTGTACTATGATTATGTCATCCTTACTATAGGGATCCATTTCTAGCTATGGCCCACCTATTTCTACCTAAGCCACGCGCGTTG